>VZRV01002362.1:1052961-1153857 GCA_013398115.1 Falcunculus frontatus | reverse complement strand
CGAGAAGAGGAGGAGGGGGGGGGGGGGGGGGGAAGGGGGTCCGTACTTCCCCAAATATCAATATTACACAAATATTAAATACAACAGATTATTTACCTGAGGTTTTATTTGAATCAGTCCTTCCTGCTGTTGAACCTGTGTAGTCTTTAATGTGAGGATATGTTGTGAGAACTCAGCCTAGTTTCAGTTTAGCAGCACTGCTGGCATACCCAGGTACCTCATCACCTGTCAGAGCCAATACTGACTAGCTGTGCACCAGAGATATAAACTTGTAATAATTTGCGGGCACCAAGAGGCAAGATATGCCAGGCCGACCTGCTGACTTATTCAATGATCTTTCCCATCTGAACCACAGGAAATAATTTTATACCATGAAATGCCAAGCTGTATCAAGTAGGAGCAAGAGGGGGCTGCTCCAGAAAGAGAAGCAAGTTGGAAGGTGAAGTGACGCTAGTGAGGCAGGCAGGGCAGTGGCCTCCTGCAGTCTCCGAATGCAGAAGGAGCAGATCTGGGGATGATAACAAGGATCAAACAAAATTACAGATCTCCAGATAGGTTCATAGACAGGAGACGAATCTGAGGTCAAGTCTGGAAATAAGGGTTGGGATCAGTGAGACGCAAAGTGATGCACAGGTGTAGCTGCAATGTAAAACTAGGCTTGAACTTAAATGTAGCATCCACTCCTTAAATACAGGGAGAAACCAACAAAGTTTCTCCAAGCTCTTCCTCACACATTGAATGCCTGACACAAGGTTACATGGCCGTGCCAGGTCAGAAACGGTCGTGAGCACAAGCAGCCAAACCCACAGGAGCGAGGAGATGAGGCTGTAGAGTCTGTAACTGCACCCAGGGCCACGGCAAGCTAGATAAGAAGCTTTTCAGCTAAAGCAGTGGCTAAAGGGGCATTAATGGTAGTCTGTACTGAGGGTGGAATTGCTGGGCTGAGAGGCGGCTGTGAGTAAAATCAGATGAGGACTCATCTGGGAACCGATATGACTTAATGTTTTCATGGCTTTTGCATTAAATAGAGGAGCTTTTAAATTAATTCTGCAGATAAAATAAGATTGGGGAGGACCATTGTCTATTTTGTAAATGCATGCATTTATGTATACCAGTATACAGTGTGAATTTATACAGTTTTTATTCTCAATGACTCAAGCATAAAAAATTAGAAGATCCTAAATACTATAAGATCCTGGCTCATGCCAGTAAGGGCTATAAGTAACAGTTTCTTATGAGAATGGTCAATAAAGAATATAACTCCAAACTCCTGAGTGGAAGTCAGTGGGTCACAAGACAGTTTTGAGTCACCAGAATGATGCAGCTATGAAATAAGCAAGTAGAGCCTAGGATACATAAAGCCTAGCATCAGGGAAAATATTTCCAGTGAAGATATGAAAATTAATACTGTTGCATCCCACCTAGGATATCATAAGGAATTACGATCACGCATGTTCAAGAAGAATTTATTCAGACTTAAACAGAGCAGAGGCCTCTGGGGAAGGGAGAGCTTATCTGAGACACATAGATTAGAAGGGTTTGATTTGTTTAACCTAGGAAAATAAGATGTGAGACAGTTCTAAGCGTAACAGGGATGTTAATGGATGGAATTGTCATAAAAGGAAAAGAGCATAAGCAAGATACAGATCAGTATAGGCTGGAAAATGGAAGATAGTTTCTAATCATAAGGTGTGGGAACAGCCTTCTGTTAGGAGAGCAGAGGGGAAAAAATAATCAATTTAAAAGTAGACCTTGGCAGATTTATGAAAGTAATTCCATGACAAACTTGCCTGCAAAAGGCAGGAGGATTGGATTTGATAACCTGTGTGACCCTGTCCTGTGTTCTTAAGTGGACTGCAATCAAAGGATAAAGAAAATAAACATTAAAAACGAGCTTTAAAGGATAAAGAGAAGATTCAGATGCAGCACTCAGGAGGAGTTGAAATATGTGAACCACAAGAATCAAAGAATTAACCCATTTTAGGGGCAAAGTGAGACCGTTTGTGATTTGGACCCAAGTCAGGAAGAACCAGGATGTCCTCACGCCAGGGTGGTGATCACCCAAAGTAGGCGTTAGGGAAGGGGCTGGCAAAAGACAAATTAAAGACAGACAAGGGATAAAGAAATGAGCTATATGACTAGGAATCAATATCAAAGTAGAGAACAGAATTAAAGATCAAAGTAGACAAAGGACACATGAAGAAAAGAACTAATCTAACGCTGGTAGAAAACTGTTCTTGTGAAACCCTCTGTTGCCAGGGTCACCGAGTATTGTCAGTTTAAAAGCTGATGCAGATAACTGCAGGTCAGAAAACAATCCTGTAAAATTAAGGGGGGAAAAAAAAGGAAAAATAATCAAATGAACAGGGGGAGGATAGGATAGGCCTGGCCCTAGGTAATAAAGAGAGGGTAACTGTAATTTGGCAAGAAAGACTGTGAAGAGAGGATGACAGCAACAGCAGTCACTGCATGCTGAGGAGGCTAGAGTCAAGAGCAGAGTTGCTACATGAGAGAGCAGAGTTGATGAGCTACACATGGCATCAGGATGGAGCTCATTTCAGAATAGAGCTCGTTTTGTCTCAACGCCTCCATTTTGCCTTGCTCACCACCCCTGTAATTAGTCAGACTAATTAGTATACCCAACCCACTTACTGTCATTATTTATCATTAACTCTTATAAAAGCTAAATGCTTATCTGTTAGTACCTCAGTACTGGTACTTACGCATAAAGAACAGACAGGAGTCGTGGTCTTGCCTGATACTGGATTCTGTGGGCCACTTGGAAGTGCCACTCATTTCTGGTCTTCACTTCTAATAACTTCCTTTATGCCTATGCTGCTATTTTTAAGTGGCTTTTGTTTTAATTTTGATCCTGTGAAAATGGAAGAGCAATGTCAGGGACATTATGTTAGCTTATGTTTAGCTAAGAATATGAAGCAGAAAACAAATAGAATTTCTCAGCCCATAATTAATTTTTACAACCAAAGTCTTTATGTACTCTCCATAAATAATATACCTGTTGTAAAGCCTTTTGTGGCTCTGTTTTCAGAGAAACAGATAGCTGCCAAAAAAGACTTACTGATTTCAATAGTTACTCATTACAAAGAAACTAGAACTTAGTCTGAAATGACACATAATTGTTTCAGTCTTAGAATGCATTTAAAAATACTTTCTATCATTCATTTATTTAGGAGGTCTGTTGCATGTGAGAAACTGTCAAAATTGTTAGGTCCAATTAATAAGAAAAGTTAACATCTACTAATTTTGCCCTGAAGTATAACTTTGCCTCTCATGGAATGGAAATGAAGATTATTTGGCTGAATCATCAGTGTGGGTTTTATGTTTCCCTGCCAGCCATTAATGAATTGTAAAAAAATAAAAATTAAAAAATAATAATAAAACACAAGATTAAACCGATTCCGTAGAATTAGATTGACTTGCCTTCCTAAAAATGGATATTACTGCGAAACATGCAGATAGGGAGAGAAACAGATGGGCGATATCTGACAAATAAAATTTCCAGATACTGCCCCATCTGTTTCCTTCTACACAGTTCAGCTATAAGCTTTTTAGCATTATAGGGTTGCTTAGGTGATATTCCTCTTTGCAATGACGTCACACCCAGACACTAGCAAAAGCAGGTTGGTACAATAATCTGAGAACAAGGATCAGTTCACTAGATTATTACCAATTTATATCCTTAAACATACAGACATTAAATGTCCTTCTTTTATAGTTGAAAGATTTTATCTTCAAAAAAATTTTTGGTAAACTCTTTGGCTTGTTTTTGAAATTGTTTTCCAGAAATAATAAGATCAGCAAAGTTAGAGGAAAAGGAAATCTAAATGTACAGAAAACATTGCGTCACAAGGGTAGCAAAAGAAATGTATTTATAAGTACATTGGAGACATTAGATCATTGTCAGTTCAGAAGCAAGCAGTTCCTGTTGATCTGTAGATCTGAAGATCACATTACTTTATCTGGTAAAATCTAAATTTTTGGCTTCTCTGCTTAGTTTTTATTATGTTTTCTTCACTTCCTGATACTTTTCTAAACAAAGTTTATTGTTGCTCTCTGAGACTCTGATGCCTTAATTTATGAAAGAAAAATGTGTCATGAATATTGTTACATTTTACAAGACCAGAAATCATCTGGGAAGTATCATGGTTCTAAGGACATAACCATACAGGACTATCCAAAAGGCAACACAATCCCCCACTCCTCCCATACACCTCCCATACGCCTGGGTGTGCCTGGAGACATCTGAAATAATGAGTATGAAGTGTTAGAATCACTGTAATCAGCTGCGGGGTTATAGTTGCACACATGATTGCACCTTACTGAGCTGGCTGGTTTGATGAGAAAAAATCTTTGGCATGTTTCTAGATCAAGGCCTTTAGAACTCTGTATCACAGTGTAATTGAAGCTGATGACAGTTTTGTCTTACAATAGAGAAGCTTGTGACTAACTAGAAAGCAAATTATCGGTAAAGAAAGTAAGGAAAAAGAAGGCAGGAAGAAGGAAGGCAGGAAGGAAAGAAACATTGAATCTCCTAAACTACTGTTGAGTTTTTCTCATCTGGTTTACTCCAAAACAGAAAGGGCCAAGCAAGAGATCTTCATTAAAGACTTCTTCCATGCAGCTGCTCTGCAAAGCGACAGATGGTTAGTGTGTTCGTTCCTATTTTGATGAAAAGTCAATTGGTACACTTTGTTCATTAGGAAAACCTGGAGAATTTTGTAAAAGAGCAGTGAAGGTCACACTTCTGTCAAATTACATACTTGTATACATGATCAAAAGTGAACTTCTTCATTTAACCTGTAGCATAATTTTCCAATCAATAAAGAAGCCTCCAGATCTCATCTGCATCCTTAAAATTGGCTTCTTAGAAGTAGATGCAAAGTAGATTTTTCTGACTCGTTTGAGTTTTAGGTTTTCTGAAGGAAAAAAATGTGAAAATCTTGAAATTGGAAATATATAAAGGGAAGAATTTTGAATGCAATGGCCTCTTTGAGAAAATAGTATATCATATACTAATTAGCAAACACCCTTGTGTACATCTACAAAAACATCTGTCTAAGGGACAACTTCTGTACTGATAGAATATATTCCCTTTAGCAACCTTAAAATGTAAAATTAAGGGGTGTTTCTAATGTGCATGTACATCCTCAAAGAGAAATTGTGGCTTGGTGCCATCAGGAAGTTGCTTATTCTATGAAATCATAATATTTTTGAAAAACAGTTTTAAATGGCCTGGTTAGACAAGCATCTTTCATTTAAATAAATACCCAATAAACAATCTTTATTGATAGGCACACTGTATTACTGTTGGCTGGATGATTATTTTGGTCTAATAAAACTAGTCTATGGCATGAACTCTAAAAGCTTTCATTCATGGTATACCTGCCCATCAGTTAGCCTGCAGAAGTACAAACACAATACAAATACTACCTGTTCTAGGCATCCAAAATAATACCACTTCTGCACAGAACTAATAAAATGTAAGAAGAAAGAGGCGTACGGAAAGTAACTCTGTTAATGAAGCAGTTGATCTTGTTCTATATTTATAGGCAAGAAACAGAACATTTTTTAGATACATCTTGTCAAGGTTTAGCTTGACAGCTTGACTACAATAAACAAGATACATTCCTAGGTTCATTTCATCTGAGGCTGGTGACTGGATGGTCAGAAGAACAGAAGGCTCTTCTCCTCGGTCCAATATTATAGACTTTTAGAACTTGCTCTGAAATCTGCTCCTTCATTACAGAAATAAGAAAACAAATGTTGTTTACACTTGACATAGACAATAGAGTTCTGTATATTTTGTATGAGACATGGGGTTTTTTGGTTGTCTTTTCAGGTTATTATCCCAAAGATCTTGAGACAGCCTTACTTGGTTTCTCTTCCATGTACAGCTGGTTTGTGGAGAGCTCATTTGCACATGCATTTGTTTCACTTTTAGGCACTGTCTTTTATTTGTTTGCAAAAAGGAAGGAATGGTTTGACACATGTGAAAGCAACACAATAAAATATGACTTTATGCACTGGGCAACTGAGGTACTTTTTACTACTGTTTGCCGTTATTTGTTGTCGGATGTAATATACCTTTCTTTAGTAAGACTTCTGACATCACCTCCTGCAGGGAACTCACTGGGAACCTGAAGACACGTGAGCTGGATGAATCAACTGTTAGATAGGCTGAGAATTAGCTGGACTGCCAGCCTCAAAATGTCATAATTGACGGCTTGCCAACCAAATGGTATCCAGTAGCAAAATGGACTAAAGGACCTCTGAATATCTCACCAACATTTCTGCCTGTGATTTTTGTGACTTTTGTGCAGCATGTTTGCTGTTGCTCAAAGAATATGATTCTTTTCTTTATAAATTAGGAATAATCTTGTAAGAAAATCAGTAGATTCTCATCAATTGAAAGAGCTAGAAAAGAAAATACTTTTTCCTTGGTATATTTTAGGTAATGTATTGCAAACCATTCCCTTTATACCTAGTTTTCAAACTTGTGTTTTACATCTTCTTATCCAATTACTGCATTTATAAGATACTTGTTTTTACAAATGGATAATGAGGTATTTGACATAAACTGTTTGCTATGTTTGGAATATTAAACTCAATAAAGTCTTAAAATGCATATGAAATTAATATTAAAACCATGAATTATGCTTTAATAACATTAAATATAACATTAAAATAACAATATTAAATGTGTACATATAAATATGCTTCTAAAAGTTGGTATATATGGTTTTAATTTTCTGCTGATATATATATATATATATATATATGTATATATACACATACCCACTTGCTGGGTATTAAATACTATTTTTTAATGAAAGACTCATCCATTAATCTATGTAAATGAATGATATATATCTCTCATAAACACTCTCCATACTATCAAATTTTTAGTAATACCATTGTTTTAAATCTACCTAAGTGAAATTTGAAAAAACCTTGAAGTTGTTTGAAAATTACTTGTAATTTCAGACTTCAGGAAGGTGATAAATTAGTACAGGCAGCTGTCTCCTAGCTCCATATTTTGATTTTGTTCTAATATAAATTTAAGAAAATCTCACTAGGGACTTGTCAAGATTAATCTATTGTTTATGAAAAATACTTAAGAATCTCCCAGTTCAGATTATTAAAGGTATATAAACAAAAAACAATCCAATATGTTAAAATACAAATCACATTCTATCTCAAATCTACAAGAGGATATTACTGATTCCTTACTGCTATGGCAGAGGATGCTGAAGTAATGTTTAGGATGTCCCATAGGATATGCATACATACAGAATGCAACTCTGCCAAGTCAGTTCACTTTCCTAATCCTCAGGTTGACATAAAATGGGTTCATACTCCAAAATGGACTAAATCAATTAATTTCCAGGATAGCTGGGAATTATGAGCATGAATCCTCCCCCATCCCAAAAATAAGGAGCAACTGTGATACATTGAGGGCCTTAAGGAGATGTAAGAGAAGCTGCTTTGGGGAGCCTTACCCTTATTCTCCTGGGACCAGGACATAAGCCCAGGCTGTCATCCTGGTTCTGTGCCTGAGTCATGCTGCAGACGTGGTTGTTCATACCTCCCTGGTTCTGACTCCAACCCGCACACTTGGCTTTCTGACCTAGTCCCCGACCTGTATGGGCACTGCGGACTAGGCTGGTAATCACTGGGCTATGTCCAGCCGTGGTTACAGTCACCAGACCTGATCTGCTTTTCTCGTTCAGGGACTTCGTTCTTTTCATCAGGGCTGCTGCCTTCTCTGCCTTGGTGTTGTCGCAGCTTTGGGTTTGCCTCTCCTGGCAGAGCAGCCCCTCCATGCTGCACTCAAACACTGACAGGAGAACGTGCACAGGGATTCCAGTGCTGCATGCAGCAGGAAAGTGACCTGAGTAGGCTCAGCCCACTATGGTTCTCCAAGGATGTCCCAGGAAGCCTTGTACCACCAAGCTAGGGATTCGGAGTAGGTGATAACCCCCATCCATGGAGGGAAGGCCCACGTTGTTGAGGTGCAGGGGACAATGAATCAGTGCTTGAATCACAGTGCTTTCTCTCTTGCCACTGTGTCCTGCTGGAATGGATGTAGATCCTTGTCCCAAAGGACTTGAATCATAAACAATATACATACAAACCCATTTACATTACTTGGCATAGAGAACATTTTCCAACATGACGATTGAAGGCCATGAAATAAAAAGTACAGATTTAATGAGAGACAGCCTTGACCTTGTAGACTTTACAAAAAACAGAAGGGCAAGATCAGCAGGGTTAAGGTAAGCAGGAGGTAGGAAAAAAGGAGGAAATGAAAGACCAGAATTATGGCAAATCGTATTAACAGCTGAGATTTTTTAATATATGTGTTCACTACTATAGTAGCTGATTCCAAAATATTTTGTCTGTGTTTGCAAAATGCTATCAATATCCAGTGCTGCACTCATCTAGTGCAGCCTATGCTAGCTTTAACTCTCAGTAAGAGCTCTTCAGGCAGCCAAAACACTACTTAGTGTATCAATTTTTTTTTTCTTTTAAGGTCCACTTCCAGTAGGCAACTGATTTCCTGTGAATATCAACTTCATTTTAAAACAAAATGAGAATTTACAGGCACATTGATTGCAGAGGGAAACTTGATCTAAGTGCTTGATTTGAAAGAATAAAGTAAATAAAATAACACGTTAAAAACATATTGGATTCTTTTAAATTTGAAATTTCTTGGTGAATGCTGGGTGCTTACAATTGTCAGTACCAAACTGAGCCTTTTTTTCAATCAAAATATATTTGGGTTAGGATTTGGGGACAGGGATTAAATTTGAAGGAGTAAGAAAAAACATCCTTCAAATGGCCAAATGTTTCTGTTGAAAAATATATTCTCACCTGTGCATTAAAAAAATGTTTAGTGAGGATCAGAGATTAACTGGGAAGGCATTCAACTTAACTTCTTTCTCCCTTTTGCAGTAACCAGGAGAGCTTCTCCCAGCTCCATCCAGCCCAAGGTTACACACCTGCACCACGTCAGAGCTAGCCTTGGGCACAGGCAGCCCCCTGTCCAGGAGGCTGTGTGGCAGACTGCACTCAGAGCCTTGACAAGGACTGAGACAAGACAGAGCTTTCTTCTATGGGGTAAGAGTAGTCTACCTGTGTGTCAGTACAATTTACTAGTTTCAGGACTTTCTTCACTGTGGTTTGACATTTAGGTTTTTTGGGAGGTTTTGTGTCTAGGGCTGTTACAATACTGAATAAATGCTTTTGGTCTGTACTGAAGAGTCAGCAGAAATTACAGAGGTCTTGCAAAGAGTAGCAAAAAAACCCTTTCTGATTTGTTACTATCAATAAAAAAACAAGAAGTCTAAGAAAAATATATGTAGATGTCTACTACATCTATCTATTCCACAGATATTCTGGAATTACAAAGTAAGACTGATACTGCTGTCACCTGAAAACATCAGGACTTTTAAATTCTATAGTCATGGGATCCAGTAGCCTGAACTGTTGATAAAACAGATGAAAGCAAATCAGAATTAAATTAGCACTGTCAACAATTGAGGAAATGAGCCTTTTTTATCCCTGTGCTACATGCGAACCTAATTCTGAAAAACTAATTGTTTTAGCAGGATTAGTATGTACAACACTGAAGATTATAATCAGAATGAACAAAATAATTTTATTTTTCTTACCTCATAGACGAAAAAGAAAAAAAGTGGTTTAGAAAGTACATTTGTGAAAGTTTAGTCTTCTGAGTAGCAAGCAAGGATTACTTTGGCAAGCTGTGTAGGCATTTATATCTGAAAAGCAAATGGAATTTAATTATTTTGACAAATCACTGGGGTTTTCAAGATTCATCACTCACGAAGAAAAATTAATATGCTTAATAAGTGATCATTCTTGTTCCAGCCTAGTAATTCCAAACTTTTAAATGCTTTTTGCTTAATTCTAGTTAGCATATTAAGCATGGAATTATATAATTTTAAATATATCATTTCAACTATAGTGGTTTATTTAGGAAATGTGTTGCAGTACTGGTCCAAGCAAAAACTGCTTTATCTCTACTACCAGGCATTAGTCTGCACACTCTCAGCTGTGTTTCCAAGCAACATGAATTCCCTCATCTTTTTGATGCATTTCACCTCAGTTTGTGTCACACTGAGCTTCTACCTCACCTTCAATTGTGACACAGCCTGCTGTTGGTGCTTCCCAAAAGTTCTTGTCCGAGTGCTGCTGTACTTTGTAACTAGATTGTGGCATTTGAACAACCGCAACACACACATCCATACCTACATTTACAGTATTCTCCTGGATCTGCTCCAATGGCTGCCCTAACAAGAGTATTTTTGGGATATCACAGCTTCAATCATATCCATACTTTGAATTTCTGGGGCATCTCTGAATATCATACCTCATGTGACTTCACAGTCTTGGTTGAGAGGAACTCAAGCATTAATGTTTACTGATAGTACAATTTCATCTTCCAGATTGTGGGATGATCCACAGTAAGCTATTAATTTCAAGATATCGAAGTCCCCCTTCCAGGACTTAACACTAGATGTGGATATTTCTGGTCCATTTGAAACCTAAGACAACATTATCAGGTTCCAGTGGGGAAACATGCCCAGCTGTTCTCGGGTTTAAGCAGATACACATTCCTTCCAACATCCATGGAAAAAAATCCCTGACTTATATAAGGAACAAAAAGAACAGACAGCTGCTCATTATACTTTAGCGTCTCTCAGTCACATCTTATCAGCATTAGACACATCAACCATGTTTATGATGCCCAATATTTTTCAAATGCCAAACAGACTACCTTACTGTATTGATACTCATTGCATGACAGTTCTTACTTCCATTGTCAGCATTGATACATATTTGCCATTGCTGAATGTTTAAAGTGGTCCACCAGGGCTGCACGTGTGTATTGGTTTGGCACAGCCTGGTTTTAGGTAGCGGGGTGCCACAAAGATGGCTCCTGTGAGGAAGCTGCTGGAAACTTCCCACCATGTCCAGCAGAGCCAATCTCTGATGGCTCTGAAGATGGACGTGCTGGTGGCCAGAACTGGGCCAATGAGAGAGGTTGGTAATACCTCTGTGATGACATATCTAAGAAGAAAATCAAAACAAAGTCACAAGATTTTGGATTCTGGTCAGGGAAGAGGAGGAGGTGAGAAATGGGGAAAAAAACACAGTGACACCAAGGTCAGACGAGAAGGAGGGGGAGGAGGTGCTCCAGGCGCTGGAGCCGAGATTCCTCTGCAGCCCATGATGAAGACCATGGTGAAGCAGCTGTGCCCCTGCAGCCCATGGATCCACGGGGAATGCCGAGATCAACCTGCAGCCTGTGAGGGAGGTGCTGGTGCTGGAGCGGGTGGATGCCTGGAGGAGGCTGTGATCCAGTGGAAGACCCGGTGGAGAGAGAGGGCCCTTGCTTCCAGGCTGGAGCAGCCTGTCCCTGGAGGACTGCACCCCATGGAAAGAGAGACTCATGGCACAGCAGTTTTGGGAGGACTGTGTGCCCGTGGGAGGGGCTCACGCTGCAGCAGGTGCGCTTTGGCTGCTGCTCGTGAGAGTGGACCCACGTCGGAGAGGTTCATGGAGAACTGTCTCCCATGTCTCCACGGCCTCACAGGGAAGGACTCCTCTCCCAGAGCNTAAGGGCTTATTTTAGTTCTCATTATCCTCCTCTGATTCTGTTAGTAATAAATTCATAACCTAAGTTGAGCCTGTTTCACCCTTGAAGTGTTTCTCCCGGTCCTTAACTCACTTCTGAAGTGTTCACTAATTTTTTTTCCTTTTCTCTCCTCTGCCCAGCTGTGGCAGGGGAGGGTGAGCAAGCAGCTCTCGGGGGTGCCTGGCATTGGGCCAGTGTCAAACCACAACAGTGTTGCACTAGTTTGATGGCATGTGCCCTTTACAACCTACAGAAAGCAAATGAGGAATCTCACTCATTTAGTTGTGGTAAGAATTAACGTTTCCTAGACCTTTGCCCACCTGATGCTGTATTAATACCCTTGTGGATCTGGTTGCATGAGAAAAATACTATCTATTATATCATCTGCAGCTGGGCTGATTCTGCTTGTCCTGATGTAAGGATTTATTCTAATTTGTCCTGATGTAAGGAGTTCTCCTCTTTACATCTTTTTCCTTGATCTGTTCAGCCTGGAGAAGAGGAGACTGAGAAGAGATCTCGTTGCAGTTACAACTTCCTTGTGAGGGGAAGAGGAGGGACAGACACTGATCTCTGCTCTGTGGTCCCCAGTGACAGGACCTCAGGGAATGGCCTGGCGTTGTGTCAGGGGAGGATTATGTTGGATATTAAAAAAAGGTTTTTCACCCAGAGGGTGGTTGGGCACTGGAACAGGCTCCCCAGGGAAGTGGTTAGAGCACCAAGCCTGACAGAGTTCAAGTGTTTGGACAATGCTCTCAGGCACAGGGTGTGACTCTTGGAGTGTCCTGTGCAGGGCCAGGAGTTGGACTCAATGATCCTGATGGGTCTCTTCAAACTTGGCATATTTTATGATTCAGTGATTTGGTGATTCCTGTCCTTCCTCCTGTCCTTTATCACTCGTTTCCTAAAGGCATTAGATTTCTTTATTTCTTCTCCTTGTTACAGGCATAAAATTGACTTGGCTAGCTAGAGTAGGGAAAGAACATTTCTTGTATCCCAAATGGTAGGTTTCTGCTTTGCTCTCACTTGCAAAATACGTTTCACAGCACCAAGACCCAGGCCCCTCTCACATCCGTGTGTAGCATCCTGCTGTTGTGTATGCCCAGTACTTTTAGAGAAGCCCAGGTCCTCTAAGAGCTGAATGAAAAATGTCATTCTATTCAGTGCCTAACATAAGGCATGGTGGGTGGCTGCCCACACATGCAACAAGTACAAAAATCTGTTTGCAGGATGCTTCCCACACATTTCCCAATCTTCCCTTGCTCCCCTGATACTATCCTGGACCTGGAGCCTAGAGTCAGGACATATTACCCCACCTTTTATTCTTTTATCATCTTCTCTGAGGTCTCTACTTCTAGACTAAAAACTACTAGAATGTGCAGAAGGCTGCTTAAAACCTGTCTTGTTGCAGGGACTACAAGGAGAAGGGACAGAGAGAGATAGGCTTTGAGGCATCAATGCATCAAGAATAGACTTAGGTTTTCCTTCTCCCTTCAAGTAATGTTTTTTTTTATAGTACCTTTCTACATAATCACAGAACAGAATCTCTTTCTCTACTAAACTTGTCTCCTGAGAAGAACCAGTCACTTTCCGTACCAGTCTAGTCATGTGATTTGGGAAAAGAGACAGCAACTCAAGATGCTGCAGTGGTGCCTCACTGTCTCTCAGGGGCCCGTTGATGGACTGGGAGCATTTACCTGCCCGAAAGCTCAATTTCAGACTGGTGGCATTTGTCCTTAATGGGTATTAGCAGAGCAATAATGCTGGAAAGATTTCTGGCTGTCTCTTTGACAGTGAATTACTTCTGATGACTGAAGGCCTGAGGAGTTCAGTTCCTTGCTCCTCTACATTTTCTTGTGACTGCTTTCTGGGATAGTCTGGCACTCTTACACAACATGCCAAGAAAGTCTCCTACTTGACAAAGAAAGGAATGGGTTGAAGAAATACAGGTTTCCAAGACAGAAGACACTGAGGACTGTGAAAAAAGGTCAGAATCGTCCTCGTGTCTAAACAGGGGGTTCAGCTTTCTGTGCAGATCAATGACGAGTGTCTACTAGCCCAGACTATGCTGGTATTTTGAGCAAGAATCAGTAGTGAGTTGTTTCTTCTCTGGGGTAGAAATATAGCTCTGCATTAGCCTGTGTAGAGGCAGCTCATATCACTTATTCAGGAGAAAGAAAATCAGCTCATTTTGTGAAATAAGAAAATCTCAGTGGGACAAGAATGAACAATCACAAACCAGTTACATATAAGAATATTATTTTTTAACTAACTTTCATATTTTTTTCCATATGTTGAATGAACTAAATCGTTCTAGGATTTGTTTACTATGATCTGGTTTTCTTTAGATATAGTACTGTAAAGGGAATATTGATCCTTCTTTTAAAAGAAAAGTTCCTAGCCCTTTTACTTGTAACGATAGAATTTAAAATATGTGTAAGTGTAGTATTGAATCACTAGATTTAAGGAAATGAACAACTGAACTTTACTTCTGTATCAAGACACAATGAAGTTTACCTCTGTGTCAAGATGCAATACACACAACATTGTGTGAAGTTAGAAATATCTTTGCACGCATCTTATTGCTAACCCCTTGCTCTCCTCAGAAAAAGACCTTTAGCCAGGTCTGTTCATAATGAGTGCTATAGGTGCACAGGACTTACAAAGAGGTGAATAGTGAGAGCAGAACACACAGAGATTGATAGAGAGGGGAAAAACTTTTGCTTCACAATCCATCTCAGAAGGCTGAAATTGACTCTAAAGCAAACAGACATGGTATGAGCTATACCAACAAAACTGGTTTTAGTAAAAGCAAATATTTTCCTGGTCTCTGCCTAGGAAGTGAAAGTTGGGCTTTCAGCATTCATGACTCAGTCCTTTTGATTGTTTGTTGTGAAAAACTATGATACAGATAATAATGATAGTTACACTATGCTGTGGATGTATTACCTTAAATCAACAGCAATTTGCTTTAAAAACTTTTAATTATAGATTTTCTGCATATGCCAAGAAGTCTCTTCTTATTACAAATCTGAGAAATTGAGAGTGTCTGCCAGGCAAAACAGCCATATCAATAGGTAATTTTTTCCCATTCCTTTGGTTTACATGGAATATTGTGTGAAACCCAATATTGGTTTTCAACCCTTTTTCTCTCGGTTGCAGCTAACAATCTCTGGTTGGGAAAAGTGATGAAGATAACTTTTAAGGGTATCACAGGGTAACAGGTGCTTATTGGTCCTTAATTCTCTTTCTCTCTTTCTCTTTCTCTCTTTCTCTTTCTCTCTTTCTCTCTTTCTCTTTCTCTCTTCTCTCTTTCTCTTTCTCTCTTTCTCTTTCTCTCTTTCTCTTTCTCTTTTTCTCTTTCTCTTTCTCTTTCTCTTTCTCTTTCTCTTTCTCTTTCTCTTTCTCTTTCTCTTTCTCTTTCTCTTTCTCTTTCTCTTTCTCTTTCTCTTTCTCTTTCTCTTTCTCTTTCTCTTTCTCTTTCTCTTTCTCTTTCTCTTTCTCTTTCTCTTTCTCTTTCTCTTTCTCTTTCTCTTTCTCTTTCTCTTTCTCTTTCTCTTTCTCTTTCTCTTTCTCTTTCTCTTTCTCTTTCTCTTTCTCTTTCTCTTTCTCTTTCTCTTTCTCTTTCTCTTTCTCTTTCTCTTTCTCTTTCTCTTTCTCTTTCTCTTTCTCTTTCTCTTTCTCTTTCTCTTTCTCTTTCTCTTTCTCTTTCTCTTTCTCTTTCTCTTTCTCTTTCTCTTTCTCTTTCTCTTTCTCTTTCTCTTTCTCTTTCTCTTTCTCTTTCTCTTTCTCTTTCTCTTTCTCTTTCTCTTTCTCTTTCTCTTTCTCTTTCTCTTTCTCTTTCTCTTTCTCTTTCTCTTTCTCTTTCTCTTTCTCTTTCTCTTTCTCTTTCTCTTTCTCTTTCTCTTTCTCTTTCTCTTTCTCTTTCTCTTTCTCTTTCTCTTTCTCTTTCTCTTTCTCTTTCTCTTTCTCTTTCTCTTTCTCTTTCTCTTTCTCTTTCTTCTCTTTCTCTTCTCTCTTAGCATGCATTTCTTATTGTTTACCTTTGCCTCTCTCTATCAGCAAATACTTTGTATATGGGAGGCACACAACACACAAATTCAGTCCTATTCTAACTGTGGTAATAACACTTGGAGTTCTGGATGGTCTGGACATGCATAAGTCAATGGGTGCCCATGGAATGCACCCATGATGCTGATGGAGTTGGCTGATGTTGTTGCAAGGTCACTCTGGATAAACTTTGATCAATCATGGCAGCTGCAAGAGGTTCCTAAAGATTGCAGGAAAGCGAATGTTACTTCTGTCTTGAAGAAAGGCAAGGAGGATCCAGGGAACTACAGGCCAATCAGCCTCACCTTGATCCCTGGAAAGGCAGTGGAGTAGCTAATCCTGGAAACTATTTCCAGGCACATGGACAAGAAAATAATCAGGAATGGCCATCATGGCTTGACAAAGTGGAATTCATGTTTGACCAACTTGATAAATTTTTACAGTGAAATTTCTGGCCAAGTAGATGAGGGAAGAGCAGTGGGTATTGTCTGCCTGGACTAAGGGAATGCTTAGCTGTATTAGACAAGATACTGACAGCAGGTCAAGGGAGATGATCATTCCCCTTTACTCAGCACTTGTGAGGCCAAACCCAGAGAACTGGTCCTGCTTAACATAGGGAAGAGAAGGATGAGGTAGGCTCTTACTAATATACATAAATACCTGAAGTGGGGGTGCAAAGTCAGTGGATCCTCATCCCTTTCAGTGATGCCCAATGGCAGGACCAGAGGCAATGGGCACAAACTGAAACACAGAAGGTTCTGTGGATATGTCAGGAAACTTTTTTACTCTGTGAATGACCAAGCACTGGCGCAGGTTGCCCGGCAGATGTAGAGTCTCCATCCTTATATTCAGAAGCCATCTGGACATGATCCTGGCCAAGCAGCCGTATGTGATTCTGCTTGAACAGAGGGGTTGGACCAGATTAATTCCATAGGTCCATTCCAACCTCAACCATTCTGTAATTCTGTAGCTCTTCTCATAAGAGTAATTTAGACAAGAAACCTTAGAAGGTTAAAATCAAATGTGATTAGTTTAAGAAAAAAATTACATGAGAAATTTGTCCATAATAGGACAGTACTAGAACTGGTGATAGTGGAAGTCTCTCATGCATATGCATCCTACTTAAAAGTTACCCTTAAAAAATTCAGTAATTCTTTTCATTAAAAATACATACTCATAGAGGTAAAAATGAGATATTTAAAATATTATAAAATTATTTATGTTGTTTAATCATGCGGTGATATGTGTGTTATGCATAATTTAGGTTGCTTTTTTTACTTAAAAAATAATGAGCTAGGTATTTTACACACAGAGCCACAAGAAATCTTCCCCGTAATCAAACCACTATGTCAACTCTCTTTATGCTTAATGAGCTGGCTCACTTAGAATGTCCAGCAATATCCTTTTTTATTATGGCTAGGTGTATAATATAAGGGGTCTCAATAACAAAGAAAGAGCTGCAGGAGTTGGCCAAATGTGAGCTTCAGCAGAGACTCACAGACACTCTATTTTTTTAATTCTCATTTCTAACCGCTGCTGCTATCCCCTCTCTACCCTGCTCAGATTCATAGTTTATTCAGCTCCCTTCTATGAATTTGGAGTCAGCAGCTGGATGTTGTACATACCCAACCTCTTCACGAGTATTAATTATTTTATCATCTTATGGACTGACCCTCAGAAGTGAAAAGTCATGTGCTTGTGACTCAAAGGGAATTGTTCATGAGGGTCTGCGATTTGGCAAGAAAATTCAGTAATTCTGTGTTTAAAATATGAATGACTTCTTTATACAAAATCTTACAAGTAACAATAAATCTATTGTCTTGCCATTCCAGTGTGTTGTAACACAGGCTGTGCACCAGCTGTTCTTGTTTACAGCGTGAAAAAACCCTTCATCAGAAAGGCCCTTGTTTAAACGGAAAGCGTGCCATATATTCTGATCATGCCATAAGCATGTAATTCTTACGAACAATTATATGATATAATCATATTATTTGATGATTATTTAGATCTAATTAGTTTAGGGTTGAGTGAACTTTGATCTTTCATCTTATATTTTCCATATATGTCTGTGCATGGAGATATTTATACAGATTTAATTTAGAAATAACATGTTTATTATTATGCTTGGTCTACTAAACAGGTAGTAAGGTGCTAATGTAGAATTGATTGGTTTGGTTTAATTAACTGAGTTCATTTGCATCTTCTGTTTTCTCAAAATCGGCCTATTTTTTAATCTAAAAGACTGTGTCGACATATGCAATATGTAGAGTGCCCTTCTATTTATGTAATACTGATAATAAGCCACCACACAATTCCTCTTAAATTCTCAGTAATGAAGTGCTGGCATGTGTCTGATTTTTCTCCACATGGTTTTAACGAAGAGCTTTTCAGTTTTACTAGTACATAATTAGAATATATGCGTAAATCCCACTCTATTGCTCCAATGTAATTAAAGATCTTTCTTCAAGAAGAAAATTATAAAGCTTTTCTAGGCAGAGTTGCTGAAACCTGAAATCCTTGACTAAATGCATTTTTATGCATGAATCAATCTTCTGAAATAGTTCTGAAAACAATTAATAATGGTCTGCTTAAGAGAAAGCATCTTAGTTGTTTAATGTGGGAGAGAAGTTTCTCAACATTTCCTTCTGCACAACTTTCATAACAGTGTTAAGAAAAGCAGAATGTTCAGGCATTCTGCTCATGTAGAAGATACAAAACTCCTTTGTGCTAATTAGTTTTAAATAAAACTCCTTTCAGGTAAAGTTATTTACATATCTGAGTGTCTTATAGTATATACACCAGTAAAGTATAAAGCAAAAGACTCAATCTTACTCAAAAAATAGACATTATAGAGCTATATAACTAATATTAATTTATTTAAACTTTACCTCCTTTTGCCCAGGGTGCAGCAGAGGCAGCTAACAGCCATAACACTTTGCACATCTATTTCTGGGCTTCTTTTCTTGCCTGGGTTGGTTGGAGGACTTCCAGGAATTTGTCTAAGAATTTCGAGGTGCCTACTGCTGCTGGAAAAGTGTGAGTACTAGAGGCTTTTGCAGAAGCCCACATTTTCTCTATTCTTTTATCACCAACATTACAGGAGTTTTGCTTGCTACCTTGAACGTCCCTAACTGGATTTATTTCTATCAGAGCTTTAACTTTCCTAACCAGATCCCTGACCATTTGGACAATCTTTCTGTCCAGGTTACCTGTTCTTGTTTACACCCTCTGTAGGCTTCTTTTTTGTGTTTGTTTTTGTCCAGGAGCTTCTTGTTCATCCACTCAGGCCTTCTGGTATTTTTTCCTGGCTTTCACTTTCTTGGGATGCATTGATTCCAAGCTTGGAGGAGGCGATCCTTGAAGATGAACCTGCTTCCTTGGACCCCTGCTCCCTCTAGGGTTTTATCCCATGATACTGCACAACGCAGATCCCTGAAGAGGCCTGAGTCTGCTCTCCTCAAGTCCAGGGTAGTGAGCTTGCTATGCCTCATCCTCACTGCCCCAAGGACCTTGAACTCCACTATTTCATGGTCTCTGCAGCCAAGGCTTCATGTTTCCCACCAGCCCCTCCTTTTTGGTGTCTCCACAATGTCTCCACAATGCCAGTAATATCACTGCCCTGCAGTTGTGTGCACATCTCTAATTCCTTGTTTATGCCCCATGTGCCTTTGCATAGTCCTTTGCATTTGAGTCCCTCGTGAAGCTGACTTACCAGCTGGAGTACCTGAAATTCCTTTGTGGTGCACTTCAGGTGCTCTCGTGCTGACCTGATCCCTCTCCAGGTGCTGGACATCTCTTCCTGGCACTGGCACCAAACTGATAGGAATGGAATGGATTGACGTTCCTCTCCCCTGGCAACTTTAAAGTTATTCTAAAACTTAGTTTTATATAGTTAATTTTAGTTTTTATTATTATGTGATCCTATTATGAATAAAATATTTCCTCTGTCATGTTCCCTTACTAGTAGCTGCACAAAATGTGAAAATATCATGAAGATCTCATATGGTTACTCTTCAAGCACAGAGACTTGAATGATCCCACATTTGGTTTTTTTTTTTTAATCAGAAATGCTTCTTGGAATTGGACACTGTCACTTCCCAAAGGAACAGTGGTTTTAAAAAACATCATTAAAAGATAAAAAGATGAGATAAAAAGAAATAAAATGCCTTGGTTTTTAATTGAGTTCTTGAAGAAAGATCATTGCTAAAAGGGAAAAACAGTAGAGATAAACCGCCTATGAAGCTTGATGCATTTCTAACCTAGGGAGTAGAGCACAGCAGTTTTATAGTCAGGAACAGCAGAGGTTCTATTCAGCTGCTTTCTGCTTCTTTTGTTTTCTCTGCTTGTTCTGATTTAACCACCTGTAAAAGTTTCTATCATTTTGATTTAATTATGCCATACTGTTCCTTCTAATCTGGGTAAGTGCTGATATTTAATCTCAGTTGCATAATACAAGCAAGTTTAGCACCTCCGAGCATCTCTTTACCTGTCACAGCAAAGGACAACAAAATGTTTTGCAGTTCTTTCTTTTTTTTCATTGATGGATGTCTGTGTTTTGAGCCTATGCTATTTCACTATTTATCCACACTTTTGAATTTTGTATTTAAAAAAAAAAATGTAAGAGACTGTGAGGAAAGTCACAAATCATCCTTCAAAGTCCAAAATGTATCTCATCAAGAATGAGAGTAAAATATATCGTTTCCAAATGACTGTAAGCATCACAACACTAAGTAATCATCTCTTTAATTTCAACTGCTCCTAAAAGTAATGGTTTCTATGGATAACATTAAATGAAATGGACAGACAGACAGCAATAATGCCACGCTTATAAGTTACACCTGTATCTTCCCATATAGGGTTCCTTGAAGACAATACCTATAATGAAGACATAAAATAAGTGAAGAAACTTTTCCTGTAAAGAATGAATACTTGAATACAGAGGCTATAGATGAGCACTGAGGGAGCAGAACTTGCTGATGAAGCAATACAGTTGGACCTGGGAGACTACAAATAAACATAAAAAACTGCAGCTCTGGTGGAAACACATTTGCTTTCCTGAAGACAAAGTAAAAAATCTATTATGCTATGGAACATATGTACAAAAACATCTAGCTTGGTTTTCATGTTGTACATCTCAGTTATTTCTAAAGAATTGGACATAATAATTTTATGTGCTATGTAAAGAATTGCTTATGTCTGCTGCTCTTCAGTGTCACAGCAATTTTATTTCTCAACAGCTTTCTCAACTTGAATCATTGCCATCAGCTTCACCTATTACTTGTAGATGTGCTTTATTGCTTTCCTATCCTTCTCCCTTAAGTGGCAGATTGCTTCATCTGGATGTTACATTTCCAGTTAGTAAACTCTTGATCTTCACATCTTCACAGTTGGTTTCACAAGGAAGTGGAGGAGGATGTTAGTATCTATCCATTGTCCACTTACGTCACGGAACTTTTTCAGACATGATAGACTGTTTATTAGCTGTAGTGTGTGCTATTAATGTATGGCTTGCTGGATTAAAGGACAGTATGTTGTGACTGATAGTTCTTTTACCACACCATCTAAAATTAGACTATAAATACTTATTTATTTTTGTAAAACTATCATTTAAATTCAGCAGAAGAAGAACAAAACTGAATTAACATGCCTTCTACCACTGTGACTGAAGTTTAAATTTAAACTCGTATTATTTCATCCGCCCAGTAAAAGAATTATGCCATTGAATCACTGTTCAGGTACAGTTTCCACAGCCACTGTGTGACAGACACTTAGCATATTCCCCACAACCTGAGATCCTTTCCCAGTTCTGTGAAACAGGTGCACCTCTACAGAAGGCTGTATGTGTTTTAAAAGTGAGCCTGAAAAGGCAATACTGAAGAGCTGTAAATTATATTTATGATTTGCAATTGTAATCTTCATTTAGCTCCTTTATGCATCATTACAGTAGTGCTTTACCACATAATCTCATATTTTCACCCCATCTTATCCTGTGCTCAAGGGATAGTCTCCACATAGCAGACAGTTATTCAGAATCACTTTTTAGTCCACATTCTTGTACTCAAGAACCATGAAAATCCTACTCTCCATAAGGTGATAAGGTGACAATTTAAGAAAGGTAAGCATCTAACTTCCTAAATCAATGAGAGCAAATTACTTCCAAATAAATTAGGTTTAAAATATTGTGCTTGTTGCTCTAGAAAATGAGTAAATCTTTTTCTCCTATAATATTTAGCAATAGGGTTAATCATTTTAATTTGCATGTATTCACATGTCTGAACAAAAGCACAGATTATTGGCAAAAAATGCCAAAATTATTGATGAAGTCTAATGCCAAATTCAATCTGTATCTGGTGAGAGCAGTAAGATGGGCTACATTGTAGCAGCAGTTACAAATTAAAATAATCATTCAGGAAATGCACAGGATAGGATTCACTTCACCTGCCTTCACATGGCTACACTACAGACAAGTATAGAACTCTAAGCTAGTAACTCAGGATTTGCCTTATATACAGAGGGAGAAAATGGCCAATTTCATGCCACTGACCTATGGCATCCAACCTGCTTCAGGTGCCAACTTTAAGCTGAGACAAACAATTCTTTAGAAGCATCTGTTTTATTCTGCTGATTATAAGAAAGGGGCCTAAATGGGTAGCTCAGAAAATTTCTCTGGTGCTCAGAGGAATCCCATCCATATTAATTTACGTAAAAACCATGGTGCAACTCACCAAGCTGAAACTTAAGTGTTGCAGACAGAGAGAAAATATATTTTTCCATTAGCTACAAGACTGCCTTGTCTCTTCTGGAGATCATCAGCCATTTTAGCTCCATAATGCTAATCCTTTCCTAGATAACGGTGATTTCTCTTCAGTGAGCTAGCCAATGGGAAGATATAAACCTCTAGACATTTAAAGACTACATCATGATACATATACATAAATGGCCTGCATAAAGGTCAATGCCTACTTCTGGCATGTGCATCTCTTGTGAGCTTGATTTGTAGCACAAATACTCCTTGAGGGTCATCCCTCGGATATGTTTAAATAGCCACTTGTGATGAAGTATCTTTCTGTCTTTTTCCTTGGCATTTTCTCTGATCCTCACAAATTGCATTTCTTTTTCCAGCAGAATATCCTTAACTGTGAAAATTGCCAGAACTGATTCTCTTTCTCTCTAATGCAAGAAATAGAAAAAATATTAGCATGTAAGAACTTTGAGAAACTCAAAAAAGAATTCGCAGTTCTGGTTCCATAGGAAGATTTTGTGGTATGTCTTAGGAAATAGTCTATGTAGAGTAACAAAGGTCTTCATACTATGACATCCTGTCCTTGAACACTTGATCTTTCCAGTTTCCTTTCTGTCTCTGTGCATGTTTTTATCTTCTCTTACACCATGCAGACCTATGTTTCTTACAATCTTCATTCCTATTGTTTCTTACAATCTTCATTCCTATTGTTTGTTTCTTTCACGGAACAGGACTTAATTCCTTCCATGCCTCTCA
The DNA here is from genome assembly GCA_013398115.1 of Falcunculus frontatus. NCBI lineage: Eukaryota > Metazoa > Chordata > Aves > Passeriformes > Falcunculus > Falcunculus frontatus. Next base: position 1,130,629 of record VZRV01002362.1, on the reverse strand, counting down.
GGCTTTGAGTAGTGCCTTCTCTTTCTCTAACAAGAGTGGTCCTCTACAAATTCTGGCTCATGATCAAATTCATTCAAGAAACTTTCAAGTACTCATCTGTTCAGTGTTAACCACCCCATTCTTTTCTTCTTGTTTCAAAGTGGCATCACAATTCTTTTCTGTCTGGATTACAGCTTATCTTCATAGGGCAGGAACATTATCTTTCATGTTCCTCTAAAGTGCCACATGCATTTACACTCATATACTTATATATATTTGCATTCTTGAACATATATTTGCATAACTATTTAAAGAGTTATCGAAGTAATATACATAGAGCAGGCCACAACACAAAAAAATCCTTACAAAAGCATACAAATAAACATAAATGAATGCAAAGAAACCTTTCCAAACACATGTAATCAATAACTAATGTTATCTTTCATCATGTGTTGTGCCTTCTCTGTCTGCTTTCCAAATCTGTATAATTGGCAGAAACACCTGGAGATGAATTTTGGTAAGAAACCTGAGCACTCAAAGAAGCATCAGTTAAAAGTGTGAAAAAAAAAATGTTGCAAATATTTATTTTAGGGGTCCATAGTACCAAAAGTTAAATCCTTATTTCACTACAAAAGAAAATTCCTCGTTTCAGCCACCATTAACCTTCATCACTCAAAGGATGGATGGACAATATGTGATTTTTTTTCTGGATATGTTTGTCAAACTGAACAATGTTTTGTTTCAGGTATTTTTTTCATTTTGCACTGTCATCTCTGTTTTAGTTTAAAGTCACTCAGGCATCACCAAAAGCTTTTGGTAAAGAAACTCTTTAGACGTGTTAGTCTAAATATGTATTTAGACTAACACGTCTAAAGAGTTTCTTTACCAAAAAGGGCCCTGTTGAACTTCTGGGATAGTCAGGATGTACCTAAACTGTAACACAGGCACTCAGCAGTGCACCTGCATTCCTGGTTGCTCCATCATACAGCTTCAGAGTTCTGTGGGAATACACCACAGGCCTAGCTTTGCCTAAGATTTTCATGCTGTCAGACCCAAGTGCATAGGCCTAGTGCACACTGACATGGAAAAACTGAAAAAGCCCTTTAGTTGCAAACTGATTCCATTATGGGAAGTTAATAGCAGTGTATATCCTCTGAGCATTTATTTATTATTCTACATAAAACATCTCATATACCTGGAAATGCTGTGTTTGCCCCAGCTAGCCTCAGGACTAACAATGGTGAGACTATTAAAGACACCTTTTTTGTGGAGAGAGCTCTTCTCCCTTGTGAAAGGGTATGCTAAGCAGCAACGACATTCTTACTACCCCAATACTTGAACCAAACCCATATCACACAGGAAAAGTGAGATTATAAAGATTCAGCATTAAATAAATGCACTGCTATGTTGGATAAAAGCATATGGGGCTGATAAACCATTTTGTTGGCCTACTTTTTGTTACAGCTCTGAAATACTCATCTTGATGGCTATAACTAAGGGTCCTACAGGCAATCAAATTTTGAATAAAACTATGGCCAACACAAGTGGCAACTCTGAAGACCTTATTTCCTTGGGCATAAGCAACTGCACAATGAAATTCTACTGACCGAGAAAGATGTCTTTTCCAAGCCTGTTCTTGTGCTCTGTTCCTGAAATTCAGCCCTGTCAAGCTTATGATTCACAGTGACAGTCTGATGCCTTCCAAGAAAATTTGAATCTCAGTTTAGGTTCTGAAATAGAAATAGGTGAATAGGTGCCAAGGACAATGATAACCACACTTACGGGCCTACCATAAATCAGGAAGTTTTTCCTGAGACAAGACATAAAGTTTAATTAAACATAAAATATTGACTTCTGTGGATAAAGAACATCTGTAGAAACAATGTCTAGCAGAATTACTGCATGGGAAAAGTAAAGAACCCTTCAACTGAGTCCAGTTCTCATTTGTTGCCTTTACTGCTTATTTCTGATGGCTTGGAAGTAGCACAATAAATACAAAATTTACTGCAGTCATCTAGACAGCAGTTTTTAATGCAATAGTAAAACCAGATTTGATATATCTTCCTTTGTTTATTATTTATGTCAGTGAAAGAGCCAGTAGATGTACAGCAATGTAACTAAGAGCATAATTTGCCCTACTGGCTGGAACAATCAAGGCTGCAAGGACTGTATAGAACGAAAAACCCATGCCCAGTAGATGGAGAAGGATAGACTCCCAGATTGCCATGTCTCTGTCCATCTTCACTTGTTAAACTGTATACCTTTCATAAAAACGCTGTCTCCTACTGGTTGATTTTAAGACACTTAATCCAAAGGTGGCTGCTTGGATCTCTAAGAGTATTAAAAGTAGATAATAATAAATATTGTACAGTGATGACTGATGGTGTCCTGTGCTATCCTGAATGTCAGAAATGAATAATGATATTTCATTGAAACAAGTAATCCAAACAGTGTACCAAGTTTGGGATATCTAATATAAATATTTTATTAAAATTCAGATATTTCTGGAAACTTACAGAATTACTTGCCTTTGTTTTAGTAGTCAGTAGGGAAGTAGTGAACTTAAACCAACTAAAAGCAATTTTTTTAAAAGAGATTTTATATTACCTTTGAAGTTCTGTATAACCATGAAAAAACAATTTTTACTATTATTTAATTTTTCTGACTTCCGGATGTGATGCATCTGGCAGATAAGAGACCTGAAAATGGGATTCCTTCCGGTGCTGTAAGAGGGTCTTGGATAAAACTGGACAATTCCTCTCTAACCCTGTGCAGTCAAAAGAAATGGCTCTATATGCAGACATATCTCTCTGTTTCTAAACTTGCTTACAATTCTCTTGATTTAGATAACTGCACGAAATCCTAACTAATTTACAAGGAAAAACAAACAAACAAAAAAACTTAAATAAAATAAAGAATAAAAATTAAAAAAAAAAGCAAAGAAAAGCAAACACCCTGCCACCAAACAGTGCTCATTGTTGTCTCAATAAATTCTTTTGAATGGAAAATAAAGATCCTACAAACACCAGATAAACAATACAATTTCTTATGTAATACTTCATTTGTAGCAATCAACATTTACATTTGATGGAATTCAGTCCCACAGGATGTTAAAATGGTTCTTATCTGCATTTAATTGATAAAAATATCTTTTAAAATGCTAATTATCTGTTCCATGACATTATGCTTTTCACATTAGATAAAGCCAATGACAACAAAATGGTTCTGTCCAGAAATGTAAACATCTACAGAAGTAATGCTTCAGAACAGACTGAAAATACGTAATAATGTTTACCACTTCCCATGATTCCATTTGTGTATCTCGGACCATTCTGTATATATTAGGAAAATTAACCATGTGATTTCTGACTTTTTTTTCACTTTATAGGTACTGCTGCCAGGTTTACTTAATCTGAGCAGTATCTACACCTATCACAGAGCATTCCTCTCAGAAATCTTCCTGAAGCTTCCTAGTGGAACGGCTTCTGTTAAAGGAGAACTAAACTAAGGTCAAAATTTGCTGTAAAAACCACTTTTGTGTTTTTGAGTACCTTCCAGGTCACTCCAGAAGACTGTGGTATGATTGTGAGATGGCTTGCAACGTTCACTTCGGTCTTCAGAATTACCAATAAATAGATATTTTAACAAGCAAGAGACACTTTTCGTTCAGTTCAGGTCAGAAATCAGCAGATTTCACAATTTGTAGAAGAATACTCCAGAGCATTGAGCAATAAACCCATGGACTTGGAACATACAAGAGTCAGTGATGAGGCTTGAACAAGGTAGGCACAGGAGCATAATTCCATACTAGTAGTGTCTCTGAAATATTTCTATTTTTAGGACAGGTGATTAAACTGTAGAGAGCTTCAGAATATTAGTTTTCTGATGAGAGCAAGAGAAATTTCAGTGTCTGATTGTAAAAGAACAGTGAAAGTTGTCTCCATGTTTATTTAGTCCTCAGCACATAAGAAAAAGGAGACAAGGAAGCATGTATGATTCATTTTGGAAACGAGCAAGTCCTGAGAGTTACTAATCAGACTGCAGTTCACAAATATATACAATATGGCAAAAAAGTCATTGGTTCAGAGTTCTTGTTCAGAAATATAAACTTGTAAAATTGTAGTGAGAATTCCTGAAATTTCTTCTAACAGGAAGGACATGCTAGGGCAAGCAAGGATTATAGCTGCTCTCCCATGCTCCAAGGTCCCCGTGCTGACCTTTTATAAGTGAACACTTTTTTCAGCATGATCAGCAGTGTTGTACCAGTTATTCAGTTGTTAATGTAGAAAAACTTAGCTGTTAAAACCCAGTACTCTTTAGAAAAAAAGAGAGAAGAGGAATGTAGGGCAGGTATAGCAAATAACAAAAGAAAATGGGCATAAATTAACCTACAACAGTGTAACCCAGTTTTCTCTCTCTTTACCTATCTTCATAAATTCCATGGGCCATGCCAGGAAGGAAGAGGATACTTCTGTAAATATTATTTTTAGTATTTTACAGTGTGAATAATCATAATATATCATTCACATCCATAAAGTAAATGTATCATCATACCTCTAGGTCTTCTCCCTGAATGTTGCTGGTAACAGTGATGTAAATATAGTTACAAACAAGCTACTTTTCTTTTTCTTGTTACTTTAAGCTCTATTAAGAACATTTTTAAAGTTCTACTGACCTCTGTAGACACTAAAACACAGCAGAAAATTCTCGCATCTGTAAAAGCGAACTTATTTACATGCATTTTCTTAGCAGTCAGTCCATCAGCTCTAGTTTTTAATGAAACATTTTTTTCTTTTGGCAGAACTATTTATTTGTATTAGAAACATGCATGATTTCCAGGAAAAGATTCTTGCAGCCACCTGTAGATGCTTCATGAATGACTGATCTACATAGATGCCATAGGTAAAAGGAAAAACTATTTGAATTGTAAATTGAAGCTTGCAGATGACTAAATCTTGCTGCATGCTACTCTGGGCAGTATGTTGAAGACCCTGGAGATATTTCTTTAGCTGCCATTTGAAACAGGCACAAATAAATGAACCAAGGACAACAAACTCCATTAATCACAGCTACGCTATCAAGGATAACCTACCAAAAGGAGTGACAACGTACAACTGCTGAAAAAAATAAAGACATGTAATGAAAGATTTTACTTATATGTTTGGTATTGGGGATGGCTCACCTGAAGCAGACTTTTTCATCTCTTTTCAACTGCTTTAGGGAAACACCATCTCTCTTTTTGGGACTGGTGAGGTGGGACAGCTGCCTAGACACCGATGAAGAGCATGTGAATTTTGCTAGAAGAGACGAACTGAACAGAGCTCACAGCGAGAACAGAGAGGAACCAGACGGACCCCTGAAATTTGAGCTTGATGTTTGTCACCAGGATCCAGAATACAAGTCCCCAGCTCCCTTGCCACATGCCCAGGTCAAACTGATCACCAGCTGGGAAGCAGGATGGAATGTAACAAATGCCATTCAGGTAACCTTTTATTTCCACACTTATTCCACTCATCATTTGAAAAACCTGGTCATCACTTAGCCTGCTCTATTTTACTTCGCTGTACCATCATTTTGTGTATTCTAAAAGGTTTCTATGAATTTATTACTCACGTATTTGAATCTTTCTGCATAAGATTAGCACTCTGATAAAACAGAGTTCCAAAGGGAAAGATGATACATATGTTATCTGAAGTTTAAAAAGTGTTTAAATTAGGTGGAATTGAAAAGGTGGTGATTGCACCTGTTTTGGAAGTGCCAACATTATCTTTAATAAGCATATTTGAATTCAGAGATGTTTGATAGAAATGTGAGGTAAACATCTAATAAAAAGAGGATGGTAAGAGCCAGACTGACGTCAGATATAAATTTACTGACACGTAAGTTAAACTAGGAATAAATTGAAGCACGAAGCACAAGAAGTGTAATAATACTTGTCAGTGTTAAAGAAAATAGTTAGGTTGAATAGACTGAAAGCATTTGGTCCCAACATTCTGTGTGGAATTTGAGTATCTTTTCTAATCCTTAAATTTAGCATTAAATGTTTCAGAATCTTTTTCTCACTTTTCATGATTCATTTCCTTACATAATTCTGTCGTTACCACTAACTTTCTGTCTGACATGGTAAGAAGAAAGCAGCATCCACAGATGTATCTAGTCCCAGTAACTGTTGCTTAAACACTTTTTTATGCCACTTTAATTATAGAAAAATAATCCTTCCAGTGTCACACAAGTCTGACTATGCCAATGAACGTTTGTTTATATATCCATTTCATCCCTCAGCTCTGCAAGGGAGGAGAAAAAGGACATACTTCTAACCCTGGTGTATTTTCAAACATGAGCACCACCACATGAGAGCCAGTGCAATAACAGGGCACAGTAGCATATCATATTCTGAAAGTGTTCAGCTGTGAATAAAAGTGTGAAGTCCTAAAATACCCCAGCTGCATTCTAGTAACACATTTTATCTTCAATCTCCCTCAGCAGCATTTAGTCAGGACAGGAGTCTGGGATGAGAGCCCATTGTCTCTGTGAGTTTTGCATTTGATTTCACCAAAGCCAAGATTTCACTCTGGAAGTTGGTTTTGTCAATGTTTGCTGTATGACCTTTTGGCAAATCACATTCTCTAACCTATTGTTTTCCTTTCTGAAAAACAAAAATAATAATGTAAACAAAACACAGTGCCCAAAAAATCCTAAATATTGTTGTGTACAAAATTACTGTTATTTATTAGTGATATAGCTTTCAGTTAAAAAATAGACTGATAACACATTTTAAAACACAGTCAAATATGCAGTTGCCTATTTAAAATCAGGACAAATTCAAGCTAACTTATCCAATCAGATCAGTAACTCTGGTCTTAGTCAAAACTCTCAGCATGCTGAGTGTTGCCTACCATGGCTCTCATTTGGTCAAATATTTTAGAAACTAGCCTTAAAAGGGCAGTTGGCTACAGCTGTATTGGGGTTTCCTCCTAAGGTGGGCTAAAAGTTGCAAAGCCTGGAAACTGCAGTTTTGTTAATAGTATAACCGAAGTTCCCTAATGACACATTATTAAACTGTGTACACGTGCAATCCCGTATGTGAATTTATGTACACATATTTGTATTATTTCTATTTCCCAATACCTGGGATTGGGAGCAAGTCATTTAGTTTAGAAACAAAGGCAGAGAGCAGAGAAAGGGAAGGGGAAAGGTGGGAGAGGAGAGAGAGGAGAATATTGAATGGGCATCTGTCAGTAGAAAATAACAGTTTGAAGAAATTTCTATGAATAGCTTTGAAAACAAAGTCAGAGTTGTGAACAGAATGATTAAAACAATCTAAACATTCTTGACTGGTGAAGACAATCTTTGATAAAATGACAGTTGTTTTGCCCTACCCAGAGGAAAGGGCAGAAGTGTTTTGCATGGCAATTAGAGGTAAACATTTCAGCAGAATTTTGAAGTGTTCTAAACAGTTATTCCAGTGAATACAATTAGTCTAAAAGTGAAATTATTTTGCCATCCAGATTTATTATGGGAACAGTTAAATATTTGGTCTCTGAAATTAAATACAAAGGTTTTCTCACAGTGTTTCAAATATAAGTATTTTCAAACAAACAGGAAGATATTTTTATTTTGTTCTTAACTTGAACTGAAAAAATATGCAACTTTGGTGCTGATACTGTATGTGCAAATGATTGCTTCAGACATTTAAGTTTCCAGGGAAACATGTTTCGTATTCCAGCACTGCAGAGGCAAATCAGAACCTGTGTTCAGTTAATCTGGATAAGGACAGAGACCATAAAGCTGAGTTAATTCAAATGGGAAAATGTAGAGCGTCATCTGGCAGAGTGATGCAAGTTGCATTTGTTTGTTTGTAGCAGTAAAAGGGTAAAATTTTTTGTAATGACTTGTACATTGGTGCTGGATAGATAAGCAAAGCGGTAGTCACAAAGAAGAAGGTAGTTAAATTCTAATGGTACAGTACTTCATGGTAGAACCAAAGGACAATAAAGGCTGTTTATTTGCCAGTCACATGTAGTAGGATTTTTGCAAACACTGTGGAGAAAACTAATCTAAAAGAAAAAGGCATTCAGTCTATAGTGTCATGAAGGGGCACAAGACAATGGAGAAAAAACAAGAGAGAAAGAGAAGTGAAATAATGGAAAGAGGTGAAATAATCTCACCTATAATTTATACCTGTGTAATTTATAACTGTAATTTTTACCATTGTGAGTCAATCTCCACATAGATCTCAGGAGATCCTAACAGTGAAAAAGACTGACCACTTTACCAGAAAGCTTCAAGTGTCTTTCAGTACTATGATGCCTGAACAATCTTTAAAATACAGACTAATATAATTACATAACTTTCTCTAATGTTTGGTAAACCGTGATGTATCAAATCTGGCTGGAAAGCAGCCCAGCAGAAAAGGACCTGGGGATGCTGGTCAACAGCAGCTGAACATGAGCTACCAGTGTGCCCAGGTGGCTAAGAAGGCCAATGGCATCCTGGCCTGTATCAGCAATAGTGTGGCCAGCAGGAGCAGGGCAGTGACTGTCCTCCTGTACTCGGCACTGGGGGGCCACACCTCAACTCTTGTGTTCATTTTTGGGCCCCTCACTGCAAGACAGACATTGAGGTGCTGGAGCATGTCCAGAGAAGGGCAACAGAGCTGGAAAAGGTCAGGAACACAAGTCCTATGAGGAGCAGCTGAGGGAGCTGGGGGTGTTTAGCCTGGAGAAAAGGAGGCTCAAAGGAGACCATAAGGCTTTCTACAGTTACATGAAAGTAAGTTGTGGCCCTGTGGGGGTCGGTCTCTTCACCCAGGCAACCAGTGACAGAATGAGAGGACATAGCCTCAAGCTGTGCCAGGGGATGTTCAGGCTGAACACTAGGAATTATTTCTTCACTGAAAGGGTTGATAAGCATTGGAACAGACTGCCCAAGGAGGTGATGGAGTCACCATCCCTGGAGGTGTTCAAGAAATGACTTGACGTGGCACTTAGTGACATGGTCTTGTTGACAAGGTGGTGATTGGTCAAAGGTTGCACTTGATGATCTCAGAGGTCTTTTCCAACGAAAATGATTCTGTGAAATCATACTGAATATTCTCTTTGATTCAATGAATCTGATACCTAATGTTGCCAACATCCATATCCTTCCTTTTGCAAAAAATTAGGTTGTACAAAGATTAAAAATACCTGCAGTAATGGAAATTTTCTTGTTCCATGATCAGAGTAACACAATATGGTGCTTGACTACTGTCAGTTCTTCCAGGAATAACAATAATGAAATTAGTATTATTAATCATTACTTTTCAATGTGTCAATAATAAATTACCAATTATTGCAGCAGTAATCATAACTATTCTCATTATATTTATACTCTTTATATTATACGTTAGTTTAGAAAAGACTCAAAATTTCAATAATCATCATTTTAAAACCTGAACATCCATATATCTTTCACTGCATGCCTTTATAACCATATTTCTGTACTGGGTTCCAATTTAGTTTTTTTTAACTTAGGTAACTGCAGCTCCAAATACTTAACTGGAAAACACACTGATGCTGAGGAACAGAATTACCAGACATGCCTCTAAAGTATAAAGGCAAACATCTGAGGGGTGTCTAAACACCCCTCACATTAACCTTTACTGACACAAAATCTAAGCATTTTCTAAATATAAATATAGACATGCTTGTGGGGTTAGAAAGCTGGTCATTAGATGTGTAATGATGTAACTCCTCTCATCCTGAACCTTAAGTAATTTGGTCGTGTTTGGCTAAATAGCCACTTGGATTTTAACTCCAGCACTTGATCTTAAGTATTTATTTTCCAGACGTGAGAACAAGAGTCAATCCTTTCTTGAGCACAGAGCAGTAACTTCCTTGAATTATACATTATATGTTGAAGCTGAAGTTATATGCATTGAAGCTGAAGTTGTACTCTGAACTAAATTATAGACATCTGAAAGAAACTAACTTCTGCATTTCACATCAAGATGTGGTACAGGGAATTGAAGGGAGATGTCCAATGATGATATCTAACCTAGGACCAGAAAGTAATTCAAGTTTCCAAATGAAATGTCAAAAAATGACAGCACAAAGTAAAATTCCAAGATAGTAGGACTATTGTGGTGCACATAAAAATTCCAAACAGTAAGTATGATTTTAGCTGAAATGTACCAACAGTACTGGCAAATTTATTTTTCCAAGGCTTGCAACCACAAACCCTTATAGCCAGAACTGCAGACCCAAAAAAAAGCCCAGTGAGAGCCATGTAAATTCCGATCTGTTTTTTCTATGATAGAATTTCACCATTATGCAATGCAATTGATAGAAGATGTATTTTAGGGGAGAAGACTCTGTAACTAGTGTTTGTGCCCTGGTTTTCCCTTCTGATTTTCTCTTGAGGGGAAAGAAAGATTCCAGACATACATCACTACTTTGTATAACCCTTTATTTCAGCTCAGACCCTGCGTTAGGCTTCTTTTGTGTACATATTCATATAGTACAGAAGAGGCTGCATTCAGGATATATATCTTCTCTATTCCCAACCCTATTTCTTATCACAAAAGCTTTTTATCAAAAATGTGTTATCCTGCAACAAAGAAATAACATCTAATTCGGAGAAATATCTTTATTTGACATGTAAGCATGGTGCAGCAGACTGATTTTGAGTTAACTAACTGCCATTCCCATAAATCTCATTAGACAATGGACTTTTCCTTGGTCAGCTGCAAACACTAAAAAACATTATGAAGACAGAACTCCTAAACACAGAGGAGTGGCTCATCTAAAATTGTTCCCCGAATAAATATTTGGATAATTCTCATGGGATTTAAGTTGCTGTTTTGTAGGTTTTGACTTTTATGTCACTGGTCACATTATTTGGGCAATAAGCAGGCGTGAGGGAGGGAGTGTTGAGTGGATTTGCATCAGCCTATTCTACTGTAGCTATTAAGAAAATGTTAGGGGGTCAAATCGGTTTTCTGTCTTTTGAGCCCCTCCATGCCAGGTTTTCCATCAGGTAGAAACTGTGATATAACATAACTAGTCCACGAACATAGAGATAGTCCCAACATATGGACTATATTCCTTGGACATACAGATAGTCCCAACATATGGACTATTGGTTCAGAAAGCACCATACTAGCTCTTGAAGCCCAGAAAACAGTACATGGGTTACACAAGCAACAGACCAAAGTATTGCAATTCTTCAAGCCTTCTAGGTGTTAAAATGACATATCAACATATCTTTAGAAGTTAAAGCAGGCCTTAGATCATGCTTTCCCTCACTATGTGTTCAAAATTGCATTTCCTAACAGATGAGTTACAAGAGAGTTACAGGAGGTGTCTCTCTCTGTGTCTCCTTTATAAATGAATCTGATAGCCTCAGCAGATTGGTTAGGACTGATATGCTTTATTATATAACTTATTATATTGATCTATTTTAAGCTAATTACCATATGAGATTTTTATCTCATATGAGATGACAGGGAAACATTCTAAAGTATAATACTCAAAAAACCCATGGAATTTAAATGAAACCTCAGCCTTAAATCTCAGTATCTTGATTACACTGAGTGTAAGATAGATATATTTAAAGATATTTCTTCTTAACCAATATTTTATTTTATATCTTTAACGGATTTTTACCGGAGTTTTACAGACGTACCTGTCTAATGTTTCATTTTTTCGATAACAGTAGCCAGAAGCACTGCTGGGCTTAAAGAAATACGAAGAATTCTGTTCAGAACCTCTAATTATAACCTTACATTTCAAGAAAGTATTTATTTGACACTTGATTTTTAGAAACGCCAATTATCTATAATTTCCAACAACTTCAGCAGAAACTCTTCTTGCCTTGTACTTTTGAAATCTGTATATTTCATCATCTAAATTTCAAAGCCACCATGTTTTCTTGAGTTCACTCCTAGAAACAGCAGCTAAGTCACTGCAATGCATAGCATACTTATCCTGGGATTGATGTTCAGTTTGATTTTCACAGTCTGGTAAAGAAAGTGCTGGAGAATTTGCAGGTGGCTATTTCTTGTAAGTGAGGACTTCTCGTTGACTGTTCAGTTGTCATATAAGTTTGAAAATGGTTTCATCTGGAAAATCTACTACTATTAATCTTTTAGAGCAGCTATTTTATAGATGTGAGTCCTCCTACATGAAGCAGATGGTAATAGAAATTGTGTGCATTTAAGAGACCTAGCAAGTAAGCATATAGTAGTGTGGCAAGTAGACTGGGAGGGACCAGCTCAACTCTTCTCCTTACAATGGTGCTTTGCACTGGTAATAACGTGAATTTTTGCATTAATTGGAATCTGCAAGTTGTTTTAGCATGCTGCCAACAGATCTCCTTAGTAAGGACATAGAGTTGTAGAATCACGGAAGATCCCGAGGTGAAACGGACCCTCAAGGACCCATCTTTGGGTCCAGCACTTGCTCCAGCACCTGCAAGGTGCTGACTTCAACACTGACAGGATTCCTTAGATGGATGCACTGGTGGAGTCTGTCAGTGTTTGAACTGTTTTATATCTCACTCAACTTAAGTACATCTCCGTCCAAAGGCCTTAAACCCTGCCATTATTCAAAGGCCACCACTATCAGAGGTGTTGCTAGAGCTTGACAGACGGTCTGTCAAGTGACAGAGGTATTATTTACATACTCATTTACATATATTTGCAGAAAGGGTGTGTTCATTTCCATTTCTTCCATCACACATATGAAACAAATGGTATGTGTAAGTACCTCAGAAACCTGAACATTGTTCCTCCTGCTCCCAGGCCTCTTTTTATTTCGTTTCATCATTAGGAAGCCTTCAAAGCACATAGGAGACGGCCTGCTCTGGTGATGTTAATGCCTAAAAAAAGCTTTTGCATTGGTACACAGATAACTTAGAAACACACACCGCACTACGCCACTCCTTTTACTTTTCATTGCAAGGGTTTTTTATAAGGAGAAGTCTTACATGCATTAATACATAGGGTCACGACCAGCTTCCTCTTCTCTGTACTGCTGTCCCTAACCCGGCACACAACTAATGCTGGCAGTCTCCCCTGAATGTCTGCCTCGTGCCTTCCTCCCTGAGGTCATTGCTTGCACCAGACTCAGGCTCTTGGGGCTCCTACAGACACAGCTGACAGACACCACATCCTTCCCCCTCACCTGTGGGAGTGTGGGACTGAAGCAGAATGTGTTTTCCTGGGCCGGTTCAAGTTCACGTCTTATTTAGATCCCGCTGCTGCATACATAAAATATTGGTCTGTCTTTCCAGCAGTCAAGTGGCTAAACAGAGTTCCTTGTCTTTCATCCAGTGTCTGCCCACACCAGAATTCCCTCATTGCCTGTGTAAGTCCTTGTCCTTGCTACCATGCAGGCCTGTCATCTGGCATCATCTTTCAGTCAGGCCTCTTTCTAGATCCTCACACTCAGACTACGTCCCTGTCCTGCTTATTTTTATTGCAGAACCTCACTAATACATAATTTGGTTTACCAATCCACAAGGCTAAAACTGATCTGAGCACATATAATTCCCCTTCTGGGTCACAGTGACACACTTTTCCCTAACCTTTCCAAGCTCATCCCATGCATACCCACCTGGAAAGCTGATGCAGTTCCATAACTCATCAGACCACCAGCTCTTGCAAGAAACTCTTCAACCATCAAACCAAGTGTAAGCTGCTCATCTTTTCTATAATATTCAACTATTTTTCTTCCTTCGTCTATTGACTTTGGTCTCTCTTCTTCCACTTACAATTACAATTTTCATTTTGTTAAATACTTAAACAAGCATTCGTATGAACTGATATGAAGATATTTCTCTGATACTCTTAGAAATGTCCTTTTGATGAAAATTGCAGAGTTATAAACTACATTGAAACCAGGATTTCCTGTCTTGACTCACAGTATCTGGTATTGACTCCCTTCTCTGCCTGTATTTGTTTTGTGTTATCTTACCCCTAGATTTTAAATTCTTCGGAGAAGAGACCATCTCTTTGTGCTGTGTTTGCACATTACTTTACACAATGGGATTACATTCAAGGACTTCCAGGTGCTCCAATACTGAAAACAATTTTGAAAGTGAGTCAGTGAAATGGTTCTATTTTACAGAAACTCCTCACAAAATAATGATTGTTTAAATGTAGCCTGTGATAAATCAGCTTGACATTTGATTCAGTTTCCTCTCTTTTCTCTATAAGGAATTGATTCTCCTTGCTATTGAGACTCATTGTAGGGGCTGAACACAAGATAAATCAGCAAAAGAATGTGATAGCAGTACCTTTAGAATATTCAGCCATTAAAATGGGTGTTTCATCTTAAAATCCGGACGGCCAAGAAAGAAAATGACAGAAATATGATATCAAAGATAAATGGATAGTGGCATTATGAAAATTATACTCTTTGAAACAATAAATGTTACCAAAAACAAAGGATCAAGTAACTGTCAGCTGCTTGAAAGCAATGAGCCCTTTACTTCATGGGAGAACCCAATGTGCCACAACTCGTTGCAGAAGAAGGATCTCTGGCTCCCTCAGGTGAAGGGAATAGCTGATGTACTTTCCAACTATACTAAAATCAATTTAATCTACCATATTTTTTGGTGTCATCAATCCCTGCAAGTATTTTTAACAAGCTGAATTAAAACAGATGGTGTAATTTTTCCTTCTCTTTTTTAAATTCATGGCAGGTCACATGGTATTTAAATACACTGTTATTAGGCAACTTTGAATTTCTGTATCTGTTATATTTGGCTACTTCATTGTTGTGATGTTACATTTGACAGTTAACTTTCAAAACAAAGCCCAAATTACTTATTATAATTATTCACCAGCTTTCTGTGACTGAGATAATTTGTACACTTGTTCCTCTCTATAGTATAAGCCATTGACCAGCTATCACCACTGGAAAACATTCTTTTTAAAAATGTTTTTTCTGCCCCTCTTCTTAAACTTATGAGGTACGTAACCTCAGCAAATTTGCTTTAATAAACTGTATTTAGTCATATAACTCCTCCCAGGATAACATTCCACCCAAGACAGCAAGAACAGAGTG
Organism: Falcunculus frontatus; assembly: GCA_013398115.1. Taxonomy (NCBI): domain Eukaryota; kingdom Metazoa; phylum Chordata; class Aves; order Passeriformes; genus Falcunculus; species Falcunculus frontatus. The sequence continues at coordinate 1,115,600 of VZRV01002362.1, read as the reverse complement.
ACAGGCAGCAGAAAGTAAAATATTTTGTCAGATGGTATTCCTTTCCTGTTTTTTCTAAACTTCTTTCACTTCCATTAGCAAATTTTCAGAGGGGAGCTCATTTCTTTATGAAGCAAAAGAGTAGGCCCTAGGGTTCATCAAGGAATGAAAGTTGACAAGCTCAGTACTTGGAAATGCATATGAGAATTAAATGCTGAAAGTAAAGGACATCTGAATTATTATCATGTGCTGGTAGAATCAGAAATAGTGATGTTTCTCTAGCAGGCTTTCCACATGGAAAAGCTTCTTCCACAAAATCCATAGATGGTTAACCTACAGTTTACTTTAGTGTATATAATTCCTGACAGCAGTAGATTCACTGAAATGGTACAAGCTCTGTCTGAATGAGCAAATGGAGCTGCCTGAGAAAATAAAAAGCCCTAAATACTGATTATACAAGGTATTGAATATATTGTAACCTAGTTTTAGCACAGTAACCTAAATAAAAGAAATTGTCTTCTATTTGTATGTCTTATCCCTCTTCTCCCCACATACACCATGTTTCCTGGAAGGCAACGTTTCTGTGCTTTCTTGGCCAGTGGCACTAGTTTTGCCATATGTACAATGCTGTGTTACTAAATAGCTGACAAAAAAAAAGAAATTTAATATTTACTTCTCAAAAATGTAAACATATGAGTCAAAGTGAAGAAACATTTACTTCAGCTCATACGCACAAACTGCTATCCATTTCAGTTTCTCTCAGTCAATTTCTTGAATTGACACAAATAACAGCACTAGTAGATTATGTTTTGTAGTCTTTACAACAAACATTTCTTGTTGTCTTATGTTATCAGTAGCAGTGGCAGTTTCAGGCCTTTTCCTTTACTCTACATGGGTATTTCTATTTATTATGTTTTTTATTCCTGTTTCCCCCTCCAGAATCATGTTTGATTCAGGCTAGGTCCTCCTTGATAAGCAGAGAGCTTTTTTCTTTTCAGTTTTAAAAACCAATTTAATTTAATTATTTCAGACGAAATCTGGCTATTTCAGAAATTGTGAATAGCTCTACTGAAGCTTGAAAAAATATGGATTGATAATAAGAATTATACACAATATAGACTCAACATATCTTTTTTTTATAAGGAATTTGTTTCTTTTGTTTAGAAGAAGTTATCTATTTTTTTCTGTTATAATGACTGTTATTGCTCTCTTTTTACTATCACTCTGGAAGCTGGCACTGAAGTTTACTCTATCTCACTACATTTTGAACCCATTCTCTTGTCTCATTGCATGATTTCTGCAAATCCAAATGACATCTCCTCAGCCGCCTTCCCTTGAGGGACTTGAAAATCTCCTCCTAAGCTTTAATTGGAATCTGGAGTTTAAAATGAGTTCTCCACTCCTGCCCTTGTTGCCTTTACTTGCCTGCTGATTTCTTTCACTTTGGCTGGAAAACCAACTGCTCTCAGACAGAGCTCTTTCTTTTATATTTTTTGTTGTTGACATCTTAGGCTAAAAATAAAATACCTTCACAAAACTGTAGGCTTCCCTCTGCTCCTTGGATTTTTTTTCTTTACTATCTCCTAAATTGTGAGAAGCTGCCATTCCACCCCTGAAGGTTTCCTTTCCTAATCAGAAAGGATAATCAGCTGCATAATACATACTTTCCCTCTAGCTTTCTCCTTATTCCTGTCTTATGCTTAGAGTTAGGTATTTTTCACATCCGGTCATTTTTCCTCACAGCCTCTTGCCCATCATATTCTCCTACCCCTTGCAGGTTCACAAGCCTTCTCCTACCCCTATGGTTCACAGCCTTATGTTCTAGTGTTCTGCACTTTACTTAATGGCATATTTTCCCCCTCTTCCTGCCTCCCCCAATGCAGTCAAGTTCCCAAGTTATCCATCTTCTTGCTCTTCCTTTGCTCTTCCAGGACACACCACCATCTCATGGCCTTTGTAAAGGAATTCACCTGACTCTACAGATGACAGAGAGTGACATAGGAATCTCTGATGGAGATTCACAAACCTTATAACAAGTGCCCTACACCGTGGGATCAAGTAGTCATCTGGTGATCCTTATTTCTATCTATCCTTTCTGGAGTTACCAGCTCCCTTCCAACTCAAATATTCTATGGTTCTGTGATTAGCTTAACTTTTTGCTGTATTTAGGTAGGAAAAGTTAGAAATCCCGTTCCCACTAAGAGTGCCTCAAAGGAAGGCAGATTTGTCATATGTGTCTCTTTTGCTAGTGTCTGCACTCATTCATTGAACGTGTGTTTTAGACAGAAGTTGGGTGAGATTAGCCCAATTCAAAGATGCTAAGAAGTGATAATTTCCTTGGGTACCAAAGAGAATAAAGGAAGTAGTCACTTTAGTAACTTCAGTTATAGCCACTGAGTTTTCACCTAAAATTCATTAATTACATCTTGTGAATAAATTTTGATTTTGCTAAAAATTTGAATGTAAGAAATGAAAGTTATTTAGGAGAAAGGAACAGAAACTAAATGCAGCCTTGAAATTAATTTCTCAAATATGAAATCACTACAGATCTCAGCACCAAAGTATGAACAAAGGAGAGATTCAGTAGAGCTGAGAAGTTTTCTCTGCACTATGAGAAAGACTCAGGTTGAGAGAAAAATTCAAAACTCTTTCTTCAAATATACAAACTTTTACAGCAATTGCTTAGCTAACTTTGTTTTGATAATGAAAGGAATGTTTTTATTTCAATCCATACAGACAGTTTTTGTATGTAAAAGTTAAGAACAAACCTGAGGTCCTCATCAAGGGTCAAAAATAATCAAGGTCCCTAGTTTGTTCCGTCAGCTTTTGTCTTTCCAGTGCAATTGCAGACTAAGAAAATTAATGAAAAAAAAAAAAGAAAGAGGAAAAGAAAACAAAACAGACAACACGGAAAGGAATAGTACTTATTTTATATCTCCAGTCCTTTTTTTCATTGGCCAGTAGAGATCAAGGACCTCTATCACAGTCTGTACAACAGAATGAGAAATAAGTAGTAATACTTCATGTATTTTATATTTAGAGACCTTAAAAAGATGTTTTCAATGAGTATTTTATATGTTATATGCCCAGTTTCACAAATGTAGGACCATATTCCATTTTTTTTAAATTTAAATGAGAGTTTACCTAACTTTGCTTTTATGATGAGTGCTCAGAGCATGCCATAAAACCCACCCACATTTCTTTTCTGACCTTTATTTTTTCTCTTTGTTATTAATTATGCGTATTTGGGAATGTTTGTCTAATCTACTTGAAATTAGGGGAATTGTTCTACTTTGTTAAACATTAAGAATGATGTGGTCTTTTATGTCATTATAGGACACAGACACCTCCATTATCAGAATTCATTTGCAACCTCAACTTTATTTGTATCTGGGCATGACGAATTATCAGGCAGTAAAATCAGTTGCTGCTTCTTTTGTCCTAAAGGTAGAAGCCTCCAGGGGTGCCACTGAAGTTTAAGTGAGGTTAAGAGAGGAAAAGAAGTAGAAATTTGTGTCTATACCCAGCCTAATGGTAAACAAGCATTTTTTTCTCACATATTCCAGAGGAATATAGTATGATACTCTGTATCATTTTAGTGATTCCTGGAGACCAAACATAATAGTATACCACTATTTATGTCTTTCATCCAGACTATTAACTACATTCTCCCCAGGCTGTGCTCTAAGATGAATTTCCCCTTTATATACTGAACTCTAGAAGTCATTATAGCTTGAGTAAGAGTCCACCTAAATTTGGTGGTTAGGTCTGTGCTGAGGAAAGAACAGGATAATATCAGCTAGGGGAGGATTCAGTCGCCTTTTATCCATGACAAATCTTGTGCCAGTGTTCAGAAAATATAACTCAGCTTCTGGAAGATGTAACCTGGCCTCCTTTTCAACTCTCAGAGGTGCATAAAGTTTCTTTCCAATGCAAAGTTCTTTGTAGTATGGTGTTGTTTTCTTCCATTTCCTCTTTAGCATTACTTGTTAAAAGTGACAAGAACTGTGGCTTGTCCCATCCAGGCAGCATTCAAGAAAAGCTCCTAATGAGCCAAGTGCTTTCTTACAGCCTGAGTTTGAACTTTCTATGCATTTGAATTCTTCCTTTTGTTACGTCAGAGCACACTCAGATGAAGTTATTTGACTCCCCACTGCTTTGCTTTGCTTGTAGTCTCCCAAAGTCCCCCTCTGCTTCCCCTCAAGCTCTTTTGGCCATACATTCATGGAACTCGCATGTTGCTGCACTGCATGTTTGGATCACTTGCCTGCCTTCAGGTGAAATCCTGGGCTATAATGAGAGAAGTAGGTAAGCAGCCAGGGAGCCCGTGTTGCTCACCAAAACTAACTTTCAGAATAATGTTTGTTTTAGTTTTAACTGCCTTGCTTTTTTCATCTCTTTTCCTCTCTGATGCATAACACATAACAAGAACCCTCATTCTTTTATGAAAGGCTGCTTTCTCCTTTGGGACCAAGAAAAATAATGTTTTCTTAAAAGGTAATTTGCTTGGGAGACTTTCTTTGTGTGATTCAGTTCATTCTTGCAGAGAGCTCTGGATTTATGCAAACTAACATTTTCCATCAAACCAGGAAGAAATAAGAATCAAGCATATTTCAGTTTTGGAACAAATATTTAAACCAATATCAAATCCAATGGGATCAGTTGTCACATTTAATAGTCGCAATTTCTTTTTTTTTCCTTATTTTTCCAGACATTTTCTTTCCTCTGTTCACTTTTCTTGTCTTTAGGAGATTCTTAAGACTAATGTATCCACTACAATGAGAAAAAAAATCTGTGGCTTCTGTCAGTCAAATGGACACATACATTTTGCTGTGCAGACCATGCAGCTTCTTTACCTGCTTAACTTATCACAGTATCTTCTGAATAGTCTATATCTGCCTTATCATCTACTTATGGTACTTGAAGGATTGACAGGTAAGCACTTCTAGAGTTTCTGTCAGTATATGAGGCAATTGAAGGCATTAATCACAGAATAAACACCTTAGTCACTGTCGTCCCTGCAGCTGAAACAGGCTGGCACTGGCAGAGAGAAAGAATAAGGAAAATCAGGAAAAACAAGATTGCTGGGGTCTAATTCAACCATCCCTGAAGTTAAGGGAAGATTTTTCACTCACATTAGAGGAGATGGATCTGCTGCTAAGGTCAGACAGGCCGTAGACAATATTTGAAGTTTTCCACAGAACAGCTCATAGTATTTTTGAATTCAAACTCAGCTGAGCTGTGAACAAACTGTGAAGCAAGAGGGAAAGTAGATGAATTCTTTTCCTGACATCTGAGAGCAGCGCCAGGAGTTTGGGTAGCCAGCCAGGGAAATGGAAATTCTTACTGCTGAGAAGTAATAGGATATAACTGATATTGCAAATATGCTATGGGATGATCTATGCACCTGGAATTTAAAAATAATTAGATAAAACATGTTTACCTAAAACAGGCAAAAGAAATGAGGGTGGCACTCTATGTTAGAGAGATGATTATCTGTGTTAGAGCTATTGTCTGGAAAGAAAAATTGTACTGTTCTTGGTGACTTCAGTTTTAAAGACCTATGGTAGACATTGTATGCAGTATGTAGTAAAACACCATTGAAGTTTCTAAAAATTACAGATGGTAATTATCTAATACAAAAGGTATCGAACCTAGCATAAGATAATTCTACTTTGAGCCTCATTACATTGGATAAAGAGGAACAAATTGGAGGATCTAATTACATTAATTATGAGAAAACAGAGGACAGTAATATATCTACTTCATACTTCAAAAGTGAATTTTTCAAACCTGGAGGAAATTATGAGAGATAATTGATTAGGGAGAATAAATACAGACAACCCATTGTGAAAGAAACTTTAAAGTTGTTTAAAAAGAATTTATGAGATGTCCAGAAGCCACATCTCATAATTAAGAAATAGTATACCAGTGTGTTAACACCTCTCCTACTTCAGGAGTAAAATGGATGTATCAATTAAAATTTTAAAATAAATACATATATAGCAAAAGGGAGAAATAAAAGGTGAGAGTAATAATTATATGTTATGAACAGTAGCAAAGAGAGAGAAAAATGTATCTCCCAGTAAACAGGACAATAAGAAAACTATTTTTAGGAATTAGGAAAAAAAGAGGCTAGGTTTAGTGTAAAAGTTTGAAAAGGAAATACTAATTGTGGCAAAAATTAAATATAAATGGAAGTGTGCGTCTATCTATGTAACTATGTATGCTTGTCTGAAAGTACCAGCAAAAACAGCAGAACAAGGTTAAAAAGGAAGGTGTGCATTAACTGCTACAGAGCAGCATATAAGTGATTTCATTTAAAAGGAGAGGTAGTAAAACTCGCCTATAGATAACTGTTAAGGAAACTGAGTAGAAGACAGTATTTATAAAACATGCAAATAAGATAAACAACATTTCTGTGAAAGTCAGGAATTTTTCCTATTATTTGTGAGGGATGAGAAAAAATAATGAGGCAAAATATCTAAAACTGCGTCTGTTCCAGAAGGGTATAGAAGGTAAATCAAAAATCTGCTTGTCATCACTATCCAAGATGAACACCAGAGACATAATGAGCACTGGGCTGATGGCTTCCCTCGTCCCCCTTGGTGCCCACAAATGATCCTGGCCAAATCACGGAGACACAGACGCCAGAATATGTGGATGTAAGAATGGGAAAAATTAACTTAGAGATTTTCTCATGTAAGACCACCTTAATCTTCTCTGAGATCTCTCACTGAATTTTTCAATACTGATTTACCACATTAGTAGAAGGAGGTTCTAAGACTCTGCTTAATTCTGAAAAATAGATGCAGCTGTTCATAAGTAGTTCCTGTAGAGAACAGGGAAGATCTGCTCATAACACAGGAGAAGAGTGTGCCATTTTGTAATTTTTCAGGATAAACATTGTGCTATTCTGCATAAGACATTTAAAAGTTATGTCTCAGGGTTTCTACACTGTGTGTGCACACTCCATTCTCAGCATGGACATCTCTGAAAGGAAATTCGTCTCAGCTCTGCTAATGGCCTATCTTAAGATAGGTGTGAATTTTAAATTGATGTGTCTAATTTTTCCAAGCTTAGACTTGGACAATTAACTATGAGGTAACCACAACTGTTCTTTAAAATGGACATTAAAATGTATCTCAATAGTATTTTGAAGGCAGAATGCCCAGCGAGTTTTCGCTTGGGAGACATAACAAAAGACACATCTGACCAAGTGATATTCTTATTCAGTTGCTACTACATGTGGAATTTTCAGGAGATTGTGGATATCATCCCAATATTTTAAAAACCGTATAAATCCTGACTAGTGAAACCTGGCAACAATGCTGAGAAAAAGAATGTAATTGTTACTACAGGTTTTAATTGATAGAGAATAAAAAGCCAGAAATATAATTAGTGTCAATCATTATGTTTCTGGAGAAAGAGTTCTTACAGTCCTTATTAAACACACTTCAAATAATTCTTTTATGACATTGTAATTTAGTCAGTGAAAGATAAATAATATATTTACACTTTTAAAAGGAATTTTGACACATTAATACACAACATGCTGATTTAAAAATTAGTGCAACCACTGAGTACATCTTAAATGGATTAACAGCTGCCTAAGTGACAGGTTCCAAAAAAGTAACTGTCAGTGTGGATCTATTGTGAAAGGAATGAGTTTCTAGTAGTGTTTAGGAGGTTACCTGGTAGAATGATCAGCATCTGGTCCAGTACTATTCAATGTAGTCAACAGTGGTTTGGAAGAAGATACAAAATCACTGATAATCACGGTGATGGCTGAGAAAGGAAGACAACCATAGAGGTCAACAAGCAAGTAACTTCCTTATCATGGCATGAGGTTAAGGGATGTGCTACGTTTTTAAATTTATATTAATAAAGTTCCTTCTTTATATAAATACCGCAGCAACCAAGGCTTGTATCTGTTTAGGAAAATGATGTATTTCAAATAGCAACAAATGTTAAACAACATAATTAAATATTTTGTGGAATTACACTGAAAAGCAGGGATCTTGAATTTATCTCCCTACTCTTCCAAGAAGGTTCATGTAGGATGTTTTCCAGTATAGTTTCTATGTCTAACCCATGTTCATGCAAGGAATCAAATGCATAGTTGGGGAAAATAGTCAGACTCAAATGAACCATTCCAGTGGAGTACCTACAGATGGTGAGAAAGGCAATCAGAGCTAATTTGGCAGTCTGGCATATCAGCATGTATTCTGCATATAGGAGAGTTGTCGTAACGGAATAATTTTCAGTTAATTTCTTCTTCGTTTCTTAATTTATTTTTCCATATGATTAAGTCTTAAGGTGAAATAATTTTCTCTCTTTTTTGTTTTTTAACATTGCTTTTCACTCCATTTTATTTTATTGTCTTTTGGGGTGCCTCAACTCTGACCGTGATCTGATCTTCCTTACTTTTTGATTACTTTTCAATTTGCTTTGTTTTTTCAAAATGTCATATTTCAGGTTAAAACAACCTATGAAACAAAATATTTTACTTGGGACTAAAAGCTTTAAAACTGAATATTAAGGAATTTTGGTATCTTTCTCTCAGTGTCTGTCCATGCTCGCTTTTCAGTTTTTTTAAACACATTTTATTCCTTGGGGAGGTGCTTGCCGTAAGGTGAAGGAGTACAATAGCCGTGTGATAGCAAAATGCCCATTTTTTGTATTCAGCACTGAACCAGATGTCAGGTATTTTTAAATAAGAAGCCAGCCTTGCTGGTGTAGGAAACACACACACGTCGTTCAAACATTGTAGTCAAACCATTAGCAAAGTGTTTTAATGTGCAGATGTAGTTTGGAATTCTTATTCTGCTTGTTTTTTTGCAAAACCAGTTGTAGGTGACACCTGTTATACCTGGATGCTTCTGCTTGGGGGTATTCTGACCAGGCAAACAGCTGCTGGCTGATTCTGACCTTTTCTTACCTGCCCTTTCCGCTCTTCTCCTTGCTATTTCTTCAAAGGCTGGTCACCAGCTGAGCCCTCAGTCCTTTCTCCTGCCTTGGCCCAGCTGCCCACATCTAAGTCTGCTCTAAGTTTGACCAGGACCTCCATCCAGACACACTGGAACACACAGAACAGGGCACTCCCATCCTCAGTCTAGGGTGAAAATACCCAAGTCTTGCAAATGTCTTGGGACGCAAAGGAAGATGCAGCCTGCTGGGCAAGTTTGGGCTCCCTGCCCACCCAGGGTGGATGGAGCGATGGTAAATAACACAACCACTCAAGATGCTCCATGGCAGAGGATAGTTTCAAAAACTCCATCTCCTCTGTCGCCAGATGTGTGAGTGCTTTTTCCCTGTGATATTCTATTCCATGAACAGATCACCTTAAAGCAGCGTATTTGGAGCTAACAAATTTGACTTTGCTCTAGAACAGCTGGAAATAAAACCACTCAGACTAGAACACTTCCCAGACAGAATGCTGAAACTAAGAGTTATGGGGCAATTTAGGGAACAGTTCCTTTTGTGCTCATTTTTAACTGATGCCTCACAGCTAAGGCTGTCTGTGCCATAATTTGGACATGAGAACACAGGATCAGAAGATTCAATAAACACAAGTGCTGGGGCCATGCTGGACAAAATGTTCGATGAGAAATGTAGCAAGAATTACCTGAGTCCCTTTTCCACTAGCAAGGAATAATGATTATTCCTAAATATTGTCATGCTCTATCTGCATTCTCTGTGCACTCACTTCTCATGAAAGGGGCACAAAAGACACCTTCATCAACATCCATGAAAGGATTTCTTTATGGAGGAGGAATTTTCCATGTAAAAGTCACTTTTAGCAATGCTCTAAAGTTGCTGAGCAGCTGCAAGGCAGAGAATACAGACTGATGCCTATACCTGTTATATCACATTGACAGTAAAATAATTTATTAAAAATATCTTTTTCTTAGCTAAAGTATTTGCACTTGATAATGTTCTTGATAATTGCCCTAACAGAAAGTATTACTTTTGGAAAGGTAAGAACAGGAGAGTAGATACAAAATTAATTTTGAAGTCTGGAAAAGTTACACTTGTGCTTTGAGTTGTTGTGATCATCAGCAACAGTTTTGGTTAATTTGTAGAATTTTGTTATTACTATTTTTTTATTTTAAATAGAAGAAAAAAAAAAGTCCCTGGAAGGGAAGAAAAAGCATTGTTCTTTCACCACATAGTTATTGTATTGGCATGTTCAGTGTTCTCTTATTTCTCTCTACTAACCATGCTCTATATCCAAAAAGCTGCAAAACCAGTTATGTTCACAATGTTTGCTTTCTCTTAGTAATTGAGAGCTGAAGTTTACAAACTCTGGAAAAAAAGATGTCAAAGACATCAGCTGAAAGAAATACTTAGGGTTTCTGTAGAAATGTTCAATTTATAAATTCTAAGCTTTAAACTTTGGAGTAGACAACTGCGCAGAATTTTAAGAAAAAATATATGTAGGCAAAATTGGGCTTGTTTAATAAGGTCTGAATTCACAAAATGAAAAAAAAATCAACCCAAAAAAAGCCACCTCTATCATCCTGTGATCTGTGTTAGGTACTGAATTAAATTATTTGGTATAAACAACAGCAAGGAGATGTTAGAGGTCAGAATTATGTTATGCTCTGATTAAACTAACAATTAAGCATGGAAAAGCAGACACCTGTGGGGAGGACTGTAAATGTCTGTGATGACGTCTCTCAAAGTCTTCTGCTTTGGTCGATCGTCCTTAACAGCCTGAATTCAGCAGGGGAGAAGCCATTGTGTGGGTAAGGCCTGTGCTGACTTACCTGCAGGTTAATTATACAGTGACCCTTTGGGTCAACAGATACGGTTTGAACTCCCAATTGCAGATTAGGCAGCAAAATAATAACACTCTGAGTATGGAACAAATGAGATAAGCTTGGTAGAAACTGCAAGGACCTGAGAAAATATCATTGTTCTTATGTTAATATGGAAGATGACTCTGTGGCTTTATCTTCTTGATTTTTTCATAGACTTGGTTTATTTCTGATGCTTTTAAACTCAATCTGTTATGTAAATGTTCTCTAAGGATTGTCTTCATAAGAAGGAAATCAAATTCACTTATTTAAGCAGCTATCTAACTTCCCAGTCAGTGAAAGCCGTGATTAAAAATGGCATCATATCAAAAGCTACTGTTACATGTGTGCTACCTGCAGCCTGGATGCAGCCAGATATCTAATCTTTTTTAAGAAAGCAGACTGCTTGATGGCAAAAATGGTAGAATTTTGAACACTTATGTGAAGTTCATGTACAAAAGAAATGCTAATTACACTGCAAGGTAATTGGGTCATGAGACCTGTATTAGAATGGAGACACTGAGTGGAGAGATTTGGGTGACTAAGTACCACAAGCTGTGTAGTTGAACGTGCCAGCTCCTAAATGAAATGGCATCTGTGACTTATACAAAACCACTGCTGTAAATGAAGTCATGGAAAACAACCAAAAAAGGTATCTGGTCAATAACTTTTTTATTATTTCAGTAATAATAGCTGGGGTACTTCTGTTTCAACACATAAAGGCATAGATCTTTCTAAGTGAAATATATTAGTGCATGTATTTAATTCTTTCAGCTCTAATTCAATTGAAAGCTGAAGATACTTGCTTCTAGAGTGAAGCCTGGTGAATTAGGCAATGCTGCTCGTTCATGTGATAGGTATTCTATTTTTCTCAGTGACTTAGAGAAAAAACTCTCCTCTAATTTAAGGACTTCTTTCTTTCCTGATTGATGGTCATCCCACAATCTGCCCAAAAAGAACTGCTGTTTTGTGTCTGGAAGAGGAGAAGACTACTTTTTATATGTTGATGATTATTTAGTGTTTTAAAAAATGCCGCTCTTCAGAGCCCTCCTTATGGATCAGGCTTGGGAGTGCTTGATTCACTTAAAAGTGGGATGCTGGGTGGGATGCCCTAGAAAGCTGAGACAGGCACCTGACTTCTTGATGACCTCCGTCAGAGATGGGCTCTTAGACTGCCTTCACAGAAACTCTGATAGTCATAAAACCTGAGGAAGTTGATTGAAAACACCAAAGACAGAAGTATGCCTGAAACTCTGGTCCCCCACATGGCCTCGTGGTCATGATTGTGGATGGTAAAGTCTAAGATTAAGATTTATACCATTAAACTCATCTCTTCTGCTTTGGCTCCTGAAAGTCAAAGGCACTACCCACTCAGGAAGTGAGAGAATAGTGGGTTGCCCCTTCTGTGGGAAGACCTGTTTATGCTGGGTGTTCATTGGTTTTGCAGAGCAGATACGGTTGCTAAGGTTTGGTCAGAAATAGAATCTAGGTGTGTGTGGTCCAAACTAACTTCTTCTGTCAGGCCAGAATAAAAAACATGAGCAAAAATACTCAGATTTCATCATGTCATGGGTGCAGTAAGAACTATTGAAGTGAAAATTTCTACAGAACTAGTTGTTTTTCTGCAGAACTGTGTTTTGTTTCCTCCTTACCTTTCTTCAGCTGTCATGAATAAAAATGCCTGACCAGTGTGACTCATGTGCAATTCCTAATTTCAGGTTTGTAACATAAAAAGAAAAATGTCACAGAAGCATCTTTCTTAAATTGGATGTTTTTATTAATAACTAATGTTCAAGGGCTTTGTTGGTTTTCTGCTGATGGAAATGAAACCGCATAAAAGTGTAATTTGTCCCTTAATACAGAGAAGAAAGAGGGAAATAGACAAAGAAATGCTCACAGTGTTCTGTGAAAGTAAAATTCATTCCTTTTTTTACCAGACAAAACAAGTAAAACTATGTTCTTTTCAAAAACTGTTTAGTGAAAAAAAAAAAAAAAAAAAAAAAAAAAGTTTTTATATGTTTTGCATGCATTTTTAAACACCTAAAGAAGTTTGCACAGTCTAGAATCCTAGAATCTCAGCAGTGAGAAAAATCATTTTAGCAGTGGACTTAGCAAGAGCAAAGGCCACATGAGGCAGATAGAAGCTGCAGAGGAAGCACAAGCATAGTCTGATGCACTTTAATGCCATTTTCTCTCCAGAGGTCTGTTGCAAATTCTTAGACTGAAGAGAATTGTCATTACTGAATCTATCTATACTGCTATTTTTAATTGGAGTGAAACTTGTACAGGTGATGCTAAAGATGCTTCATTTTACTGATACTGAACCTGTTTCATTGATATGCATGTTGACTGAATAACTAACTATGAACCTTCTAAAATGTGCTTCTAATCACATCAGCGTTAAATATTAACTAGAAAGCTGACTCTATCATTCAGTCACATTCTCATTTTCCCAGCTTATCATTACGTGTGTGTTGATAGAAGTAGTTACTTTTGCTGGTAATTTCATTTATCATAAATAAACACATTTCTCATGGTTGTTACTCACTTAGCAGAATTACTCACTTAGTACTTACACCATGCAGCTGGGTGAAATCAGTGTTCAATGAAGGACAGGTTTGGGGGTGCAACTTCCAGTAAAAATTTCCCTCAGGGATTCTGTGCTACCTTTTCTCTCTCTTTTTCCTCTTCAGGGAATATTTGTCCTAGGATTGCCGTATGCTCTCCTCCACAGTGGATACAGTGGTCTACTTCTTATTGTCTTGGCTGCAGCATTATGCTGTTACACAGGCAAAATTCTAATTGCTTGCTTGTATGAAGAAAATGAAGATGGTCTACTGGTAAGAGTGAGAGACACGTACGAAGATATTGCAAATGCCTGCTGCAAAAAGCCGTCTCCTAATCTAGGTGGCATAGTTGTCAATGTGACCCAAGTGGTAGAACTGATCATGACCTGTGTTTTGTATCTGGTTGTTAGTGCGAACTTGCTGTCACATAGTTTTCCATATGTAGCAGTGACTGGGAAAACTTGGTCTGTAATTGCATTTGTTACTCTGTTGCCTTGTATATTTATCAGAACCCTCAAAATTGTTTCCAAACTCAGCCAGCTTTGCTCGTTGGTTCATTTTGTTATCATCCTTGTAGTGATAACTTACTGTCTCACACAAATGCATCAGTGGTCCTGGGCAAAATTCAGACTCTCCCTTGAGTTTGAGAACTTCTTGGTCTCTGTAGGAGTGATCATTTTCAGTTACACTTCACAAATATTTCTTCCCACACTTGAAGGTAACATGAAAAACCCAGGGGAATTTAGGTGTATGCTAAATTGGACTCACTTTTTTGCCTGTATTTTGAAAACAACATTTGCACTGACTGCTTTCTTGACCTGGGGTGAAAAGACAAAGGAAGTTATTACTGACAACCTGCCATCATTTCTTGAAACCCTAGTGAATTTATGTCTCTTAACCAAGGCTCTTCTTTCTTACCCTTTGCCCTTTTTTGCAGCCACAGAAATTGTGTATTCTTGTATTTCTAAAGACAACCATTCCAGTTACAGATCTCCACAACTCGCTCTGGCTGTAAGAGGCTCATTTCTCTTGTTAACTCTGTTGATGGCCATGTTCACACCACATTTTGCCCTGTTGATGGGTTTGTCAGGCAGTGTAACAGGTGCTGCTATGACTTTTCTTCTTCCTTCTCTCTTCCATTTAAAACTTAAATGGAAAAAACTGTCCTTCTTAGAGAAATGTGCAGATATCTCTGTTTTTATTTTGGGCTTCCTTTGTAGCCTAGCAGGCATAGTTTGCTCAATAAAAGGGCTGCTTGAAGTATTTGGAGGAGTGTAAAACATTTTCTGAATGACAAATAAGGATCAAATCTTATAAATGCTTTTAACCTGTTAGTCAGTGTCGTGGGTTGAAGATTTGAGATTTTGTCACTAGGTAGAATTAAGCATATGCTTGAATGTTTGCAGATTCAAATCTTTAACTGGAAAATTATGTGGCTCTAAGCAAACTGGAAAATAATGTTCATAGCCAAAAAGTACAAAATTAGGCCTCTTTAAAACATCGAGAAGAAAGGTGTTGGAGATGGTTTAGCATGGAAATAATTGTAAGTAATCCTGTATGGCTTTAGTCATACATGACATGCACATCCTGAAATTACTCCTGCAAGTGATTCCACCAATTTAATGAGAATTCTTCCTAGGGTTAGATACTAGTCAGTCTCAAAGCTATCAAAACTAGTTTACAGGATGTGATTTAGAGAGATCTGTTATTGAAAATGGATTAAATATCATTTCACTGCATTGGCAGACTGCAATTCAACATGTGAACAGAACAAATCAGTGAATTTTGGTTTTTATGTAAGACAAATTCAACTACTTGTTTTTTAAATGAATAGGCAAAAGGAGAGCTCAGTTTAGAACAGCTTTGAAAGAGTGCTTTTATCACAACTTCAAATGGGAATACAGTCAGAGTAAAAGGGGCATTCTAACAGTTCAAAGTCATGGAAAAGATAATTTTTTCTGAAATAATCTATAGCCAGTGACTATAGCCAGCTTTTCTGCAAGTCTGACTCCTAAGATTCATGTCCCTGCAATGCAGCTACTCTATTGGTTGGGTTACCAGAAGTCTCGCTGGTAGCATGAAAAAGTTAACATGCAGTTCACTTTCCCTCTTAGGCAGGAAATTTCTTTGATCTGTGTATTTTATCTGATTCTATTAAAAGCTCAATTGAGTAAATCAAGTTCAATAAACAGACACACAGTTAACTTCCTGCACAATTTGGTAGATCTTCAGCTTTAAAAGGTATTGGCTTAATAAAAAGATCAGCATTGCAATGTATTTCACATTAGTGATAAAACATTTTGACAAGAAGCAATCTAATCAGAGTGCTCTGATGAATACATATTATCTTATCGTACTAAATCTCTGTTATAATACATAATTGAAGTAATTATTTCAAGGAAGAAAGTGTGTGTTTTTGTTATGAACATTTTCACACAACCTTGTACTGCGTCATATGGAAAAGTCTCTGCACATCAGCGTAAGGCTGGGTGACAAAGAGCCCAGCAGTATCTGCTTAACTGAGCTATTTTTGCTATGTAGTGTCTCTGCATTAATGCTTCTGTCCTGTGTGAGCAACAGTTTCCTCTCAAGGCTAATTTGCTGAATGATAAATAACACGCAACTAAACTAAAGGGACGAGTTCTGGAAAGCCTTGTATGTCACCCTGTTCCTTCCTTGTCTGCTAATGTATGTCATATGGAATAGTGATGAAAAGTTCGTTAAAACAAATTGCATTACTACAACATTGTCAAGAAAACTGTGGAAGTAACTTGTATCTTAGAATTTTATTACTTATTTGGTGCAATGGGTCAAATTCTGCACTCAAACCCACAACAATTTTAATGAAATTTGATAAAATTTGTGCTGGAACAAATAAGACACTTTTTATTTTTATGCAAAATGTCAAAAATACATTGCTCATTGAAAGAGTTGAAAACTTATTATTACTGCTATGACACAGTCAGACAGATATTATTACTTGGATGATATTAATCAAAGGATATCATTACTTTTTGTGTGGAGGAGCTTCACAGATAAACAAACACGCAGGATCAGTATTTGTTCTGTTTATCCTGTATAAACCTCTGAGGACAGAGGGAGGTTGTCCAAAGAGTTTTGTAAAAATTCTTTCAGTTACTTTGCTTAAAATCTCTCCACAAAAAAATCTCTTTTCCCATCTCCTGCTTTTATTTAATGTATTTTGTCTCTAACTCTTCGGAAAATCCTGAGACTGCCTTGCTGCATTTACTATTGGGAAAAGCTTGAAAACCAGTATAAGCAATTCATTTTGTGGCAGTTTTAGGAATTCTCTAGCTCATCACTGTGATTCAAGATTGGCTTTAGTTGTACTTTCTCCTCTTAGCCTTTTCAAGAAGTCAATGCCCAGTCCTTTCAAGTCAAAGATGGTCATTCCCCACTTAATCTTGCTCCCTCTCATGTAAGATCTTTCCTACAAAAACAAATGTTTCTTGCTTTATAAAATATGTACTATTATTGTCCTTATTTAATCATTTATATAATTTCTGTTAACATCAGGGAACAGCAAGGGTTGTGATTAACAAGTCAATGCAACTGTACGTGCACAAAAGTGAAAGTCATGCAAGTGCAAGGCCTCAAGAAGTCACTTACAAAAGCCGCTAGATTAAGAGACAAAGCATAGTTCCAAGACTTTTTGTGCCCAGAACTCAGCAATTTTGATGTGTGCCATTGTTGTGGGACACAGAAGATGTATGAACTTTGCTTTAAATCCATGCCCAGACATCTTGATGAGAAACTGCCTTCTGGGGTCACATGAGTGAATCTCCCAGTTTGGAAAGGCAGAGATGCATTCACGCGCCCTACAGACCGAGCCTGAATCTGCTGCTCAGCTCACAATAAAGACAAATATTCATGATGTAAGGCTTACTCACTGGATTTCATTTCCTAAACCACACAATTGCATCTTTCTAGGTATAAACTTCTTTCTGAACATTTCCCAATGGCAAAATTCCGTTAATAGGATAGCTAAAATATTTGCAACTTTTTATATTAGACATTAAAATACCATCTATAGAATATGTTTAGAGAATCCGGAAAGGTCGCATTACTATAAATTATGAACCAAGAGGATCTGCATTTATCTAAGTAATGACTACTTGGAACTTTTGTCACTAAATTTATGCTACCAATCATTAGAATAACTGAAGCTAGGAA
Organism: Falcunculus frontatus; assembly: GCA_013398115.1. Lineage (NCBI taxonomy): Eukaryota > Metazoa > Chordata > Aves > Passeriformes > Falcunculus > Falcunculus frontatus. Next base: position 1,098,058 of record VZRV01002362.1, on the reverse strand, counting down.
ATTAAAAGACTGACTAAATACTAATGTATTATTTTGGCCACTCCTGGATTATTCATTGTAATATGATGGTGGTTTATCAAAATTAATTCTGAAAGTAAACAACCGACAGTAGTGAACATGAAGAAAATGCTATGGAACAAATTTTGTTCTGAAATAAAGCATTTTCAAACACACTTGCTTCATTTGTTCTGCCAGTAGAAGTATGAGTAAAGGAACCTGCTTCCTTTCAGCAGCAACACAAGGCACTGCCCAAAATGCTTCTGCCATTTTGTAGGGAACACCAAACACTGCATTCCTAGTTCTGACAGTAGTTGTGCAGATTTAAGTCAATCAGATTACCCCAAAATTAAAATATAGGCTCGGCTAAGTTATCTTAGGAACTTCAAGTGTTTATTTATGAAGGCTTTTCAAAGCTTAATTCTGAAACTAGACCGAAAACCTCGCTCTACTGACTCAGTGGGAGAACCATAATTTACTTATGTGGAACAATGCTCTAACCTCTGTAGTCCATTAACAGTACTTAATTTAATTTTACACCAAAGTTGGTCATCACTTTACTTCATCACTGTAGTTTATTTTCAGCATTATTCCACCTCTTCTCTTTTTTGAGCAGTGAGATAAAGATTTTTCCTGACAATGTTACTTAAATGTTACAGAGATGTCAGAAGAGCTATTGAAAAATTCTTGAGAATAACACTATTTCATTAACTCTTCATCCTTGATTGCTCGCTTTATTTTTATTTTGTGAATTCTGAACTACATGTACAAAATGCATGTCATGGTAACTGGTTACTCTGAAAAAATGATTATATGAAAATGGAACAAATAAGATGTCCTGCAAATGCTTCATTAAGTCAAGTTATAATTTTCAGTACTTCTTTTCAGAACTACCACATTTTAAAAACTGATAGCTGATTTCTAGAAACCATTTATCCAGTTCTTCTGCATTATTAATGATTATCTAGATGACGTATTGGTCTTAGAAAATATTCATCTTCTAAAATGGAGTAGAAAAAGAAATATATCTCAAAAATATTTCTATAGTATTCTGAGATTTAGTTGTCCCAAGAGTCCATATGGGATATAAAATGTTGGAAAATTTATTGTGTCCTTTAGTTGCTGACAATGAATGTAAAAATACACAGTCTAAAAATCCACCTAAATATTTTTGTTCTCAGCATAAGTATTTGTCAAGCTGTTGACACACTGAAGTTAACTTCTTCATCCTTCCTCAGTGTCATTACCTTTATGTGGTCACCCCTCAGATATCTAATATATTTGTCTTCATACTGCCTCTTAGAGGGGTGGGAGCTCCAAGATCTTCATTTTACAGTTTTGAAATGAGTACTCAGAGCAGAGATGAATCCAAGAGGGAATCCCAAGGAATCTCTAGGTTAATACTTGTTATTGTACCATGCCTTCATGGTGATACTGGCAGTCAACATTTCTTTTTTTTTTTTTTTTTCTCTTATTCGTCCTTCATTTTATCTCCTCTGGCAGTTTGTGCCGGGATAACATGAAGATATGTAGCACAGCAAGCAGCCCATTATGCAGCATAAACATTTAACTGAAAGCTACCTTTCTCATTTATTTTTTTTCTTTTAAGATAGAAATATAATATTAAATAGCAAAATAATTATATATAGAGGGATGCAGCACATGGGAGACAAATTAAAGACAGAATAAATGCAACACAAAAAGCAAAAGGGGAGATGAGGGAAAAATGTGGTGAGGGACTGGAAGAGGAAAACTGAGAACTGGCAAAAGTTTGAGAAGTAAAAAGGAAAAGAAACATTACAGAAATTAAAAAGCTCAGAAGGAGAGAAGGGAAAGGCAAAGTGGGAGAATTCATTTAATATATGATTTAATATCATCTATAAACATTTTCTACAGTTTTGCACAAGCAGTAATTCAAGCTATTCCAGTTAATGTAAGTCAATATATTCTATGTGTGAACAGTTTTCCTTTGTTTCACTTCCCCAAACCTCTTATGAATTCAAAACATTTAAAATAAAATCATTCCCATCTGTGTGGAATTACCTCTATATTTAATGTTTTCTGTTACCCAAAGGAATTTGAAAATATGCTAAATAAATAGTATTATAAACAAATTCTCTTTCTCTGTGTGTCTTTATCTATTCCTCTTCTTGACCTCTACTACAGCAGTGATTCAGAGATATGCACTGCTTCTAAGCAGTTATTGCCTTGCAGCCCCAAAGCCTGCAAACAAAGGTCTTAAAATGGGTGAAAGATTTTTCACAATGACCACCACAGAGGCTCTTTTGCACTTTGGGACAGAAACAAAGCTAATATCCCAGCAGAATTCCCTGTCTGGAAATGGCTTAGATCGATTTATATGCCTGGTAGCAAACTCCAGAGAGGTGGGAGTCGGGAAAAGCTAACACTGAGATGGCATTGTACTGTACCCCTGTTGCTCCTTGGGTGACTCAACATGTAAAATGGCAAATTGTACCAGCATATAAAATAAAGTACCCTTGTGAGCTCCTTCATGCTCACAATAGGATCTAATTAGACAGTTCCTCCAAAATCAGGAACGTGTGGGAGCAAGATCCAGTTCCCTCCAGAGTTTGTAATAGGCCAGCGGGAGGTCAGGCTGCCTTTGGATACAACATGACTACTGATCCAAATTCTGCATGGATGCTTCAAAGCAAAGTTTTTGCTCCTGCATTAAGAGGAGTTTTGCTATATGCTTTCTGTGCTAAGCTAAAGTGCTAATGACGGCACAATGAATTATAAGAAATCAAGGATTTGTTAGCAGCTAATCAAATAAATAAATGGGAAAGAGGATGGAATAATGGCCTTGAGGAACAAGTTCAAAAGTGACTGGAGAAACAAAGAAGGGGAAGAAAAGATTGAATGCAGTAGAAATTAATCTTAATTTCACTCTGCACAAAATTAAACATAATTTAAACCATAGATAAAATTTAAGGATTTCATCAAGGTTATCTTTTACCCTGATCTTTTGGCTTCAGTGATGGATTCAAAAGGAACTGTGTTCAATAATTAATGTTCTTGTGTCATGAGCTACTATCTACAATGCTATTTTACTCTTCCTACACAAGGCTCTTGACACCCATAAAATTATTACAACTCAAGGTGGAAAACAAAGCAAAAACAAAGCAAAAAAGACAAGAAAAGTAATAATTAACAATGAATGCTGAGAGTAGCCTATCTTGGGCCAGGAGCCCAGAGAACATGGGATGTAGAGCTAAGTCAACAGGTGGCCATATTGTTAGCACTTTAGCAATGATAGTAATTTGCAATAATAATGTAATGAGCAAAGATGGGTGAAGGCAGAAGGATTAAAGGAGAGCACTCAGCATACGTAAGCCATGCTGCATCTACCAAATTCCCAGTACAGCTGCTTCAGGGATACTAAGCCTCCTGCAGACAGCTGCATCCCCCTGTTGCCATCTGTGGCTTGCATCTCTGGTGCTACTACTGCCGACAACTCGCACAGTTGCAAAGGCCTAACCCTCCATCAGCAGAAAATATCTGCTCCCACACCTTCTTGCGGGGAGCATGGCTGCCACCTGATCCATAGGATACAAGGGCTTTCCTGAGATTTAATCAGCTGCTAACTCATCCTAGGAGTGAGGGCTAGAGAGAGGAATGTCTTGCCAGCTGACATGTCAGATGGAAACATAGGGTAGGCATTAAGTTATCAGTTTTATTAGACAACACTAATCTCATTGGTACAGACTTGCTAATTACACTTCAGGAGAAAGTTTTATTACAAGTGGTCTGATAGGAATCTGAAATGGGTCAAATTTTAAACGTTGGTCAAACATAAAACAATCCAAACCAAAGTGGGTCAACTGACTTCCAAAAGACTTCCAAATGAACATAGTGGCACCGTAACTCTCTGATTGTGAGTCCTAAGGGACTGAGGGCGAGACTGAAGGAAGGGAAAATGTGTTTATAAATCATCTGTTTCTGATGTATTTCACTGTTTCCCCTTGCTCCCCAGAAAAAGACTTTCCCATCACAATTCAGGCCCAGTGTGATGTCTGTTCCCTGTTCTTCTTGAACAGACCCTCACTCTCCACTTTTTGTGGATGTGCTCTTTGTCCCTGCCTCTCCCACTTGCACATCACAAGCAACTCGCTTCTGTGCATTTTCAGCACCCTTCAGGAAACAAACCACTTCCCTAAACTTCCACAGGCTGCTCTTGGCCTGGTGTAGTAGACAGGGCAAGGGAAACATAAGCAGGCAGCCTTCTCTCCTAGATCAGTGGTGCTGGTTCAATGTGCTGCTTTTACATAATAATCCACAAACAGGTATCTAAACTCATGGGCTGGCTAACAAAGGTGGTCATTTAAATTAAAAATAAATAAATAAATAAATAATTCTCCCATAGTCTTTCTGATTGTATCAGTCACACACCTTGCTGTTGTGGGCCCAACCATAATACTCTAGAAATGGAAGTCATGTGAAAGAAGATACTACCAAATAAAAGATATCTGCTTTACTTACTGTGGGTGGACCCAATCTGAGCTTGATAGTTTACATGTCACAGTGATTCTGTGCATGAAACCTGTGAGACCATCAGACCCTAAAACACCAATTCAAATCAGTTAAGCATTGTGCTCTCAAAATCTGTTACCCAACAAAGTAAAAATCTAAAAATCAACATCATGGAGGTCTTGTTATTAACCTTGCCATAATGCAGCCATACAGAGAGTTCCAGGCCGTGTATCAATTGGGTCTGGAGTGTAGCACAGCTATTTTCAGAGCTCTGGGGCATCATCAAACAGGACAAGAGGACACAAATTGCAGGAATTCTGAGAGTTGTTAAGCCCACAGATTTCAAAGTGTGAAGGGCTGGATCAGAAGTCCTAAAGAAGTCTTATACTCCTAGGATGGACAATATGAGCAGCTCTGAAGGACACCTCTTAAATAAATGTCTAATGCAAAGCATTATCCCTGATTGTTTTCCATCCAGGCTTAATTTAAAGATCCAACACCTCAATTATGCCTCAAGGCTACAATCTAAGACTTACTTGCAGGTCTAACCTGTTTATGTCCCTGGGAACAAAAGGTTGACCTTGATTTCCAATGACGCTTCTATTCTAACTCCAGAAATTGGAAATGTGTTTATTTGACAAGACCCTCAGCTGAAGCAAATGCAACACCTTACTTGCTGTTCAGCTTTTCTGTCAATGAAGCATTTTAGCCTAAGGCCTGATTAGGATTCTTTTAGGGTGATTGGACATGATAAGCTCCTGGAATAGCGCTAAGCCAGTGTAATTGGAAGAGGTCTTAGAAGAGATCCAGCCTCTTAATGACATATGGGCAAAAGGTTACTTTGAAAACCAAGAGGTCTTTCTGACTCCATTTTTCAGGTCTGCAATTTCTTCTGGACTGAACCTGGGAATGTGGTTCTAAGACTTTCTTCTAAAGATAGAATAAAGGAAGCAAAGCTCTTGAATGCTTACTTTGTATGATAGAGTAGTGTATTGGAGCACTGTATTTTATTGCTTAATGTTATTAAAACTACTGATAAAAGATTGCTTTACATCAATTGTTAATTTCTAACACATAATATATTATATATAAGAACCACAATTTCATTTACCATTGAACTGAAACAATCTTAGAATATATAAATTTAATAAAGCACAGAATAAAATTAGATAAGACAAAATAGCTTAAGAAAAAATAATTTTATATCTTCCTGAAAAGAGATTCCTTTGATATTGCAGGGAGAGGCAGTTGTAAATGAGAATTATTGATATTGATCACATTTAAAGGTATGATTGAATCAAAATATGGTCAGAATCTTGCTTTTATGCAAGAAAGGCTATATACAGCATCATCTATTTAGAAATTATAGACCTAAGATATATTTTTTTCACTGAAGATTTCTCCCCCAAATTAAATAGCAGAAGCAGAGAGCTCTGGAGGGAGACAGGTACAACAAATCCATATACCAAGACAGAGGTCTTTGAGAAAATATGGAGTTTCCCTGACTGCAGTATAAATCATAATCTTTGAAAACCTTAGCTTTATGAAAAAATATTATAGCATTTCATTTCATATAAAAAGCCTATATTATATTCTCCTTTAAAGCTCTTGACAAAAACAGTTGACAAAATCATCCAGAGCTGTTTTATGATGCAGCCTACTGCATGAAACACAAAACAGAAAGCAATTTGCTGTTTTAATTACATGCTCAAAGCAAATGCAATATCTGCAGCTTTAATAAACATTGACCCTTTAACTGAATGTGCCGTACAAGCACATTAATGCCCATCTGGGAAATAATCCAATGAAATAATCCAATCATACCAACAGAGAACGACTGTTAGATTGGCAAGTGAGGGCTCATACGCTTTGGCCAGTAGCAGGATGTTGTCTATTGTCCTGTTGCCAGAGCTAATAGAATTCTTCATCTTTATAAGAAACTTGAAAATCCAGTTGACTCGAAATGGGTCGAACTACTATCGCTGTGAAATTAAGCCCTCTTAGGTTACACAGATATTAGTTGGCAGAAAAAAAAAGTAAACTCAATTTCTCTTTGCTTGCTTCACCCCTTGCTTCACAGAGGTGCTTTTTTTTTCCCCCAGCAAAAGGGAGCTGATGTTGCTGTTGTTGCCCTCCTTAAGTCTGTTGTATGTGGGCTATGGTACCAAGAAAAAAATGAATTCAACTGAGGAGACTGTTCAGAAAATTGATTGGGTCCAGAAAATGTCCCAACTGCCTGGAAGGACCCAGTTCAGTCTCAGAAACAAAGGCTACCTTCTTATCACCTTTGAGACTCAGAAAACACGATATGCAACAAGTAGAAAGGAAAATTTTCTCTCCGTTACCACAATGAAGTTTACTGCCACCAGTTATTAAGCTACAATGAAAGATTCAAAACTTCCCAATTTCGATGTTACAGTGGCTAACAAAGTCATAGAACTGGCTGGTGTCTCACAGCTAGGTAAAATCTCTCTGAACCAGTGAGGTCCAACCAACTGATATTGATTATTATATTAATTTGGAGCCACTGCATTCTGCTAGTTATCAGGAAATTTTGAAGTGTGGAGAAGGAGTTACTTTGCTGGCAAGATACATCTGCTGGCATAAATATAAAGCTGGCAAAAAAATAAGATAAACAGAGACGTAAGTGACTGGCCCAAGACTGGAGAAAGCAAGCTTGTCTTTCTGTTTCCTGCCCAGACATTCTATTCATTCTGCCTAAAACGCCATGATTTTAAATTGCATGTATAGATCCCTACCTCTTGGTCAATGCAATGTTTTTTTTTATTTTTAAATTTATTGTCTCCAAAGGAAAAAAGTGAGATCAGACTCCAACTCTTTGATTCATAGCAATTTGGGGCTGCTAGCAAAGTTTCCATTCATGTTAGGCTTTTTGTTTGTTTGAATGTTGATTCTAGAAACCAAGAAAGCATTTAGTTAATTCCTCTAAGGTCTTGAGCAATGAGCAGAAGGCTTGTTTTCATTTCTACCCTTAAAAAGCAAGGGCTTTCATGAAAGTCAAACACTCATGGGCAAAGTGCAAACTGTAAAGGAGTACTCTATTCCTACTACCTTTATCAGAAACTGTGGAAAATGGCCACACTGAAGACATGAGACCCTCTTTCCAATTAAAAATTCTAATTTGGCAACAGAGTTGCACTGATAAATCAATTTTCAGGTGGAATTCATAACTGTGTAATGTTTACAATTACTAAGCATTAAAGGATACCTAATTTTGCTGTATGTTGAAAAATGAAGTAACTACAGGACAGCTTCAAAACTTTTTACTTCTTTTTATTTTTCACCCTCACTCAAATGATTCTTTTAGGATATTTTGGAATATTTTATTTTTGCACTATTCTGATTATACAGAATTTCACACACAACTTCCTTGGAGGAACATTGTTGTGAGAAATTACTAAAAATCAGTAATTTATTACTTCAGATCAACTTTTTTGTTTCATTTCCTCAGGATCTGATGAAGTTGTTTGCGTTATTGGGAGATCAAATATTAGCATAGCCATGCCACTCCCTTCATACCTGAAACCTAGCCACATTTATGCCTAAGACAAACAGAAGGTAGATTCTGAGTGAGAGTCTGCACACATAGCTGGGCACAAGAGACTTCAGAATTTAACCTTGATAGTCCTTATAATCTTGTATGAGACGTTCCCATGCAAATGAGGGACTGTAACTATAGTTCACAGCATAAGATCAGAAGTCCATCCAGAAGTGTAACACCTCTCTGTCGGTGACCAAATACAGATATCTGGATAATGGTGTACAAACAAAGCCAGAATATGTCAACATTTCTCCACAATACTTTTTCAATCTCCGGTGGTTAGTGGTTCAGCAAATTCCTGAAGGAGAGATATTATCTGTATTTGTGTATTATCTGGTGAATTTTTCTTCTGTTAATTAGCTTTCTGAACAGCTGTATAATTTTAATATCAAAACATCCCATGGGAAAGAGTTCCACAGTATAACTAATTTTGTTAATTTTTAACCTACGTCTCAAAAATAATTTGAACTCTCACTTGCTTTTGTAGCAAAAAAAATATTGACTGTCTTTTCCAGGCCATGCTGGCTGTACAAAATTAAGTTATCTTTCCCTGGCTGAACATTCCTAAACAATTCAGTTGCTCCTCTTACGGAAGATATTTTATCTCTGATCACTGCTATCGTCCTTCCTTGAACCTTTTTTCTAGCTCTGCCCTGTCCCTTCCGGGCATGAGAGATAGGAGGGAAGACCGGAAACCTAACATAGTATTTTAAAAGTGGACATAACCTGACATGTTGTTTTGTTCTCTATTTGGGTAGTAATCATTTCCTGCTCTTTTATTGGTAGCATTGCTCCTGCTGTGGTGGCCCAAGGACATATCAAATCAAGCAGCTTGGAAATGGAGGCAATATGTTTATCAGAACAAATAAAAAAAAAAAGATACTTTTGGCATGTGTTTCACAAAAGGGATCATATGCTGAAGAACAAGCATAATACCTAAAAATTGTTTTATTTTGTACTTGCTTCTTTGACTTTTACTGAACATAAAACTGACATTTTCACAGAATTATGTGTTACATATCCAAGACCTTTTTTTTGTTGAGCTGAAGAAGGACGTACAGAGTTTATGACCCTGAATATAAGTTAGGATTATCTTTTCCATTTTTTCTGTTACTTCACAGAAATCAAAACCATAGAATGATAGAATCATAAAATATGCTGAGTTGAAAGGGACCCATAATGATCATTGGATCCAACACCTGGCCCTGCACAGGACACTCCAAGACTCACACCATGCTCCTGAGGGCATCGTCCAAGCTCTGCCAGGCTTGGTGCTGTCGCCACTTCCCAGAGGAGCCTGTTCCAGTGCCCAACCACCCTCCGGATGTAAAACCTTTTCCTGATATCCAACCTAAATGTCCCCCACCTCAGCTTCATGCCATTTCCTCGAGTCCTGTCGCCAGAGAGATGTGCTTGTCCCTCTGCTTCCCCTCACAAGGATGTTGAAGACCTCAATGAGATCTCCCCTCAGTCTCCTCCAGGCTGAACAGACCAAGTGACCTCGGTGCGGCTTCCCTTCCAGACCTGTCACCATCTTTATGGCCCTCCTTTGGACTCTCTCTATTAATGTCTTTTCATTTTGGCACCCAGAACTGCCCCCAGCACTCAAGGTGAGGCTGCCCCAGTGCAGAGCAGAGCGGGACAATCCCCTCCCTTGCCCGGCTGGCGATGCTGTGCCTGATGCACCCCAGGACACGCTGGGCCCTCCTGGCTGCCAGGGCACTGCTGACTCATGTTCAACTTGCCATCAACCAGGACCCCCAGCTCCCTTTCCATGGGGCTGTTCTCCAGCCCCTCATTCCCCGGTCTGCACACACAAGGAGGGTTACCCCATCCCAGGTGCAGAATCCAGCTCTTGCCCTTGCCAAAATTCAAATGGTTGATGACTGCCCATCTCTGTGATTTGTCAAAGTTTCTCTGCAGCGTCTTTCTGCCTTCGAGGGAGCCGACAGCTCCTCACAGTTTAGTGTCCTCAGCAAACTTGCTTAGTATTCCTTTGAAAATAACTGGTCTGCAATCTCAGAATCCCTAACTGAAATGATTGCAAGAAGTTATTGTCAGAGTCGCCATCTTCCGTATCTTTCGTATAGAGGTAGTTTTCAGGAATATAGTAGTTCAGCTCTATTTCACCCTCAGTTTCCTTTAGATCTCCTGGGTAAATACCATATGGTCCTGGCAGTTTGCTCCCCGGGGGAAAGTGTAGTGCTGACTTGCCAGCTGGGGTTAAACCACCGCAATTTGTTTTACAACCTCCTCCACAGACAGTTCAGTTTAAAAGAGATTCTCAGACTCGTCCTAGTAAAGGTGACTTCTGGAGTGTGAATTTCTTAGATCTTCCTCGCTGAGGAGACGTTCAAGAATTCCTTTGGATTTTCTGCTGTAACTCCTCCTCTCATTGATATGTCAATTGACCTTAATGACTGCAAGGGAGGCTCCCCATGCCGCAGGGCTTTGAGGAAGAGCTTGCTTTTAGTTTTAGGTATTTGGCAAGTAGTCCCTAAAACACTCATTGTTGGCCTGTGATTTGAGGCATTATGTTTAATTTGCCACTTTTCAGGTTTTCTTTCCTTTCACTTGCTTGGACATGCTTTGGTTTTTTGAAGGATATCTTCTTACCTTTTTGAGCATTTCTTTTACTCATCTTCTGTCCAAATCAAGACTGTAAAACTACACACCTAGGCGAAAAAAACAGAGAAGCGCCTTTAGTATATAATTATTTTTAAAAATATTTCTCCCCCCCCCCCCAAAACATGGAACTCTTTCTTTCGTTGTTCTTCTTTTCTTCACTACTTTTTAGAGACTCTTTTATTAGTTGTTTTCCATCTTTGCCGTGTCATATTCTCACAGTCATTTCGTTTATTCTTATCTTCATTCTTTCCTGCCCTCTGAAAATTTCCTGCTCATAATTTGGTATAAATTGCTGCATTTCTTTACTTTTTGACTTTTTTATTTTCTGTTGGCTGGAATCTATGGAGCACATTTTTAGGTTCAGCTATGTCACATGCTGATTGCAAATGCTTAAAGTCAGATAATTGTGATTAACATGCAACCAGAAACAGAATGTGTTGTGTAAGCAAGAATTTTTCTGAGCTGCTGCACAGTTAAAGTATGCTGCGATCAACACACTTAAATGAAAATCAATAGAAAGCTATGAAATGAAAATAACTCAGGGAGATTCAGGGCATTCTCTTGAGGGGTGCAAATATTTCGGACACGAGCAAAAGCCAGTGATTGAGAGCTGAAGAGAAACAGAGTTCTAAAAGTTCCCTTTAGGAGGCTTATTCTGTCCTGTATCCTTCGCACCCTACAGATAAGCATCAGACAAGTTTAATGTTTTCCTTCAATTGGCTTAGCCACAGAGAAGAATTGCTGTCCTGAGAAAACATGTATGAAATGCCCAGCCTAAGATGACTCGGGTACTTAGAAGACCTATAGATCTTGCCTTTATCAGAGACACAGAAAACAAATTTTCAGAGGATGGAGTGTCTGAGATGACTGATGTAATGAATTACCTAATCAATTTTCTGCTGAAGGACAAGGCAATTTCCTGTCTAGACTATATTGTAGAAGTGCTTGATACTGATTTTCAGCAAGCAAACGAATAGCTGTCTGTGACTATTTTCTGTTCACACAAAGCCTGCAGAAAACACTGCAAGTTTTTAAAAGTAATACTGGGCTGACTAAAAGGCAGGATACACAATAAAACATAACATCCTGCTCTCCTCAGTGTTTCTGTTGAGAGCAGGCGAGCAGGCAGTTTATTTCCGACTTATCAATTGAAAAAATTGTGATACTAAAGCCAACCTTGCCTCAGGTCCTCTCTTACAATCTCAAGGCTGCATGACTGAACTGTGATACTCTCCTATCTGTTATATCAAATTAATAGAACTATTTGTGAAATAAAATGCTTTTTTTGAAGGTATTGCAATTTGACTGATAGGTTGCTTCCCCTACTCAGCCATTTCTGTCTCTATTATTAAACTACAATTCAAAGGACAAATTAAAACAATTCTTTTTGTTTCTGAACTGGATTTGTCTCATTAAATGTACTATTACTTTACAAACAATTTCATTTCTTTGATTATTTGTCACACGCTTGTTGCCACTATATATGTTCTACTGGGTACTTGCTATATCTCTGTTACAGGAGAATCACCTCTCTGATGTTAGTGTTAGTAGTTCTTTGAAACAATTAATTCTCGAATTGCAGCATTTCCATGTGTTTTATTCATCACGTATATTCAGCTAATGGCATAACAGAAAAAAAAAGGCTTTAAAATTACAAAGGTGACTTAGGAACACTGTGGTCTTGCTTAAGGACATGCATACTTTTCATGGCTTCACAATATTTTATTCTGACATCAGGAGCTGATTTCCATCTATCAATACAATACAAGAAGAAAATTTTCAGAGGAAAAGCCAAAAGAGAAATATTTGCCATCAATTCAAGGCTGAAGTACTGAATGGTACAAATGCTCTGAAACTTTTAAATGTTGAGAGTGCCCAATAAATAGAAATAGATGCTAAATGCTTTTCTAATTAATCACACAAAAAAATTGGTGGGAGTTTTTTGGCGGGTGGGAAGGAATGGGTATTGGGTTTTTCTGGGGGGAAATTTTTTTCATAAAAACACAGAGACATAAACAACCTAGGCTGGAAGGGGCATGTGGGGTTTATCTTGTCCAGTCTCCTCTCAGAGCAGACACAACTCCGAAGTCAGGTCCAAAGCGGATATGCCTTTGTCTTCTCTGCATCCTGAGGCTGAGGTACTCAGATCTTCATTGCATCTGCCCTTCTGGCCTCCCACCTCAGTCCTCTGAAGCCAGAGCCTGGGGCAGTGAAACACTGAGCTGAGCTGGGGATCATCACTGGAGGGAGAAGGGTCAGACAGAATGACAGATCCTGTATACTTCTGCAGTCCTCGGCATCACAGTCTTTGTCTCAGGAGCCAAGAAACCTGCTCCAGAGCTGCCTCTGTGCTGGACATCCTCCCCACAACCTAAAAGGTAGTAACAAGGTCACTTCACTGTTCTAGGGATCATTTTTTCTAGCATATTACTTAGCACAATGTTGGATATCATTTGATAAGTGAACTTCACATGACGTAAACCAATAAGTTTATAATTTCTGAGCTGTATTTCCATGGGAGGTTTCTTTTTGTTGATTCCGTAAGTTGTACATTTCAGCTTGCATTTCCTTGCTTTTGCAATAGTTTAATTTCACAATTACAAAAAAGGAATTTCCACATCATTTTAGGACCAGGAAAAGAAAAGAAAATAGAAAGAAAAGGTCACTTGTTCACAAAGGTTTTAAAATCCTATCCTGAAATTATGGTTATTACTATGGCCCTACTGAAAATCTGAAAGAGTTTTGCATCACAAAATGTGGAGCTATTTGAGTTAGTCTGTAGACAGTAGAGTATATAAAGCATTTTAAATGCCTGAGATAGAAACAGCAATACAGTTAACAGTATTGAGCACATTTTTGACGCTAAGCAACTGCAGACCTTATTCCTGACGTATTTAATCAGTCCTATTCAGGAAAAAAAAAAAATAGCTTTAGGAATAACTGTGCTGGAATAAAAAATGTGTATGGACTTCAGCGTTTAAGCCTGTGTTATTGAACAGATTAAATATCCACTCTGGAGTCATTGGGAGTACTAGGAGAAAGCTGTAAGACCGGTACCTCTCTACTGTCTCAGCAAAGAAGGTGGATTTCTGACTGTAATAGCATTTTCAGCAGCTCGAAAGATCAAGTTAAAAGAGTATTTGAGATTTTTCAAACTTAGTTGCTATGTTTTATGATGACAGAAGGAGTAACATAGGCTGTCAGCATACATCTTGAAATCTGCATGCTGTGTAAAATAATACTCTTCCACTTCCACGGCACTACTGTGGACTTCCTGAAATGAGATATGAAGGAAAAGCACAGTTAATCGTATTCTGATGTCAGAATATGATTAACTTCTTTTTCAGAAGAAGAGGTGAGTTTAAGAATCAAACTTTCAACACCACTTTCCTAGTGAAAATTGTTTCCCAGTTATAACCTTCCTGTGAAAGAGTCAGATCACACTAAAGAAGCACCTATACACATCTTGCCCTTGTATCACAGGTGCAGGAACAGTGGTTGCTTAGTGCTGGAATGAGTGTGACTGCAAGTACCTGTGGAGCTAAAGCCGAGCTATGGTCAACTAGTACAGCTCAGATTTCTACCCATCTTCAGGCCAAGTCTAATTCAAAGCTAATTAATTTCAAATTTTAGAGTTTATCTGCTTACAAGTCTCAAATATTATATCAAAGTGCCTGCCTACTGATGCAGGGGTGACACAGCCGTTTTAAAATGTGTGCAAGAGCACACTACACACACTGAACGGTGGCAGACGTGTTAAAAATGTGGTGTTGTGTACCCAGAAGGCAAATTGATTGGCAAGTCAGTACCAGTGACATCTTTGCATTCAGCATATCCATGCCATGACTGGGCTTGGAGGCAGCTCCAGCATTCCAGTGGCAATGGTATATTTTGCAGGTTATGATCATAAGAAAAGGTTAAATTCTCCTCTGTCTTTGCATTAATGCAGCCCTTTGAATCTGATGGATTGAGCACAAACATGAATCAGAGCAGTAGTGGTGCAAGCACACGCTGGAGCTGGGCGGTGGGTAAGTTTACACCAGCTAAATCACCTCAAGAAGCTGCCTCCTCTTCCTCTCCAGGTGCTTGCTCCTGACCCCTTGACTCTCCCAGCACCATGCTGGTACAAGTACTTCTTCAGCCATTCATAGATCCAGTACAGATTCCTATTGGAAAAATTTGCCTTTGATGCTGGGGTGGGATATTTTTTTAAATCCAGGTCAGTTGCCCATACAGTTCCCATGCAGAGCTGTGCAGACCTGAGAGTTGGCACAGGAGCTGAGGCAGCAGCACTGCTGCCAGCATCAACCCACTGCCTGAGGGACAGTCTTGTTCCAGCAAAAGGTGTGTCCAGTAGCCAAATACCAACTACAGAAAAACCTGTCGAAACTGGAATTACATATGACATTTCCCATAACAGCAGAGAAAATTACTGGAATCTCTCATCGCAGGCAGTAGTTATGTGGTTGGTATCATCGAACTCCACACCTCCAGGCATGTGCTCCTGCAGGCTGGCATCACTGAGCTTACATCCACAGGTGGAAGTCTTGTAAAACTGCCTTAGGAGAATAGGCATGCATGCATGCACACACCACACACACACGGGCATGCTTTCTATAAGAGAATAAAACTATACAAAACCCCTTTGAGGTCTGTGAGGCTCTATAAAAATGTTGGCAAAATGTTTCAAAATAAGCCTCAGTCACTTCAGCCTTTGCATTCTAACTGACTGGTTGCAATTTTTTGGATTGCTAAAGGAGGAAAAGTATAGCAATTTTTGTTGCCAAAGACCAGCTCAATGATCACACTTGACTGCCATTTCCCTGACTGCATCATGTTTTATATCCTCTCTGCATGAAATAGTAGCAGTACATTAGGTGTATCACAACAACATCTGCCTTCAGTAAAAGAGAATATGCTCTTGTATTGCATAGGAAAAGTCTATGAATGGAGCTGATATAATTAACATGCAGTTTGAAGACAACGATTATTAAATAAACAAAAAGAAACTAAAGAGCAATCAGTGCATTACTGTGTATACAGATTCTTTCAGCCATCGGTGTCCAGTTTATGCTGGACTAGTTATTTTTCTCTTCTATGTTAGCACAGTCCTGTGTCTTTTCCAGACACAAAGCTATATGCAGACATGTACATTTCATCCTGATGCCAGTACAGATGATACTAGATGATACCAGTGTAGATAGAAATAGATGATATCTCCGGACCAGATCAGAAGCTGAAGGAAATTGGCTTCAATGTATCCCTTACAGTTTACACCAGCTGAGAAACAAGATTGCTCTCTCTATGTGAAATGGAGTTTCAAAGACGCATCAGAGCACTTTTATAAAATGGCCTCAGTTTCTTCAGGAAAGAATTATCTTTATACTCCCTATCTCTCCAATGGGTGGTTTTCTACTTTTTTTTTCATTTATCCTAACAGTTAGTTTTGTTGATCTTTTTCTCCTCAATTTTTTGTGATATGAAGTTGAATTTGGCTTGGCATGTTAGTGTTTGTTTGGACACTTAGAAAAAGATACAGAAATTTATTTAGGCCTCTGCATATAACACACGTGTACCTAGAATGTACACACGTACTCCCTATAGCCTGCAGGATCATTATACACCCCAAATGGTTATTAAGAACTGTCATATGTTGAACACGGAATTACTTAAACACCAAACCCCCCTGAATATCTGAAACACTCACCTCTCTAATGTTCAGGATCTAACCAGGATTCACAGTCTCAAAACCTCTGTCAGATGAAACATTTACTCTTAGGTTTTTTTAAATAACTCTCTCTCTTAGGAAATGGACATATTTGATTCAGCACCTCCTCAGTCAGAGGAGGTGTTGAATCAGACCTCTATCTCTCACCACTCAGGAAAACATTCTGACCAGGATAGAGAGCCTGGAGGGTGCAGCTATGATGGCTGTGTGTCTCCTGCACTGCTGATGGAAGTGGGGCACTGTGCAAAGGGGCACTTGGTTCCTCTGGGGCTGGAGAGCATTCCCCTGCAGCTGAGAGGTAAAGACATGCAGCAGCAGGAGAGGATCCAGGGGAATTTCCTCCTTTCTGAATCAGTGATTCTGCTACCTTAAGACATGGCACAGGTCATGGGTGCTCCAGAGCAGACATACAGGACTCCGCGCTATTTCCAGCTCTAACACACAGAAGGGCATGCTATATCATGTACCTTAAAGACTAGGATACAGTCTGCACAGGAAGTTTTCTGAAACAAGGATTTGAACTCTAACTTTCTCATTTGAGTCTCATTCACTCTCCTCAGTTATCTCCATCCATTATCCAGATACCTCCATGTAACAGGAATCTGAAAGGCTTGTTTTACGGTCTAGATTCAAGGTTATTCTTTGTCCATCACATTAAACTTTACTGTCCTTAATACTACTTGGTTCCTAAAAAAATATTAGTCTTTTACTTTTTATTGACCTGTGCTGGTTACATGAGTGAGCCTTTTCTTAAACACAATTAATTACTTGCCCAAGTCCTTCCGATTTCTGGATTCCTGACAAAATGTTTTAAATTCTTTAAAATCCTGAAGTTCATCAAAGTATTTGAGCACACACTGGACCTTAAGCATCCCCTCAAGGCAACCTCTCTTCAGAGGGACTCTTAAGAAACGTGGTTTAAGTACATGTTAACAACTGGTTTGCTGACAAGAGGCTATTCCGCTTTAGATCCCATCCTGCTCTGGTTGAAGCCAGTATAAAAGGATATTGTCAAAAGCAGTGACAATTGAATTAGTCTGTTAACCTCACTGCTTTGAGACTAATCTGGGAAAAATTCTGATGTGCTTAATTTTACAGTAACTCTTCAGAAACTCATAAGACTTTTTCCTTACATGTTGAAATACAAGGTGTCTTCTATGACGAAAAATAATTTGTACCCTCATTCCCTTGAATGCAATTTCATTTAAAAAAAGAAAAAAACCCTCTAACAATATACAAGGAAGCTTCTTGCCCTTAGGAGGTCTTAAAATAATTAATAATATGAATTTATATCGTCTTTGTCGAGCAAATATATTAGAACAAATTTTGTGCCATGGCCTGTTTGGAACAGAACGGTCAATCCCAAGTACACTGGCTGAGATCACCAATGCAAACTGCTCTGATGGTACACCATTTATGACTTGAGTACACTTAAGGTCTCCTGGTAAATAAATGGGGTGTTAGACTAATTAATACTTGTGAAGTGTTCTGACTGCCTAAGATGAAATGTGTCAAAAAAGCACATGCTTTCTTCTTATTATTTTGCACAATGAAAAGCAAAGAAATTTAAGGAATTGTAAATAGGTGCTTGTTAATCAAGAGCTTTAATTAATGAAAAATAACAGGAATTTTCTGCACTATGTCTGTAAATATCTGCAGAAGAAACAAATGTTTAAGGTTTTATGCACGGTTGTTGATCTCTGACTGATGCTTGACAAGCACAGGGCTGGAAGATAAGCTCGGAGGGGAGGGTGTGGAGGGAGGAGGCTGCTGCCCTGAAATGTAATGCTGAGCCTGCACCACGGACTAGGATGCTACCAGAGGTGTCACAGACTCCTCAGCTCGACTCTCACTTCTCCTCAGCTGCAGCCTATTGTTCATAGCAGGTGTAAGAGGTTCTAAGTCTGGTCTACTAAAACTGAAGAGATTGATGTTCATATATGAATGTGCTTCTTTCACCACTGGGAATATATATCTTTAATGTATAGAATATAGAGTCATGTCCAAAGAACTGTTTGTTAGTCTGCTCAATGCATTCTGATCTAGTTTATAAAAAATGAGGTCTTCTCTGCAGAACATGCCCATGTGCATTTTCCCTCTCCCCACATGCTCATTTCAAGGTTCAGACGTTAAGCTTCACCTGAGAGTGACAACTGTGCGCACTTTTACTGAAAAGCTAATGGACTATCACATCCTATTGTGTAATTTTCTCAACATTCTTTGAATTCTTCAGGATGAAGGTGAGGATGGCTGTGTAGCAGGCTGCCTGTAAACCTGCAGTCCATCTCGAAATGGACCATCTGTGCACTTGCATTCTGAGACAAATGGTTTTATTTTCGTTTTGTAAGTTCTCCTAGACTATGTTGGAGATCTAGCAATAAACTTCAACACTGGCTCTCTGTGATCTCCACCATATGCTTTTTCGCAACCTGTCCCTGATACCACATTTCACTGATGTGATCTCTGTTTCTTTACCACGATGTGTATGAGATGCAATACAGACTTTAACCCAAGAGAGAGCAAACCGTGCTTATGTCCATCACTATGATGCATGGTCTTCCAAAAATGGTGCAGGTTATTATACTGAGTTTAAACTCTTAGGGTTTTTTTTTTCCTAGAATTTAGACAGCAAACAGTTGGCCAATGCAGTCTATTAGACAATGCACAGTTTTCCTGCCCTGGACAAAATCTATCTCCTAACTGCAGCAGTCTGAGGAAGATCCAAATAAAGGCAACCATTCCTAATATTCACTGTAGAGGGAGAAAAGGTCTACAACTGCTTTTCTCAAAATACCACAGATAACTTTTTCTCTCTTTTTATCTCTGTTAGTTAAGAAGAGGGAAGAATCTGGCAAGCTAATGTGCAATGGCCTGCAAAATATTTACTGCCTTTACAAAAAATTTCCCACAGGGAATGTTCAGGCTTTCAAAAAGAAATCCTGCAGGAAACAGCTCCTTATCCAACCACAAGCACCACCCACAAAATGAAGCTCTATTGCTAAAGGGATCCAGCATTACAGAGAAATTTATCTTTTACGGAGGTTTTCTTACCTCTTACTGTTTTCTGCAGATCTGTGCAATTTTTCGTGTATCTGTGGGTTAAAGGAATCTTGGCACTTGCTGTATCAACAACCCAACTCTCAAGCTTCAGCCTTCTTATCTAAAACCCATTTTCTAACTGTAACCTCGCTATTTATATATTTATTGATCCTATATGGGGAGAAAAATGGCCAGTGCAGTTTCAAATGGCACAAGTGCTCCTTTCTTTGATAGATTAGTCAACAGAATAACAGATTGTAAAGTAGGAATTTTTTTCCCCCACAGGTTAATTTCACTCAGTTGTGTTCAATATTATTAGAACTGTTACCACTGCACCTGATGAATGGCCTGTGATATCTCACTAACAGAGTGCTTATCATGTGTGTACGTGTGCATGGAGATTGGCTATTTTATCTACTGTTTCAAATAAGCTTAAAAAAATACACATGGAGCATTTCTTCCCTTGCAGCTGCATAGACCACAGACTCTTATTTAGTCCTGAAATATTTAGAAAGGTGAAGTCAATAGAAACTTTAAACTTCTGAAGTTAAGAATCTTGATTTCACAGGCCCTTTGCTTGATAACTTGGTTTGGAACTTCAAGGATTGTGCTCTTAACCATGCTAAAGTGCTGCCGTTGAGATTACATGAGGGTTTGGTAAGCACAAGACTTGTCAGAAAAATCTTTCAGCAACCTCTAGCTCTAGTAAGATGAAGTAAGTTTAACAGTGACTTTCCACCATTATATTGGAAGCAGGCTCTCTCTTGTATGTTTTATTAAAATAGTTTGCAACCCAGATTAGCTTCACTCACAGAACTTCATTGACACCTTGCTCGTGGCTTCTCTTGTCAGCCCTTGTTTTTCCTCACACTACTGGAACATATTACTTATGTTTTTTCAACAGTGTGTTTATGAGATGAGATGTACTTCAGATTTTGAGTGGGAAATTAGTTAATTATCTATATTTTGCTTTTTGAAAACACACCGCTTTTTAGTCTGTTTTTATGTACAGGTTTTAGACCTTCATCTCTCTTGTAATCTATTGATTAAGGCTCCCACTTTAGTTCAACTAAGGATGCCCAAGGATACCAGTTGTTTCAATGTTTAGGTATTAAGACCAACAACAGTCTCTCAAACTATCCACTGAAAGTCTTTGGCAAAACGCTTTGTTTTCCACAAAACTAAGCAGAACCTGAAAGTTAGGTGTTCCCTGTCCCTAGTTATGGCTTTTACAAATAATGTTTGTTTTCTGGAACCGTGTCGAATGCAAGTAAAAGGCAAAGAAGAGACAGAGTGATCCCTCTAATTACAACATTAGCACTATCAGAGTGTTTACCAGGAAGGTAGGCACAGGCCTGGGTACAATCTTGATCTGCATGGAGAGCTGGCAGCTATGACTGCACTTGGCAATACCAGGACAGACACCACACCCCTGGCAGTAAGAGAGGAAGCTATTTCCCTCCACTAACTCCTTCTCTTACGGCCCAGTAAGTCAACACACTTAAGAGGCACAGGAACCTTTCATTCTTGCTTGGCTGTTGGTCTCTTAATTTATCACTAAACATATTTTTCACTATGTTATAGGGGTTTGGGTGTATCCTGATCTCTTCTTTGAAGACTTTCTCCTGTGCACAGATATGGAAATGTGGTGAATCAGAGAGCATTCCACCTTACAAAGTGCCCATAGACCTCCTAGTCTTGGGAGTCTCCTTGGGTTGCCCTTGTGGTTAACACATTTATTTGAGAAACTGAAACCACCCTTAAATCCCTGCTTCAGCTCAGGTGAAGGAATGATCTGTACTTTGCTGGATGCCCCCATGATCTGTGCTTCTCAAGTCCCTCTGTGAGCAGGGCTCTCAATCTCTCAATTCTCTGCTGTGTTAAAAGTCACTGAAAATTACAGACTTCAAATTTCTCCAGGAAGTTATGAAGTGTTTTGGATGTCATGTTGCTCATCATAAGCAAAACCTTTGGGACTCAAAACAGAGTAGCAATAAAAAAGATGTTTTATGTTCCACACTCTCCAATAAAAACGAGGTAATATCTGCTTTGGAAGGAAGGATACCGAGGAGTAACCTGAGACCCTTTGCTCAGGAGTACAGAGATGTGCTGCTATTTGGTAAGGTCTAATTTAAGCCTGCAGAGCAGTCTCACCACTGCAGCAGTTCCCAATGTGAATAAGCTTTCTGACAGAGGATGGGTGAAGCCACAAGAATAACCATCTGCTGTCTCTTCACAAGCCAGTTTACAAACTCTTTGGGGATCCTGGACTCCTTGAAGGTGCACTGCACTCCTCCTGACCTTGGCAAAGCCTCAGTGGACTACATTTGAGTCTTGACTGGACTAAAATTCTCTTTGTTGCTTTCACTCTATGATTTTGTCTCAAATGTAATTAATGAGAAAATGACCCATACTCCTTCTCCCTTCTGTGTGTCTGGGATAATATCCAGGCTTATTTCCTTCAGCAAATAACTTTACGGAGGGAGTTCAACTTCCTTGTTTTCCAGATCAACTCAGGTTAATTAATAACAAATTCTTAGTCATTAAACTAAAGATAATTCCTTAGGGAAAAATCCCCTTTTTTTTCATCTCATTCTTTTATCATTGTCCAAAGAGAATTTTCATTTCATAATGACAACCCCAAAAAATTCTCTTTTGATTAAAACCAAAAAGTCTTATTCTCGTGCTTCTGCCATTCCTGCAGAGCTCTGCAGGTACCAAAAACCACTCCCAAATCACTCTCAATCCCAACAAACAAACTGAAATTTGCCCCTTTCACATCCCCCTTCTCTCTTTCCACAGACTGAGGACTACTTATATCTGGCATTTTGGAGCAACCTGTGAGTAAGGCATTGAGAGACCTGAATCTAGATCTTATATTCAGAAACAACCAGTTATGGGAACTTGAACATATAGTTTCAAAACATATATTTTGCTTTACAGTAATTTTGGATGACCGCAGTCAAGGAATACTTGTGGAATATTTCAAGTGAGTAGAAGTGTCCCAAGTTGTTTATTTACGATTTCACTTCAATAGATTTAGTGACATTTTGACACTGACTGACAATCTAGGCATTAACCTGTCTAGATATAACACAAAGTCCTATTAATCAGCAAAGTAAACAGTGAATTTTACTCACTAGAGGTGCTGCAAAAATATTAATGACTAAAAGATGCCAGTTTTATTTCAAGTAACTCCAGTTCCAGGAATCTCCAGTAACAGAGGTATGTGTACATGCGATGGGTAAAACTGTGTTTGTGAAGGAGGACCATAAATCTTACATTAAAGCAGTCTGTTTCCACCACAGTATCCCTTAATGTTCATGCGAAACAGAACCTTGTTCCTAATGGCTCTATCCACAAAAAAAATTCAATCACTTTGTGTTGATTGCTTGCTCCGGATACCAAAATTACCTTTAAAAAGAGGCAGTTAAAGCTTTCAATTTTTGTGTTTCCTGTCAAGGCACTGGGAGAGGTGAGTGAGGTTTAGGACTGCAAATACTTTCAACAGTGTCAAAGCTTGTTACATAGGAAGTGTGGCAATTCATGGGGCAGAATACTTTGTACTCCTGGCAGCAGTATCTTTCCTTGTTTAAAGCTGCCTTGTTTGCAGACGGGCCACGCATGGGTGTACATGAAAGCAACTAAAGCTGCTGTTCTCAAGGTTCCCTAAATACAATAACCTTGCCTTGGAACGGGGCAGGGATTTACTCTATGGTTACAGCAGGAGCAATGATATTCTTGAAATGAACTCTCTCTTACATCAATATTTAACTTTGAGGAAGGCTAGAATACAGAGATATTGCTTTTCCCCCCTTGTTTTAATTGGTATCATCCTCCTCTCCCAAGATACTTGAAGGCTGTAACGAGAAATATTTAGATCCCTCTTTCCGTATTCATTGAATATACTGATATTATATTTTATTAAAGAGTCTCAAATAGCTTACATCCTCACTTAATAACCCTATGCATTACAAGCTTCTGTTTCCTCAAGCTACAGACAAATCCTATTACAGGGAGTAGATTAAACTGGGCTTTGACAGATCTTTGCAATTCACTGACAAAAAAGGACAAGTTGTCTTACTAATAAGAAGACATCATGATCACACTAACATTATGCATCTCAGTGCTCTCAGATGCAAAAACTTTTATGCAAACCCCCTCCAGCAGGCACATTACCCAAATAAAACGCAAGTAATTTTCTTCTAACAATAAGCTAAACTATCTAGTAGAAAGAATTACTTCAGTTTCATATTGTACACCAAGGAGCCATCACTCAACAGCTGCATGCTTGATCATGCCTTCTGGCTCCACATCCGCAAGGGACCCAGCTCATCCAGATTTTCTTCTGCCACTATGAATGATGTGTATACTTTTGTGTACAAGCATGAGCCCAGAGCAGAGGGCAGAGACAGGGATGAAGGGAGAAAGCACAAAGAAGTGTTTTGTTCTACTTCCTCTTAGGCTCCACAGTGTAGCAGAGGATAGACCTCTGGTGATGAATGCAAGGGAAGAGAATCACAGCGCACAGAAAAAATGATTGTACCCTTTAAAATGCTCTGAGCTCTCTAATAATGCCTAATTCACAAGGATTTTAACCAACATTTTTTTAATTGACAGAAACCAACCCAAGTGATAAGGTGTTTGCAGTCAGATTTTAAAAGTGGCCATGTGATTTCTTCAAATTATTTTGATGTGTGCAAGAATAAAGGAAACTAGTGGCACCACCAAGAGAGTAGCAGACCAGATTTCAGGGCAGCAGTCTGAGAAGAACCTCTTGCAGCAATTCCGTTTTCCAGGATTTCACACTCCAGGAGAACACCCATGACAATTAGTAATCTTTGATTCCTTGCACATCACTGCAGAAAAGTTAATAAAACCATAAATAGGATATACTTTTGAGATTCTGGTCAGACTTTCTTCATGTTGCTGTAACTAAATAGGGCATAAAATTCACATAGATGGAGTTATTTCAGACAGGGATTATGACTGGATGGAAATCAGAGGCACAGTAATGAACTTCCTCCATCAGCATGAGCCCCTTCCTTTGGAAAGATTTGAGACGAGTTAGAGGTCTCAGGCACTTTTTCTGTGGAGCCCCCAGGACACCCAAGAAATCTCGTTTCTTCAGACAGTCTGAATGTGCAGTTGAAAGAAGAATCTACTCCTTATTGAGCAGCAATAAGTTTAAAATATTTATTAACTTACCTACTGCTGTATCTTTACCTTTCTAGAGTTACAAAATGGTACAGTGGTGATAACACTTTCTTTACAGGCTACAGTATAGACTGTGTAATGAAGACAGACAGAATAGAATGGCTTCAGGATAAATATGAGAGAGAAAAAGTAATTAAAAAAATTAACATATATAAAAACCCTGACTTTTTACCATGTTCAACAGGTAGGTCTGAATCTCCACACGGGAGTATAAATCCATTTTTTCTGTTATTTTTGATAGCTATTTGTTTTTGTTTTGCAACAGACTGGCAGAAAAATGATCATGTTCAAGTGCTAGGTCAATAAAATTTGGGGCAGATACATAAAAATTTGAAATAGATATAGGCAGCAGTATAGGATCCTGTTGCCAGATCCATTTAATTGTATTCAAACACATCATGTTTAGCCAATTATAATTATGTTTACGATTTAAGGCTGGCAGTATCTTAGGTTTGTTATTCTCCCCCTCATACTAATCATACTTGAGTACCACTGTCTTGAGTTCTGTCCAGTATTTTTTGTCCATGATCTTTCTGTAGACTCTTTTTAAAAAAATAAAACATGGTATGAAAAAGTCAAGAATTCAAAGTCGTGGTTCCCATGGCAACATTAAGTCTCTCACGTTGCATTGTACATGCACTAAAAATAAACACGTAATAAAGTGCTGTATTTTGTATGTCAAGGGGAGCAAGTGAATAAGGCCAAGTGCAAGGTCCTGAACATGGGCCAGGGCAATCCCCAATACAGGCTGGGCATAGAATGGGTTGAGAGAAGTTCTGAGGAGAAGGACTTGGGATGTTGGTTAAGGAGAAGCTCAACATGAGCTTGCAATGAGAGCTTGCAGCCCAGAAAGCCAATCGTATCCTGATCTGCATCAAAACAAGTGTGAAAGGAGGCGATTTTCCAACTCTACTCTCACCTACTCTCTATTCACTCTCATTAGACCTCACATGGGGTACTGCATCCATCTCTGGGGCTCACAACATTAGAAGGACATGGACCTTGGAGCAGGTCTAGAGGAGGCCCATGAAGATGATCTGAGGATGAAACATGTCTCCTCTGAAGACATGCTGAAGGAGTTGTGGTTGTTCAGCCTGGAGAAGATAAGGCTTTGGGGGGACCTTACCGCAGCCTTCCAGTAGCTGCAAGAGAGCTGAAGAGGAACAATTCACAGGGGCCTTCGTGATAGGACAAGGAATAATGGCTTCGAACTGAAAAAGAGTGGGTTTAGATTAGATATTAGGAACAAATTCTTTCCTGTGAGTGTGGTGAGGCAATTGAACAGGTTGCCCATCCCTGGAAGTGTTCAAGGCCGGGTTGGATGGAACTTTGAGTAACCTGGTGGAATGTGAGGTGTCCCTGCACATGTCAATGGGGTTGGAGCTAGATGACCTCTAAAGTCTCCTCCAACTAAAATCATTCTATGATTCTCTCAAGTGACTGCAGCTTTCATCTTACTTGCCTGGGTTTTATAGATTGAAGTTCCCAGCCCCAATATCTCAGAAATGTGATTTTACACTGACACAGATCTATAATGTGCAGCATCTATTTACAGCAAGTACGTAAAATCTGCCGGATGGGCAGCACTGATTTACACCGGCTGAGCTTGGGACCATCTGTGCATGTGCATTTGGCGGTGTGCTGAGTCTGCAAAGGGGTAGGGACAGCACGCTCCTGTGTGGCGCGCCAGCATTCTGGGGAGTTCCCTTACAGCTTCAGCAGTGCCAGAAAGAGGGGGCAGGGGCACTACAGACCTTACCCAACCTGTCATTGGCATATCATCGCAAATACCAGCAGGAGCAGGAATACACTGATGGGCCAACCTGCTTTTCTCTACAGTTTGCAGCCTCTCAGCAATTTGAAGGTATTTCTAAATGGAAAAAATATACTAAAAATATAATTATAAATTCCACGCAAATCAAGACCTCTGGTGTCTGGAAGTTCAAAATAAGGAACAGCAGCATAAGCAAAGAGCTCCCCTTAATATTGGGAAAGAAAGAAATGTTTTGTATATACTTCTTGTCTTCAAAGGGACTTAAATACAATCAAGGACTTGTGGGCACAGAGAAATCTACATCCAAGATATTTTTCCTCTTCAGAGATTGTGGAAACCAGAACCCAAAATACATAAGCATTTTCAATATTTCTTTTATATGCAAGGCATGAGACTTTTCATATGAAGGTATCCTCAAAATCATCTGGATATCTGATGTTCAGTCACTGAGACGCAATTCCCTTTTACCTCCCGAACATGTTGGTACGTGTTTGGTGTCCTTCATCTTAGACCATCACATCTTTGAAGGACGGGTTTTCTCATGTGCTGAAGATGTAGCCTGAAATGCCACCTGGCTCTAACTCATGACAAGTCTCTGAGATGCTGTAGTGCTACTAATGCATCCCATAAACCACACTAATACAGTTTTGTTCGACCTGCAGTTACTGAATAAATACTATCCCTTGCATAGCTCCATTTAAAATAAAAGGATATCTGAAGAGTAACTGTGGCATGAGGTGAGTTTAGCTTAAAAACAAACAACTCTTTGTGTTTGAAGTTGGTTTTTGTTTGTTTTGTTTTGAATGATCCTAAAAAGCAACATGCAAAGAAAGACATAAAAACATGCATGGTGTAAATGCTTGCAACAAGGATCATAGGCAGCAGGCAGAAAAACAGGATATGTTTGTTTCTGGAAGAGGACAGGGAGGCAGTATCTCTATTACTGCGATTTTTCATGTGTTTCGGAAAGAGGCAATTCATACATACCCTTAACCTACCTCATACTCATATTTTATTAAATTAGTTTAATGTAATGACTGTATCTTAAAAATATGATTCCTGTCCTACAGGGTAGAAGCACTTTCTGAACATTCCCATGTGACTGGTATGATGTTTGGACTTAGTTAAGCACATTTTGACTCTGAAAGTAGATTTGGGTCCATTTGCTACACCTCTAACATGAAACAAGGGACATCTCCTACATGTTTAATGTCCAGATTATTTAGAGGCCTCTGAATTTGTGAATGTGTGAAATTCAGATGCGTGAAATGCTTTGCTATGAGTCATCGGAAAAGAGAATTGACTTTAGAGCTCTTCGTGATGTGTGCTTGTGCTAATGATGATGGGTGAGCCTCTCTAAAAACGTTGTGTTAAAATGACACACTTGTGAAAAAACAACACATGTCAACAGGAAAAAAAACCCTGAAATGCTGTGACCAGCTCAACTTCTCAACTACTTCTACAGTAATTCTAACACTACGTCCTGTAATTCAGTAATTCTCAGCATAAACTCCTCAGTTTTGAAAAATTCATTACTTTTCACAGTATTTCTCAGTTCATTTACTTAGTTAAGAATTTTCTCCCTTCTGTGGAAGCACTGAATTCACTGGCCAGGTTTATGCAACAGTAAATATTCAGTGAAAGCTGTATGCATATGTTGGGGGGCATGTTTATTTCTTCTACACCTACGGGGCCAAAAATTAGGGTTTTTTCTTTCACGGAAAGCACACACCAAATATTCAGCACAGTGACATTCTATGTAACAAGTTCTACTGGTATAGCTGAGGTTTTACTGATGATTGGCATAAGTTTTCAGGAAACATAATGCTAGACTGGCCCCACTGGAGTGTGTACCTCAAATGAACTCAGACGTAGAAACATTTTCCCTTTTCCAAAGAGAAAACTGTGATGGCAGCTGGATAGCAGAGCTGTTTCACACAGATGTTATTGAAAGCAGGGTTTGCATCCTAGATGCAAATCGACATATGGCATACTAGGTACAATTTTATTTTTCTATCTTTACTGCTACCGTCTAAAGTTATTTATTGCTGGCAAGACTGAAAGAGGAACAAGCTAGAAAGTATCCCACAGCAACTGCTGTGTAGGACACAGGGATACACCCTCTTTCAAATGGATGAAGTATTTTAAGATACCCCTGGTGTTCTACAAGTCTAGTGGTGTGGATCACAGGTTCATGCCTCACCTGTTTCCCTGCAAACTTGGTCTGCTTCAGGTAACTATCAGATAAGACTTACCTGCACGCACTGCAGTGAAGTAGAGAACATGCAGTTATCTTCTGTTCCTGTTTGGTGGCGGATAGTGAGAAGTGGTGGTGTCTTTCTGCTCCAGTTAGCTGTGTCCTGACAGAGGTCTATGCAAGCGGTCACTTAAGGAAAAGAAAACCCAAAAAACCATAAGAATATTTTCTGTTTGTCTGTTGGATATTTTTAACCGTACAAAACCTATCAGACTAACTGTATGTGTAAATTCAGTGTAATTAAATGCATTTTAACGCTTCTTACCTAGTGCTTTTATCCCCTCTAGACCAAGGATATCTCCAGCTGGGGGGAAACACAAACAAAAAAAGGCTATGCAGTTAGGATGTTTCTGTGGGTTAAGGCAGTGCAAACACTTGACACACAGAGCCAGGTTTCTGACAGGACTGATCGGTCAGAACTTGGCTTGCGATTCCCTTGATTAACCATAAACAAAATACCATTTTAACAAAGTTTACAAAGTGTTTTAGGAGGGCAGTTCTCTATCCCGTACTCCCCCATCTCTACAGTATTGACCTCAGCTCTAGGGCATTCACACTTTCCACATATCCTGCTCCACTCCTAAAGTACTCTGTCATAAGATGTCTTTTCAATCGTTTGCCTTTCTGTTTATCCCAGGTGAACTTCTCCAGACTTTGCCCCTTGGGAATTATCTCATTACTCTCTTCTTTGCTCTGAGGCCCGCAGTCCTTACTGGGCATCCAGCTCCAGTGTAGAAAAAAGCAAGAGGCTGTTGCTCTGCCCTGATCTTCCTGCACCCTTTCCAACTTCTGCTTTGACTGCCATTGCATTTTCTTCCAACCCTCCAGAAAACCCGGTAAGCTTTATTTTTTTCTTTCGATTCTCTTTTTTTTATGGTTCCCTATCTATTTACATCTTCCAGGAGACTCTTGAAAATATCTCAGTCTCTTACTCCCAAGTTCTTAATAAGAAAATCTGGGTATGAGAACATATACTTATTAATTCACTGATGCACATGCACTTTTAATTCTTCTGTATGTTTAATTCTTTTTTTCTGTGTATCTAACTCTCTCGTTTCTCTGTAGTTCCAGGGGAATGTCTCATTTTTCATGAGATTCATGCCAAGAACTACTTATTTTAGTTCAGATCATCTGATTCTTGCTGATTATTTAAGGGAAAATGATCACATAAGAAACACCTGGAAAGAAGTACAGATGAGCTACTGGACCCCAAATGAATATTTCAGAATATTATAATTGAGCAATGTACATTTGTGACATATCAAATCTAGTAATTATGTGCCAAAGTTAGATCCTTTTACATAAAAAGGGTTACTACAAATGTTATACTCGTTTCATTTAAAAGTATTTGAGGAAATACATGTTCTTTGAATCAAATACATGAATGAGAAACTTCTGAGGAAGAGGTAAGTTACAGAAACAAAATTCCGGTGTTGAAAATTACGTGCCGTTACAGAGATTCAAAGTGGAGTAATGAGGTCATTAGTTTTATCTTTCTTTAGCTTCTACGCTTTGTGGGTTTGGTTTTTTATACATATTTGCGCAGTACCTAACTGTAAGTGGGTGCTTCTATAAAACAGTTCAGAGTTAATAAGCTAATGTAGAGAGAAGAAATTACAAACAACTCAAGCAGCTAATATGTTGACTATTAATTAACATGAGTGATTCATTCAGTGTTGTAGCCAGACATAAAACCAGACTGAGAGATGAAAGGGCAATTTAGAAAAAGACTATAACTTACACAGTTATCAGCTGCAATATCTGAGACCTCAAATACCGGCCTAATTACAGCTCATCTGAAAGGTATCAGGGTCTCATCCTCTACAGGAAGTATTAATAGAAAATTACTTGCTTTTCAAAG
Organism: Falcunculus frontatus; assembly: GCA_013398115.1. Lineage (NCBI taxonomy): Eukaryota > Metazoa > Chordata > Aves > Passeriformes > Falcunculus > Falcunculus frontatus. The sequence continues at coordinate 1,067,504 of VZRV01002362.1, read as the reverse complement.
CCAGTAAGCCCATCTGCAGGTCCCATATCAGCTCCCACCAGACATATATCTTTTTACACACGGGTGGTCTGTCATATGATGATTGACTCAATCTTGACAAGAAAAGGGATAGAAAAATTATCACTTTGTGCAGATATGACCACTTGTGACTTTGGCAGGTGAATCAGTACAGATTGCCCAACACCAACTTAATTACAAGAGATAATATTTTCATCAGTTCTTCCATTTTCATAAGCACCAGCCAACATGCTTATCTTTTCTATGTTAACTAATCCCCTCTCAGATTATGACTCCTGACATATTTTCTCCATTGGGACCAGCCATAGGTAACTCTAATATTCAGTGGCACTGAAGCTACTGAGCATTCCTTTGCATAGCAAAGTAGTGCTGAGTAGCACTCTACTACACGAATGCAACCACTTGCAGCTAAGGTATTTCTCATTGTCAGCAAGCATATCACATTTCCACCCTTTTACTGAGGTGATATATATGTATGCACGTTCAAAGGCAAATGAAAAACTATTCTGCCAGGATACTGACACCCTGGATTATGAGCAGAAACAGTGATGAGCAGGTGGTTTGAATACCAAGACTTTACCAAGCTTAAAAAAAAAAATAAAAGTTTTTGCCCAGGTATAGGATATTAAAAAAATTACGTAGGATATTAAGTAGGATGATAGTCCCTCGGACCATGGGAGGGACTAAGCCAATTCTGAAATCAGTTTCTATGATATTCAAATCTCATCAAACCATAATTTTTATATTCTTCCTCCCCAAAGGCTGGCCACTGACCATCTGACTGAGGTACTCAGTTGAGGTGTTTTAGCTGGTCACAAGGATTATTTCTAAACTTGCTCAATTTGATTCTCTTGCAAAGGAAAAAATCTCTGTTCTTGCCTTTAAGAATTCATCTGAAACCAAAAGCCGAAGGTATTACTACACCAAATGGGGCCGATGATTACTCACATTTATTTACAAAACAGATGCTTTCCAAAAGTAAGGTACAAGAAGGAACACAAACACCTAGTTACAAGATCAATCTCTAAGCTATGTTTTAAAATAACCTTTTGGTGCACCTGAATGTCACTGAAGCAGAAAAAAAAAGGAAATCAACGACTACAACCTCACTTGAACAGTAAAGGACTGGCACATGTGGAATCTGAATATTATAACTACTAAGCAGAAACAGTAAGTCTCTCAGTGTGGGACATTTTTTGTTTGTGTTAATTATATTAATTAGAATTAAAACTTCCACCACTCCAATTTCTTGCAGCTGTGTGGTGCTAGCTGCTATTGTTAGCACTCACGAAAAATACTCCAACAGAGGACACCAAGAAAATTACTTACAATCTGAACACCCACACAATCCTGTCACATTGGAAAGACTGCAGACAGCATAACTAATAAAGTTATTGTGCTATTTTGAAAGAATAATAGCATGTTTGAAGAGACCACATTAACCCTGTTGTAAAGTATTGATTGCACTCTATAGTAAGGGAAATGAAACAACAAAGACATAGTGTTTTAATTCTTTTCCTGTTTGCTCTTGCTAGTTTTACTCTTTTTCAATTTACACCTATATCTGAGAACACAGAGAATGTATCACCTATGGTTCACAAAGGCAGTTTTATTTTCATAGACACTTTTTCAGCAACTTGATGTTTTTAGGATTATAGTTAAATTCAAGCAAGTGGTTGTGAATATGAAATAAATTCCCATCTAAAATTGCTTGAATCCTGTTTATCATGTTTCCTTCACTGTAAAAAAAAAAAAAGTCAATTAAAATGTCAAAATATGTTAACTGATTGGTTCTGGACATTTCAGTTTAGACACGTTTCCAAAAAAAGGTATAATTATCATTTCAGTTGCTAAGAAAATGCTCTAATTTCATACCAGTACATTACAAACAAGCAAAGCGAATAGTGCCTTTTGCAATAATTTGCTGTTGTTTTGAAAGCACATCTGCTTGCCTACATCTGAAATACAATGCCACAGTACAAAACTGTTATAGATGAGGCTGAGGCAAATATTCAGGCTGATTTTAAGATTTAACATTTTCACAGCATTTAAAGCACTAGTCTTCTCATTAAAATATTCAGATTCAGCTACTTCTACTAGACTTGTTTAAACCTGATAAAAGCTACTTTCTTATTCTGTACTAAACTGTAAATTTAAAGGCAAGAGGACAACTGAATTAGCAGAGAATGATGGACAATACAAACACCATCTTTTATAAACACCAATACATAAAAAGCAGTTATCACTCTGTCATATTGTAAATGAACACAATTTGTAATCAGTTTCTGAGGTGATTTCATATATATATAAAATCGCTTCACCTTTTTTTTTATCTCCTCAAATGGTTCTTTTAAGAGCATGATTCCTGTAATTGCATTTCCTTCCTTTTCTGTGAGAGTATCTGTAAAGACATTTGGCATCTCATCAGCAAAAACAGCAGATGGAGAAAGGCCTTCCTACGTGCTCTGTCAAGGGAATTGCAAGTTTAGGTGGGGTTTTAATAGACATCAAGGATTTAGTGACATGCCAAAGATTGCGTGCCTTCACTGTGCTTATTATTTGTGCCTTTCTCTTTTAATAGAAATGAAAACAATTACTGTGCAGAAAACATTTAGCTTCTCTCTGAGAGTATCATACCATATGGTATGGGGGATGTATAGCTGACAAAATGAATGTAAAAATGAAGCACATACACTTCAGATGATGCTAGTTGAACTAAATTTATGCTTGAAATTTTAACTGAACTGATAGAAAAGTTTACAAATAGCAAAAAACTTCCTATGCTAAAACCACTTCAAATAAAACATTAAAATACTTGTTAGTGAATTTGGCTTTATTTAAAAATGGCCATGGGGACCAAAGAACATTTAAACAGACAACTAAGTAAGCACTGTAATTATAAGAATGAAAATCAACAGAATTTTTCCAAATAGCAGTCTTGTTATCACATGATAGCACATGAAATTGCAAACAGAGCACATACTTTTCTCAGTTACTGGGAAAGAGATTTCCTGATAGGACATGATGTTCATAGATGAGGCATGAAGATATTTGTACTGGTCATTCGAGGAGGGGAATAAAACCCCTTTTGGTAGGAGAGAAAATTCACAGCTTGTAACTTGCATATTTCTTAGGGAGACATTAAAAAAACCTGTATCTGATGACTTAAACCCTCAGCAAATTTACCAAAAAAACCCCAAACCATCCTGAATTTTCACTTTCTGTGAGTAAATAAATGTGCTCCCAGAAAGTTCATTAGTATTCTTAAAATCCTACAGGATATGAAGTTGGTGTAGAAATTCTCCATCAGGCACAAGCTTGGGCTTGTACGGATTCTAGAGCTGGATGAAAAGATTTTGTAAAGGGCCTTCAACAGTCTAATCTCTTTCAATCTTTCATGGCATGAGTTACCTCCTTGTCTCATAGAACAGAGAGAATTTCTGTCATGCTCTAGAATTCAGTGAGGAAACACAGAAATAGGAGAACTCAGCATTAGGTAGACCTTCATTGACATGGTGACAAGATTCACATCCTTCAGCAAATTTTATGCATAGAAAGTGGGAAAACAGAAAGAAAAAAAAAGAAGATTAAATAAGATTTTGGGACTTTGGGAATAGCATAGCACTGAAATATTAGTTACAGTGTTATAAAAGCACAGGGGAGTTGTACCAAGAGCACTGCAGCTGCAGCAAGATCTCTTGAATCAGGTTTCAGACAGCTCAGTATCTGGGTGCACAGGGGAGAAACACAAGCTATTAATTGCGATATTAATCATGTATTATCACTGTAGTATAGCAAAGAAACATGTCACTGAATGTCCAAGACCAAATATCAGTAATTTCTGCAACTGCTGAATTCCTTACACCAAACTTCTACAGAACCTTATTTTCAGGGGGAAAAAGTAAAGGTATATTTCAATTGGGCTGCCTGAGCAGATCCCTGGCCAAAATTCACAACAGCCACATAATTTTAAACTCATTTTCTGAATACTAAGCACCAGGCATAGAACACAAAGAAAGGTCTTGAGGAGTTTCTCTGGTCACTTTTCCTACGCATGTTTTTCCTGACTTCTTTTTTTCTTTGATGGCAAGATTATTCTGGCCTCGATATCATCCTTTCCCTCACTGCTGCCTGCTGTCCAAGGACAGCTGCATGCCCAGCCAATGTGCTCCTTTTACTGCCCCCACCACAGAATGATGATTTAATTTTGGCTTCCTTGAAACAGGAATGTGCTAAGAAACCAATAATTTACATTTCTGGTGTACCACTTCCCAAAATGATACTAAAGCATTTTACGATCTGTAAACCTCCTAAGCTACACCTTTGAAAATCTTTTGCAGTGATCAGTGTGCAAAAGACACATTCATGTGTTCAGGGTGCTCTGCCCACTACTCCTGAACTCACTGAATTTTATAGCTGTGCAAGAAGAGTCACAAAAACCTCATGGCACATCTCCATCAGTTTCAAAGAGGCAGCAAAGCATGGAAATTAATGTGATCAATCCCATGCATCATCAGCCAAGATTGTTTTCCCCATACAAACAAATGCAGAAAATAACCTCTTTATTTTCCTTTCAACCAAAGGACACTCAGATAAGCTGAAAGGCTCAGGTGACTTCATATAAGACATTAAGGCATTTGTCTATGAAATACAGTTCAAATTCAGACCAGAAAGCTGAAATTCTCAGACATCCAGATCACAGAAACTGCCATTGCTGTAGTGGGTAGCTTTGGCAAAGACAAAAGATTGCATAACCTGAATAACTGAAACAACCTCTAGCATCCTGGATGTTTCCCTGGGCATGCAGAGTAGGGCTGAAATACATTGGTAAGATGTCTCACGGAAAGCTGCATTTTTGTTAGTTGCACTGTATCTGTACTGGGGATAAACAGAGGGCTTTCAGTCTCGCAGGGCTGTCAATCTGTCATCTTACACACACAGAGAGAACAGGTTTTGCCTTTTAAAAGAAAGAACACTGTGAACAGAAACTCATCATTAATCAAGGCTTATTTCTCCATATGAAGAAAAAAAAAGCAAAGTCAAGTCACCATCTCCACATTTGGAGCTCTATTCCACTTCGCAAGCTGTGGATAAAGAATATAAAGTAAAACCAGAAAGTTTGTCCTTAGAGATAGGAAAAAGAAACACTTAGGTCTCTGTGTGGGATATGCTGGTCTGTGGAAGTTGAATAAACTTGTACAATACACGATGCGATGACTCACAGTGCTTGATGGAGGAGCACTGTATGCTATCCATCAAACATTTGCTTCAAGACAATCCTTGGAACTTTGAACACAGCAGGATGAGTAGATCACAAACTTCTGTGTAATCCCTCCATGCTGCTAGGCACTCTACCTGCCTTATAGCAACAGTGGTTATAAAAAACCCTCCGTGTGCTAACCTGAAATAAATTAATGAGACTGCTTATAATTTATGACTGGTAGGCTTCCACTTTGTGATCCCAAAGACTTGTTGGAGTACTTGTTGTAAGCATAAGCCAGTAGAAAAATCTATCTCCTCCAGGTGTTAGAAATGCAGATTTCATTGTAAATTGGGCATGACTCAAATCTCTGACAGTTAATGATTAAAAAATTACTTAAAATAATTTTAACTTAAGTGCTTGCTAACAATATATTCTTATTAATTTTGTTACTGACAACCCTCTCTGAAATCTATAGTACATAGATAAAACAGTAATTAGTGTAGGCAAAAAGCAAAGACTAATTTAGAGAGATATTAGCAAGAGCAATATTTGGAACTTAAAGGTTGAAACATTTTCAAAATTAAGTTGATTAGTCATTGAAATCTATTACAAGGCAAAGTGTTGGTTAAAGACTTAGACTCTACAAAAATAAAGACTGAATGCTTCTTCAGGCCTTTAATTTAGCTGAACACAAGTAGGGTCATTTAAAAGAGGGTATCATTGGATGACAGCACTACTGATGCTGTTACACATAAAGCACATAAATGATCCATTCTAATGGCCTTAAAAGCTAAATTTTGAAATCCCAACAATTTTTACCATTTTGAGTGATTTAATATATCTTTTTCTCTTCCACATAGTTTGAAAATGCCCTCAGGAAGGGTGCAGGGAAAAGCAGAGAGGCAGGGCAGAGAGTTATGAGATCTGGCCCAATCTAGTAAACTATTATTATCAGGCATGATGAATGAGGCTCTGATTCCAGTGGGACTGTTCACAGTACCACGTGGAGAACCTCTGTTGCTGGACAGAGCTCTCATTGATTATATAAGAACCAAATAACCAGACCTGAAGTGCTACAAAATGCATTACCTGAGTGCATTGAAAAATAGGGGGAACATATATTCTCTAATCTTTATGCTTGTAGATTTTACTTGTAACCTCAAATGCAAAAATGTAGGCAGAAGTGAGATTTTAAGCAGACTATACTCCTCAATAAATGAAATATTTAGCACTCTGGAATTAACAATTCTAATCATAAATGCCAGGCAACCACTTTTGAACTGCTACCATAGCTAATTACTCCGGTGGGATAGGAAACAGCAGAAAGGGCATTTCAGCTGTGCAAGGACAGGTTCTCTCTGAATTTACATTTTGTTCAAATAAAACCTGTAGTTAGATGGAGTTCATGGGAATCTTAACCCTTCCTTCTTAGGAACTGAAGAGTTTCTGATAATTGTCTTTTTTCTTCTTACTGAATAAGAGAGTGATTTTCTCCAAGACTAACAGAATTTATATTTATAGTTTTCTTTTTTCATTTTATTGTTGTCTATCATCTCCTCTGGGAAAATGATTCAATGATATCGTTGTCTTAGTGGTGTTATAACTGGTGCTATCATTAAAGTGGTGCCACATGGTGAGTAGTCATTAAGTGCTGGCACTCAGGTGGGCGCTGGAAAAGGAGTAAACAACTAGCTACCTCTTCTCACTGGTACACCGCATGAGAGAAACACAACAAATTGCTGTGAACAGGACCTAAGAGGTATTATGGCATTTCCTGGAGACTGAAATATTCCTGACTGAGAAAACCTGAAGGTCAGGTCCACTAGAAGTTACTATGAAACATTTTTTGGGGCTCAGATTGATTCGTAATACCTCCTTTGAGGTGTCTGAGGCTAAAAAGAGAGTGCTCTTCTTTGGTGTATGATATGAGCAGCCAAGAGGGGAGAGGAATAGACTAGAATGTGTAGAAAACCAGGCTGAGATCCTACTGATTCCCTCAGGTCTCCTGGACCAGTTTTGAGTTAGAAAGATTATGAGCCACTGAAGTCCAAGCTGAGGATGAAAAATGGCCAATCCTTCATACAGAAACACCACCTTGCAAACTGCATGAATGTTACTTCTGCCATCAGTACTATAAAGATGTAAGATTCCTGTTTGTATCCTAAAAGTCCCTGCCCAGAAGAGACGGCAGCTCAAGAACAGGATGGGATAATGCGGAGTGCAATAGTAAAATGCATTGATCCAGTTGTCGAACCTGGAGAAATTACCTTCATGTAGGCCAAAGGAAGATCCATAAGCACATTTCAATCTGCAAATGTTGCTGAGAATCTGAGGACTGTGGTTTGTTCAAGGGAAGGGGCATCCGGAAGGAGTTAGGCAAAACAAAGGATGTGGGCTTATTTACAGCACATAAAAAGATGGTACAGTAAATTCGTCACAGATGATGAAGGTTGACATTGCGTTTGCCATAGGTTTTCTTGAACTGTTCTACTGTCCTCTAGTCTGTCATTGTTGAGATAAAACAGGCAGTAATATAACTCAGCTGAGTAAGTGAAAGCTGTGATAATAAAGAATCATCCCAGCACAGACAGGAAAAAAAGCATCCAAGTTCATTATAAAATCTGCCAGATTATTCTACATAAAGTGTAAAGTCATTTTGCTTTGATCTTCATTGAAGGGAAGAGAGTTTCAGAATCCAGTGGAGATTCATTTTTAAACTAAAATAAAAAAATGGGCCAGGTAAAACAATCCTCTCACAGAAATGCCTGAATGAAACTTTTTTTCAAGAACCAACAAATTCTATAGCAAGCTTCCAGGTAAACCCCATTAATTCTGCTCTACAAAGTTTTTTCTTTTCAACACTCTCCAGACTCAAATAAAATTATTATTAAATGTATTACAATATCCTGTTTCAGGCAGCACTGTCTTCCCCAATGCTTTTTTCTCCAACTTCTCTGATTTGTTCCTATAAAGTTATTCTAGAGAAGGAAGAAATCTTCCAGGTATTACACAACTAAAACTGGATATAAGAAACGTAAGTTTTAAATTTAGAACAAAAAGAAAAAGAAAAAAAAGAGAGAAGAATAGAGCAACTTTACACACAGCTTCAACATCCTGACATACAGTAATTCAGAGTGAGTCACTTTCCATCTAGCAAAGAGAGAGTATGGTAATTCAACTGCCGGCGAACTCTTTGGGCAGAAGGTAGCCTATTTTGGCTAAGATATATACACATTTATTCTTGGAGTAGATAGCCCTTTCCACTTTAGTAGCTTATTTTAAAAACTGAGAATTGAAAACTTCAGGTCTAAAATGAAGGAACATAAAAGTGTAGACTTAGGGCTTTATGGTAGATATCTGAAATCTTGGACGTAAAGTACACAAAACTGAGGTAGTAATATTCTAAGAACAACCAGAAAATAGCTGTCAGACCCCAGAGACAAAGTCTTTATGAGTTTGTAAGGTTTATCTGATGAGACTTTCCACTTTTGAAGAGAAGTTTAGTAGCAGACTTATGAAAGACTGTTCTAACAGAGAAAGCTTTTGTGGAGTGACGTGAACAATCACTACACCAGACATCAGTTACGACTTGTGAGCCCGCTGAGTGTGTATTAATGTGGCTTGATCAATTTCCCTTGGGGATGAAATCTTCCTAAAACTATAGACAAGATGGCAACCATGATTTTTTAGCATTTCTTTCTGCAAAAGTATTTTCAGAGCATTAACAATTCCTCAGGTTTATATGAGATGAAGAAATAATTCCGTATCTATTCCTCCTCCTTTGAGAGGTCATATATCACTACCCCAGCTGACAAACTAACATCACAGGCTGAAGAAGAGAGGGCTATATTTTGTTTAGCATCTTAGCCTGCCCAGGTCTCCTTTTCCCTGCAGGTAATATCAGAAAACCTCTGCCAGGTGTGAACTTTCATTTTCTGGTAGGCTGTCACTGAACAGCAGTGTAGTCACAGATATGAAGTGCATATAGCTGGGACCCAGTTTTGCTTTCAGTTGGAAGACAGTGAGATTGCAAAAATAAATGTGAGTATAATCCTGGACTGTAAATATCTTTAATCATATTCCTGTTCCCTTGAGTACAGACTGACTGATTGCAGATACCGATTCTTATTCCTGGCTATCATTAAAATTTGTGAGAGTGAGGTTGAATCATATATCGGGCTTCTTCAGCCTCTTTCTTATTCAAATCATAACCATCTCTTGGTTAACAGCAAGAACCTGAACACATTCCTTTATAATGGATAAATGTGCCAGAACACTGGCTAATATTTTTTATATTGTCACTTACTCATGGTTGTTTATGCTCAGGGTTATTTTCTTTAGACCGTTTTATATTCAGGCAGACTTCTCAACACCCTCATATGTATCAATTTCTAATTAACAAGAAGAGGTGGAAACAAAAATTTGGATCTCACAGAAGTTTGGAACACACCACTGTAACACCAACAGTTATTACAGGGGGACTAATTTTTGTCCTCAAAGCCAAGCCTAGCTTTCTTTCATTTTGGTAACAGGTTTTACAATAATCTGTACAGGATATTTATGCCTGGATAAGCCAAATAAAGTCACTACCTAACCCACCAGACCTGCTTAACACTGCAGAGTTCTGCATTACTTAAAAGTCATTTGTGATTGATAAGCTTTATTTAGTTCACTTCAAGGTTTTCTGATATAGGTCTTCTTTCAGATAAGGGTTCGACTGTGCTATTGAGGATCTAATGGTAATCTCAAGAATGGTATATCCATTAAGGGAAGGAAGACTGAATTCTCAATCTATTGTACCTCTAAATAATTAATTTGCCTTCAAGCCCCCTTAATAAACTAATCACTGGATGTAGCACAACTGGACATAGCAGCGCTGTGAGAGGTCTTGAGGCTATGGATGACTCGCATGTCATTACTATCCCTAGATAAATCACAGCATTCAAATGAAGTTGTTGAATTTTTTGTCAGTAAAGGCCCATGGTTTGACATTTACAAATGCATTTCTGATGTCTCTTTTCTATGAGATGTCTCCTCTGCAACCTCCGAATCTCTTAAACTTTGGGGAAAAAAGCCTAGAAAAAGAGATATCATAGAATCATAGAAAGGACCTTCAAGATCATCCAGTTCCAACCCCTCTCCCATGGGCAGAGATGCCATCCACTAGACCAGGTTGATCGGGGCCCCCTCCAACCCGGCCTCGAACATTTCCAGGGATGGGTCATCCACAGTTTCTCTGGATAACCTGTTCCAGCGCCTCATCACCTCACAGTAAAGAATTTCTTCCTTCTAATTTAAACCTATTTTCAATTTGAAGCCATGCCCCCTGTCCTGTCACTACATGTTCATGTAATTAATCTCTCTTCATCTTTCATGTGTACTCACCTCTAGTAATGAAAGGCCACAATTGGGTCACTCCAAAGCCTTCTCTTCTCCAGGCTGAACAAACCCAATTTTCTCAGCTTGTCCTCATCGGAGAGTTCTACAACCCTCTAAACAACTTGGTGGCCTCCTCCGGACTTGCTCCAACATGTCCATGTCCTTCCTGTGCCTGGAACCCCAGAGCTGGATGCAGGCGGGGTCTCACCAGAGCAGAGCAGAGGGGCAGAAACCCCTCCCTTGCCCTACTGATGACGCTGCTTTGGATGTAGCCCAGGATACGCTTGGCTTTCTGGGCTGTGAGTGCATGTTGCCGGGTTGTGTGCAGCCTCTCATCCACCAGCACCCCCAAAATTATATTTAAGTTTTTCAAGGCCTATCACTTGACAATTCACAAACTATATGCTCTTTAATGTTCTCAAGACGAAATTACCCAGTTCTGCATTTCTTTATATGCATAAAATATCTCCATGTTTCTTGTGCTAATCACAACATCCTAAACCTGGGTTAAAGGCGGATGAGAAGTGCAACTTTATTTTGCATCATGTTGATTTTAAGTTTGTTTCTTTCATCTGCTAACTTTTTACAAACATTTTACTCACTGAATTTTAAATGTATATGTTTACTCAATTAAGCTACAAGTATATGCAGGTTTGTCTAATAAAGAAACAGAAGCAATATTATGTGATTTATCCTCCTGATGACAGACAACTATTTAGCCCCAAAAGCTGCTGCTAAAATGATAACTCTAGAAAACCCATCTATGTATTTTCCTTTTACATTAATTTTTCTATCAGCTTTTTGTTTTCACTGCATCAGATTAACACCTGCAGGACCTCATCCAACTCAACAATTATGTACTGTTGGATGTCTTTGTCTACTGCACTTCAGTGGCAACAAACGCTCAAAGGCCATCTGTCCATTTTTCTTCACAGTTTCTCACGAGTCTTTGCAGATCACATTGAGTGCCTTTTTGGACCTGTTCCAAAACCTGAGCAAACACCTTCAACTGAGTTCAAGCTCAGCTTTATTGTTGTGGACTTTAAAGCTCTACATGCTTTCAAACCACTGCAAGCAGCAGGTACAGGTACAACAATCTAAAAAAATCGGGCAATCAGTACAGCAGTGAAATGTACTTTTGCAAGTTCTCAGAAACTTCTAAAGTCTTTTTGGTGTCTTCCCCAATGGCACAAAATAATGTTTCCTCCTATGTTTCTTACGAGGAATGTGAGCATGAAGCTGTGATGAATGGCATGGGGATAGAAGTCGACTGCTAAAAGGCTCGTAGGTAATGTGGAAAGGCACATTTGCTTAAACACATACGTACAGAAAATGTGTTGCAAGAACTTGTTCAAAACCAAGCAGTTCTGAGGAATTTAATGCCTTCATAATCCCCAATCAGTGAATCACTCAGATATTCTGAGTTTCAGCTATTAGCTGTCTCCCAGAGACCACCTCTTGGTGTCCTTTGCTTTAGCCAAATAATGTCTTACAGAACAAGACCCCATTAAAACAGAGACTTTTACAGAACCATTTCTTTGATATTTAGACAAACTCAGGGACCTGTTTCTTTCTGAGCTGGATCCTGGCATGAGGAATGCACAGTAATATGTAATTTTGAAGAGATGGAATTCAGTAAAACAATTTATTTCAGAGCAAGGCTGTGCTTCATTCCTTCTTGAAGGCTATTCTCATGCTATATTTCAGTTGTCAACTATTTTGTCTGCTCAAAGAAAAAATAAGACAGTATTTAGTCAATAACAGGACATGTGCTCTCTTTAAAAAATCACAGGCTGTTTTATCAAAACTGCAGAAATGACAAGCAGACCCAAGTAATATCCCATCTCTGGATAGATGGTGGAAAGTCCTACCCTAAAAGGTGGACATTGCCGAGAATGGTGGTCGAGTGAGAATGAGAGGCTCAAGATGGGAAATTATAGAATGATAGAATAGAATAATAGAATCATTAAGGTTGGAAAAGACTTCCAAAATCACAGAGCCCACCCTTTCACCGACCTAAATGCCCCACAGTAATCTCTAGTCACAGAAGCCTGCCACTAGCTTTGTGACAGGGGGCTGAAGAATGTGAGCAAGAGCTGCAGAGATACCCTGTCACCAGGCAGTTCACCTGTTGCATGTCCTGGTCTCACCATGTACCACAGGTATCTTGGTGAATATTTGAATATCTCGATGCTCGTATTTGGAAGCTATTATCCGGGTCCACCTGTGTACGTACAATATACATCAGTGAATCCCCATCCTTTTTAGACCTTCTGACTGCCCCACGTTTGCTTCCAAAAAGCAGCTGTATGAGGGGAAGCTGTTGAAAGGCATCAGTAAGACTCTCAGTATTGTCTCTTCCTCTTCAGTCCGCGCGTTCATGGTTTCTTAAGACAAGAGTGTTGGCTGCTGATTATCTGTGAAATAAGCACGCTCTCAAAAAGCCTCTGTGAGTACTAGGCATTAAAATAACACATTTAATTGAAATTTGAAGTATATTTCTTAGAGGTATTCTTTTCAGAATTCAAAATACAATGAAACCCCTGCCATGGGCATTGTTGGATAAGAAAACCTCAATCAATACAATTCTCAATATTCTTTAGGATCTCCAACCTCGAAGAGCCAGAACTTCAAGGCCTTGGATCTTGCTAAGGCACAAAATAAATGAGCAGATTTTCTCAAAGGAAGAGAATGTGCAGAGGGGTGGAAAGTTGGATGGGAGCAGCAGGATAATGAGAATACTTGACTATATTTTTTTGAAAATTTTCATCTAAATCTCTCCAAATCCCCTTGTGCTCTAGGAGAATGGTTAAAGGTTCCTGGAAAAGAAAAGAAGGAAGAGGGAAATATTTTTCCTGGTTAGGAATATGTAATTTACTATAACATATCTAGACTTCACATACTGTTCAAATACCATAGGAACATACCATGTTAGATGTGGATTCTATCATAGAGCACTGGAATACTGCTAATTTAAGATACTTTCCTGTGAGATAATATATTGTGCTAGACATCTCAGTCATTATAGATACAATTAAGTGATAGCCTGTGTTAAAAAAATGTGTTGTGGTGGGCTTAGCAACACTCAGAAGTATAATGGGAAAGTTTTAACTGGGAATGCAAAGAGGGTAGAGGCATCAAGTAGAGTTTCAGAACCAGTTTCTTGAAACTGACAGAGACTTATTTGACACTTTATTTAGCTGTTGTAATTATTAAGATAAAGACTGTACCTTCCTTAAGTTCCAAATAGCTCTCGGTCTGGAGGGAAAGGTATTACTGTGAGGTGTCTCCATTTTTCTGCTACTATACTAGACTTGCATTTAGCATACAAGTTGTTAGCTCAGATCCTTTTTAAAAGACGTGCAACTGGTAATATAGATTTGCTTGCTCTTAATTGAAAATACAAAAATGGGTAAAACATTTAGAGCTCTAAAAATGTAAAAGCTGGAGCAAAAAAATAAACCCATTCATATCATACAGCATAAAAATTACCTCCAACCTGAAGTGTAAGTTTAAATACTTGTCAGGATGCCAAGTACGGTAGAAGGACACATTGAGTGAACTACACATAACAGTTCAACAGATGCACACACACCTGAGGGAAAAGTGGAGTCACATGCACACCTCACCCCTACCTCTCAAGCTGGAACTCTCTAGTCAAGGAAAGAATAGCAATCAAAATCCTTTTTGTTGCTTTTTAATAGTAACAGAATAATGGGAAAGGATGAAATCTCAAGGGACTCCTACTGGAACATATGTAAGCTAGGTGGATAAAGCCCAGATGATTGTTCATCATCAGTGGGATCCATCACCTCAGAGCAATGAAATAAGCAGCAACCTGGAGCTGCATATTCACCATCACCTAACAACTGCCCCCCCCCCCCCCCCCCCCACCGCAGCCGCGGCCGCGCTCGAGAGGGAGGAGCCGCCTCTCTACGGCGAG
>VZRV01002362.1:908454-1052887 GCA_013398115.1 Falcunculus frontatus | reverse complement strand
AATCTGCGGTGCTGACCATTGGAGATAGCTGCAAGCCTTTCATGGAGGAAGATATTAGTCTTCCTCTCCTCTGCCCTCCCAAACAACTCACGAGTTATCTGGCTTGAAGTCACTTTTACAGTGTTTGTTGTATAGCTCCCAGCATGAAGGCAGGCATCGGATACCCACATACTCCCTCACACCGATATGACTTGGCACATCTTATTCATTAACGACAGAAATGGTGATGTATCCTCAGGAATCAGAAGCTGGGCTGGTACACTTCTTTCCTTCATCTTGCTCAGAACAATTTCCCATCTGGTACATGGCCCATCCTTCCTGAAATACTGGGTGTCATGAGATCGTCTCACACAGCTCCCATTCTTCTTGAAGTTCAAACAAAGAGCCAGTGTTCACTGAAGCACATCGTTTTATAGTTCATGGTAAGCATGCAAGTTGGTTTTCAGCCACTCCACCCAAACAAAGGACAGGGTTTTCCAGGTGTAGAGTTTTTTTAGTGTTGGGTGTATGTGAACTGCTAGGTATTTTGTATAACACACTGTGGTTCACTTTTTTTTTTTTTTTTTCACTGTGAAAACCTGAGGGCTTGTGGGGCTTAAAAGCAAACCTATCAATTGCCAGACAATGGCTGGAAAGGATTTTGAATCACAGCAAACCTTTGATGAACCTGGATTGAATTTCGAATTTGCAATAAAACCTGTGAGTTTCTAGTGGTTTCAGGTTCAGCTGTAATCATTATACAACATCTCTAATTACAAGTTGCCATGCGAGAAAGAAAATCTAATAAAAAATAAGTTAAAATAATTGGAGGAAATTATGTTTATTTAAAGATAAATTCCAGCACTGGTGACTTTATCTGTTATTCCAAATGCTTTTTGGAGTACTAAGCTCCAGAAGTAAAAGGACCTGCAGTGCTTTTAGAAACAGAGAACAAGGCCTTTATTACAGGGTATACCTGGGGTCTGGAGCAGGAGAGAGTATCCTTTGTCACAACCCCGGGTGCCAGATTCGCACAGCTGCACACAGACCTGTCTGAAAGGTCAGATAGTGATCACACGTGGAAATGACAGGATAATGGCAATATTGTTTATTACCATTCCGATTGCGAACAATGAGCTTTTACTGGCGTTAAGAGCCAGACAAGTGCTGCCAAAGAAAGCAAAACCACGAACCCTGACTCGAGGATACAGTCAGGGTGTTTGATGTGCGCTGATAATACCACGCTCGCCACCCGATCTATACTGCGTTTCCAAGAGCGGTATGAGCCAACAGATCCCACCCGAGGTGCGGGGACTTTCGCCCGCAACCAGCGCCAGACACCCGCCGTCCCCTGCCGCGCTCCCTGCCCCGACCTCCCGCCCCGCCAGCTCAGCCGGCGCCCTCTCCCTTCCGCCCCTATCCTCCTTCTCCTCCAGAAGCGGCAGGTTCCCCTCAGGCGGGAGGTTGAGAGCGGGGGGCTGGCACAGCCGCCTGTAGCAGCTGCTGTGCCGTGCTGAGCCGAGCCGAGCCGAGCGGAGCCGCACCGAGCCACTGTGCCGTGCCGGAGAGGGCGGAGAAGAGCCGAGCCGAACTGTGCCAGGGAAAGCCGAGCCGAGCCGTGCCGAGCCGAGCAGCGCCAGGAACAGCCGATCCGAGCGGAGCGGAGCCGATCCGGGCAGCGCCGATCCGAGCCGGTGCTGCCCCGGCGCCTGCAGCAGGAGGCGCTGCCGGGCGCCGCTGCGCCCGCGCCGGGCTGCGGGCCGGAGTCCCACATTCCCTGTGCCAAGTGCCGGGGAGCGGGGGTTGGACGTGCGCGCTCGGCTCCTCCCTCCCGCCCCACTCGCCCAGCAGCAAAGTAACTCCGGAGTACGAGGGGAATCGGTGCTACCGCCGCCGCGCTCGTCGCGCCGCAGACGGCTGCCCCAGAGGGCGGCCCCGGGGCCAGCGGGCGCCCCTCGGCGCGGGGGTCTCCTGGCGAGGCGCCGCGGATAGAGGGGCGGTCGAGGTGCGCTCCGCCCGCCACCGCGGGCCGGGGCAGCCCCGGCCTCTTTCAGAAACTTCTCCGCAAGTCGGCATGGGCAGGGGGGCCGGCGCCGCCGCCTCGCTGCCGCTGCTGGCGGCGCTCGCCCTGCTGGCCGGCCGCTCGCCCGCCCTGCTCGGGGCGGCCCGGGCCCAGCTCTCGGCAGGTGAGTTCTTGCTCGGCGCCCAGGTAAGGGCGGGCGGCGCGGCGGGGTCGCGCCGTGCTCGGGCTGCCTGCCGGGAAAGGGAGCGGAAGGAAGGGGAGAGGGTTGGGAAGGGTCGCACTGCTCCGGGACCCGGCTCCCGCCTCGAGGAGCGGCGATGGGGCTGCAGAGGGGCTGCCCCACACCCCTACCCCCTCCGCTCTGCGGAGCGCGGTGGGCGACCCACGCGTGTGCGCAGGCTGCCGGCGCGGGGCTCGCAGAGGCGGGCAGAGCGCGGGCTTCGGGCACCTCACAAACTCCCCTTCCTCATCTCCTCCTCCTTCTCTCCCCCGGCCAGCCTCCCAGGTGCCGGCGGGGCTGGAGCTGTTGTCGCCCCTTCCCCCGCTCAAACTTTTCCCGGTGTTTCCCTGCCCGGCGCGGAGGGCGCAGCCCGGCCGCTCCCCTCGCCCCGAGGCGTGGGGCGGGGAGACAGGAGTTGCCGCTGGCCACCGGGATCCCCCCTCCCCACACTAAAAATAGAGTGGTGGGTGAGAAACGGGAGGGAAAACACCTATAGGGTCGGGGTCTGTTTTGTGTGAAAGCCGCGAATTTCTCGCTCCTTCCTCCCCGGCCGCCCAACGCCACGGGGTTTTGCGGAATTAAAGCCCGGGGGGCCGGGCGGTGGGACCTGCGGCCAGCGCGGTGGTGAGCTGTTGGCCCCGGGGGAGCCTCGGGGCAGAGAGTCCGGGGCTGGAGCGGCCGCTCCGTGAAGAGGGCGCAGTGCTGTACCGGGGCGATGCGGGGCACTGGAGACTCGTGTGCCGGACCGTCACTCCCACCTGCTCCGCTGTAGTTTATGAACCACCCTTCGTTTGTTTGGGGTGAAGCTTTATCGTGAAAGTGTTCTTATTGTTCGCGGCGTGAAATATTACGCGAAGGACTGACTGATTGGCTGAAATAGACTTAAGGCTCTTGTTTTTCTTTCTTCCCTCTCCCCCCTGTCTTTTGAAGAGTACTCGCAATTGCATCGGGTGCATCAGCTGGACAGGCATTTGAGATCTTTATCATAGGATACTGATTTGAAAACTGCCATTAATAAAAGTATCTACACTCTTGAGACTTTAAAGGACTGATGTGTAGTCAAGGGGCTTTTCTTCTTTTCCTCCTAGTCCTCCTATAAATTACTTTTTAATTGAGACATTTGAAATGTCATCGATTAAGAAATACGCTGAAGCAGTGCTGGTCTGAACAGATTATATCCATCCTTGTGTGTCTGACTTTGGCGTGTATAATTTAATGTCTCTGTATCAGAATTGTAAAATTACGTAAGCACCTACGAGCCCTTTACCAGGGGAAGGGAAATGTACCATATACACAGCTGGTATGTTGTAGGAACAGCCAAAAGAAAATATTCACAAGCATAATATCTTTTCATTCAAAACCATAGTTAAGTCAGACCAGTGATTTCTGCTTTACTCTTAACTCATCAGACTAATGTTAACACCAAAGATAACACTTACATAAAGATTTTTTTTTATAAGCTTGTTCACTGTAAGGAGTGTAAAGGTGTAAGGAGAGTAGGAAGTTCTGATAACTTATATGGTCTGTGGTATTTTATGCTGAAAATGTGGCATGCAGCCCATTTTGGAATTGAAAGTACAAGCAGTCAGGTTGGTACTGTGGGGTATGTGTTAGGTAAGTGGAAAAGAATGTTCAATATCCATCTGACCAGAGTAGGTGAAGCTTGTCAAGGAGTTGAACAACTGTATCTAGGAAACACAAGATTATATTTTTTTTGGTGTGTATAGCATGTCAGTAGCTAGAGACTTTAGGTTCTACTGCCAAGTATCAAGAATACTGATTTATTGCACCAGTCAGAGGTTAATTAATCAGAGACACTCAGACTTTTTTGAAGGTTTAGCAAAATAGAGTTATTAGCAGCTGGTTCTGTCATTGTACTCGGTTTAAGGGATGGTTCTCGGGCTCTTATTAGATGCATTTGATATCCGCAAGTAGAGTGAATTTGATAACTGCCACAAACTTTGTTTCGTTACTTATTCTAAGCCGGTCCCTGGAGTGTGTGTGTATGTTTGTGATTCTGTTGATGAGACTTCTTTATCCTGGTGTTAGCGGATGCACACACAAAGGTTTGGGTTCATATGTCTGTTCCAGTAAGAGCCTTTCTGTAGCCTACAATGAGAAGTTTCTCTGTTTGGTGCACACTGGAGCATCTGTTTTATACCTCGTCATCTCTGTTGTTTAACATGGGTACTGTTTTACAGTCATCTTTCTTTGACTGCCTTCCACCATCCTCACTGTAATATAACAGCCTGTACTTTTCCAAGTTAAACTAAACCTAGATAATTCTCAGCTCCCTTTTATTAATATTCTTCTTGTCTGAATTGCATGAATTGAAAACTGTTAATTTTCCTTTGTCATTAATGAAGGTATTAAGTCAGTCTGGACGTTTCACAAATCTCTCTCTCATTGCAGTTTGATTTTTATTTCCTTTTTATGATGCTCTACTGCTCCTGAGCATGAACGATAGCAAGATCCAGAATTCTTCATAAAAACTTTGACATGTTTATTAAGGGTCTAATCAAATTACAGGGTATGAATTTTTTGAAAGTTGGCCTTCTTCGGGAACTGTGTGTGATAGTGTGCCGTCTGTTCTTCCTCCTAACATATTCCATGAAAGCAAATGAGAAGCAGCAGCAGCAACTTAGGAAAAAGAACAAGATACATTTTGTAATTTGTTGCTGTCTTAGAAATTGTGTATATCTTCTTCGCCCCCTCCGTGCATAATCGAGACATTGTATCTTTTGTTTTTCTCCCCAGATTTCAAATGGGAAAAACACCAAGCAAACAAAACCCCAAGCAGCTTCTCTCTGCCCTTCTCCCCCGCCCCCTTCCCCCCAACACCGCCATAATCCGCAGTGTAATGTTTTCTGGTCTCTGTAGATTGTTTCTTTACACCGCTGCTTTCCATGACCCTTCAACTTGGGTGCGTGCCTGTCAGAATCTAGGCCAAAATGCTTTGGCAGTGTGTTCTCTGTTGAAGTCTAGCTATTCCTTATATAGCACCTCCTTTCATGTGCAACTCCTACAGTTTGATAAAGAACAAGTTCAGCTTGTTTTCACAACTCAATCACTTTAAACTTATATTTTTTTGAATATTATTTTTAGCAATTTGCATATTTTCAAATTTGAAGAAAAAAAAAAAGGAATATTTAAAAAAATTTTTTTGAAGAATGTTGCCAGCTTGTCAACTAGCTGATAGAAATATGCATTGCACTGCCTCTGATGGTGTCTGTGCAAGTGTGGGGGGTTTTTAATTACTAAATAAAAGATATGAGGATAAAAATTCTAGATGCATCAGATTACCTGAAGTTATTTAACTGTGCTATTTCAGACCATAGGGATAGTTAAGCACAAAAAGCACTGTATGTTTTATGAGTTCAAGTAATTTATTAGAATAGTTGTTCCTCAGACTTTTGCATGCAAAGTAGTTAGTGTCACAAGTGAACATGCAAGAGTAAATATTTTTAAGTTAATCTTTTTGCTTTCCCCGATAAAATAGTTATAGTCTGTCTTTGAGAGTGAATCTAACTCAGAAATTTGATATGATAAAGTAGAAGATATTATTTGTTCAAAAACATTTTTTCCATTAAATATACTTACAGAGAAATATATGAAAATTGTAACCAGCATATCTATTGTTTGTAATCATGTAGCAGAAGAAACTGAGAGCTCTTCGAAAATGTTTAAAAATACTTTAAAGTAATTAAACTCAAATTAGCTCTTTGCTGCCAGAACAGCAAAAAGTACTTCAGTCATATTTTACCTTGAATGTGCTGCAATTTGCATATATACAAGAGACACTGGTGCAGGTAGGTGTGTCTGTATAAGAGACTTATCAGTAGCTTTTTTATTTCCCATCAAGCTGTTAAAATGTATTGACAAATTATATGGAAAAATGAGTGAAATTGTAAGTGAAATTATTTTCTCATTTTCATCACCCCCATCTCAAATGTTTTCTTCTCTTTTATATATTCAGTTCCTTCCATGGCACTGTTGGTTCACAGATCACTTGTCTATCTGTATTTTCAAGTGCCATATTACACTTACACAATGGATATAAATTTCCTAATTGGAACTTAACTGATTCATGTGAAATTGAAAGCACCCGGAGCACAATGACCCCAGAAGTCCTGTTTAGTCCCCTTTTTTGAGAAATCATGATACTGCTTGATTAATATGGTAGTGGTGTACACAGTGCACCTTAAAACTAGGAAAATGTCTTGCTCTTATTTAAGACCTACTTATGATAACTAATAAAATTAAAAAATCCTAAGGAGAGAGGATCTGCACATGATGAGGTGAGAGGTCCACCTAGTCCAGTGTCCAGTCTCAGATGGTGGGCACTTGGGGAGAGGGACTATTGTCAAAGTGAGTGACTTCCTCTGAGTACTGTCTATCCACAGTAACAAAGTGTTGATATTTTATACTATAAGTGGACTTTGTAACCATGATTGTGCCTAATGACATTTTCAGCCCATATTGCTTTTAGCATTTGCCTTCTTTGTGGTAAGGAATCTATAAGTTGTGTGGAAAAAGCTATGGTCCTTTTTTTTTTTTTTTTTTTTTTNNNNTTTTTTTTTTTTTTTTTTTTGAAATAGCTAGTTGTATTTCATATATCCTAGCTCTTGTATTAGAAGATGAATAATAATTTCTCCCATTTTACCTTCTTCATGCTACACAGGGTTTTTCCACTCTATCTCAAATATTCCTTTTCTAGTCAGAAAAGTCCAGTTGTAGCTATCTTCTGTGAAGCTACCATTCCATACCTTCTTTTTATCCTTTATCAGCCTTCTCTTTCTGTTCCAGTTCTACATTGCTCAGAGCATCCATGGGGCAGCTGACTGATGGATTTATATAGCGCTTAATAATGATTTCTGTTCTGTTCTCTATCTACAGTGTGATCATTCCTGTCATTTGCTTGGCTTTTTTGACCATTTGTCTCACTCCTGGTTGTGAGCTGACAGTTTTATAGAACTATTTCATTACTGAAGAGCTGAGATATTTCTTTAAATGATGGTCTGTGGGGTGGCTGTGCTGGTGGACAGCAGGACTCTTGGGAAGGAGAGAGTCTTTAACCAGCCCTTTTAGAAGGAGAGATTTTAAGCAAGGCTCTTAAAGGGCCTGTGACCTCATGTTGAGTGTTTGGAAGAGTTTAATGTTTACCATTGTGGTTTCTTTTCTCTTTCTTGAGATGCTCTTGTTAATACAAGTAAGTTAAAAAGAGTTTATCCTTTTATATGTAAAGATTGACAGTATCTGGATTAACATGCAGAGAGATCTGCAGCAGTGATGTAGTGTTCCTTCTTGTTCTTGAGACCTTATGATGTCTTTGTATGATCTCTGTTGGGTAGACCTCTAGGTCATCTCACCTCACAGGAGCTCGTATGTGACTGAGTGTCAGCATCTGTTTTGGTGAAATCACTACTCCTCCTTTTGCAACACAGATCCTGTTGAATGTGGAATAGGAAGCTTCCAAAAAAATTACTTCAGTTCTGTTTGCCGAGTCAATTAGGACATACCTTGTGTTTTCAGGTGCTGATGGAATCCCATCTGTCATAGTTTACCATGGTCATGAAAAGTAGTGCTGCTCCCAGAAGTGTGCGCTCAGATTTGGAGCTTCATTTGCAATCTGCCTGTGCTGTTAAGCTAATTTGAATTACTGCTGCCACAGAGAGGGGCATTCTATCACTTGAGTGGCTCTTGGGCCTTTGCCTGTGGTAGGTCTGGCCACCGAGTGGCCTGTGGGTGAGCTGGTTTAGCTTTATGCCAATCTCCTTGAAGGGAGGATGAGGCTTGGGATTAGTTCCCTATTGGTTTGCTGGCAGATGTGTGGCCACCTAAATCTGATGTTTGGGAGGATGAGGGCTGATGGTGGGAAGGCTCAGTTTGACATCTTTAATTGCAGTGCAGCTCGTGTGAGGTGAACCTGGCACTGTTTTGAGTCACACTGGATCTACGCTCTGCTCACCATGCCAGCAATTCATCCACCCAAAAGGAAGTACAAACAGGAGGCAGGAGGACACTGATTGAGGTGGGAAGAGAGGCCTGGTGCTCCCTCTGGAGCTGGAGGGGTTAGACTGGGTGAAGGTGTTTGAGGCTGCGTTCTGGCTGACTGCACACCAGCTGATGACAGTGTTATGCTAGTGTTTCTGACATGCAGCTTTGAGTAAACTGGGCTTAAATGTGTTCTTTTCTTATAATAGATAGCTAAGGCACTTATTATATAACTGTATAAACAAGGAGTGGCCTATTCATGGTGCTCAGTAGAGAGAAATTGTGATGTCAAGCAATAGAGGACTTGGTGGAGGTGACACCTAGATACAAGGCTAGAATTAGAAGATGTTGTGACACCCAGTTTGGGGCACAGCAGGAACTGGTTTAAAGCTGGTTTCTGTGGTTTCACCTCTTTCCATGCATGATCTATCCTTGCCCATCCTCTGGGGTTTTTAAATAGGATTGCTCATGAGACATGAATGTGGGTAGAAGAGGAAAAAGGGCCGTGGTTTCTAAAGGCCAGAGTGAGCCAGTTGGGCAGCGGCAAATGGCACTGCTGACAATTTTGTATCATCTGGCTGAGCATAAAGTCTTTCAACACCTGACTTTGTAGGTCAGAAAGGTCATTACCTTGTGCTGCTTCCTGGTAAGCCTTGATTACAGGCGGCTT
Organism: Falcunculus frontatus; assembly: GCA_013398115.1. NCBI lineage: Eukaryota > Metazoa > Chordata > Aves > Passeriformes > Falcunculus > Falcunculus frontatus. The sequence continues at coordinate 1,044,001 of VZRV01002362.1, read as the reverse complement.
TAAACTAGTTGTTTAAAATTGTGCGAACTACCCAGCTGAAGTTGCCTACAGTGCGTACCTACTATGTAGTTTCAAGCCACTTAGTCTGCTCTTACTAGGAAGCCATGTACTTGAAAGTTGTGTTTGCCTTTTTAGTAAAAGATTTGAGGGATTTAATTTCTTGACAATTGGTGCTGGGAAAAAATTCAATTCTTTGCCCAATACTAAGGTAATATAAGGTTATTTTTGTTAGCTAGTGTATGAAAGATTGGACCTTTCAGTTTGTCAGAAAGTCATTTAGTTCTGTTGCCACTTACCAAAAACATCTGATTATATTTATTAATTGAGTTACAAAAGAAGCCATTTCTCAACTACCGCGTCATGAAATTAATTCTATTGACTTATGAGACACCGTTGAATACTTTAAATCCAAGTTCTGTTGCAATTAAATTATGGTATGTTCATTCTAATTATTACACACTGGTTACTCAATTTATTTTGAGGTGGAGTTATATGCTTTCTTTTGTCTGTAAACACTTGTTCTGTAACAGTAAAAATGACTGATGAATATTAACCAGAAGAGAAAAATTCTATGAAGAAGAATTGTGGCTGTAGTTCAAATGAATTCAAAACTACTCGGAGTTAAATTTTTGACTGGATAACTGACTTCTTGAGCTATTTTTTGTATTACTACTTCTGAATAGAGGTTGTGTTTCTCTGTGACTCCTATAGTGTGGTTTACGATATTTGCTGTTTTTAAATGATTTACAGTTTTAAGTAAAAAAGAAAAAAGTCTGTTGAAGCTCTGAAATGTTAGGCTGTTTTTGTCTTCTTCACTACAGTGAAAAATAAAAATTACAAGACCTGGCAGAGAGGTGTCCTGTCGCTATTAATTAGAAAAATGCTTTGATTTTATATTTTGACACCCCATTGTATCTATATTATATCTCTATGATATTAGGCTAGAGTAAGATCAAAATCATCTTGGTTCTCCTAGTGTCACCCTATTTGCCTGTTCTTTGTAAATATGAAAGCACTTACCAGCCATGAGAGTGCTGAAGAAATGTGACTGAGTTCATGACTAGATAAGTTGTCTAGATAGATAAGTACTGACTGCCATCACTCTGTTTAAAATACTTCAAAGAGACAATTTCTTATAAAAATAAAGGCAGTTTTATATTTTATTCAACTTCTGATTCCTTAGAAGAAATGCATTTTTACAGTTGTAGAATGTACCTTTCTCAGGTATCTCTCCAATTAGTATGCATTGGAGAGTCTGAGTGTTGTATGCATTTTAAGTAGACAGTACGTATCAAAACATTGCTGTGTTAACTTCAGTGCTATTTGTCATAAGTTTTACAGAGGAGATAATGGTGTTGGTTTAAAAATGTTAAATAAGCAAAAAACCCCAGTCCGGTCTCAGAATTACCAAATGGTTGGTCCCCTAATCCCTTCACCCATACCTGAAGAAAGAAGTGGACTGTCATTTTCCCTGCTGTTCTCACACTCCTTGTCCCTGGGTAGGTGCCTCCGCCTCCCACTTCCCCCATCCCGGCCCCAGGCCTGTGTATCTTTAAGCAACCTTAAACATTCATCTGTGACAGCCCCCTCCTGCCCCTTTTTTTAACCTTGGCTCTCCTTGTTTTTTGTTGTAAGAGTTTAATGTTAGAGTTTTGAGCCATAAGTGAAAGGAGGTAAGGTAGATGAGATTCCTTACTCAGAATGGTTTGGTATAAATAGTATAAATAAATAGTCGAGTATAAATATAAGTTGACTTTTCATGAAATTTTTGTGTGCTCCTTTGCTTAACTGGTTAGCTGTATCTGTCTTTGTTGATGTGGCAACGTGGTTTGGTGCATTCCACCTTCACTTTTCAGGCTAGAAAATCTCCAGTTAAAGAGGCTTTCAATTCTTGCACAGCAGAAATATAATAAAATGATCTTTTCAGTCTTTTCCTTAGTGAATTCAGAAAAGCCAAACAAATATTCTTCTTGCAGTTAGTTTTTACCAGTAATCAGTCCTGACTCAATCTGTGAATATACTAGAAATTGCAAACTCATTCCACAGGCTTGCCAGCTCTTCAGCATATGAATACTTTTTGTGTGTGGTCTTGTTTAGTGCAAAAGGTCTATTTATATTAAGTTTCTTACATTTGTAAATCTCTGCAGGGTTGGCTTTCCTTTCTTGCTACCTTTTCTTTCAGCTAGCATGACAAAATATTCACAACCCCCACCACAAAGAAAGCCCTTAGTCTCCTTGCTCTACTTACTTGTAAGAATGTAAGTAGATATGTAACTGTGAATTAAGGAAAGATAATTTCCAGGTAAGAGCAAAACTCTTAACGTGTAATGATTTGGATTTCTGAATTAGTTGAAATGAAGCTTGGTAATGAAAGGGATTATAACTTTTTTTCTGGTAGGCACAGGCTAAATAGATGGGTGTAATGTCAGAGCATGTAAAGGTTTAAAGGTGGGGTTTTTTTTCTGACTGAGGTGGCTGAAACCTGGAAGTGAGAAGTTGTTAATCAAATTGGTTTTTGTTTTAACTTTTAATATTTTTAAACCACTTCTGTTAGTAGTTACTGACTTTAGATGCTGTTATTAGCCACTGTGGTTGACTTTTTCCTTTGATAAAGTTAGTTTAATGGTTTAATGCTTTGATTCTTCTTACACAAGTGGGAAGGTGTTGCATTCCTAGGTGGTGTGTTATTCCCAGTACTTTTTTTCCTCCCCCTTTTTTTTTTCCTTCTTTTTCCTTTCATTTGAAATACCTGTATGCTGATTTAAGTACTGTAGGGTAGGTTAACAGCTCGTTCTGAGTCATGTTGAAGGCATGAAGAGCTTCCAGGTCTGCAGTTCTTTCCAGGGATGAGCAAGTTCCTGGCCAGTTTGTGTATCCTGTTGTCTACACTGCAGCAGTTAACTACCACGCTCAGTTTATAGGTTGTTTTAAAGGCATTGAAATGAATACACTAAACAGCTTTTTTGGGGGTGGTGGTTGTTCCCTCTGGCTCACTGATCTGTATTTTTTGAGCTTATACTCCAAATGCTCAATTCTGTTGGTGATTTATTGATGTTTCTGTCACATGTTGAACAAGGAGTTGCTTTAAGTGACCATTTTGGAAGGGCAAGATTATGCTCTTGTTTAGAGAGACTGCACAGATGTTCTTTATGAGCATTCAAAAGAGGGGAGTCTGTACATTGCTTTAAGGTTGAGAGCAACCATGTATTTTTAAATCCTTGGTCTGAGCTTTATGGGCTATGTGACGAGGCTGTGAACCTGAAAGAGTAGCATTTAATAATGACATTTGCAGACCCTAGGAATACTGGAATATCTGTTGGATTGCTTTACTTGCATAGTGATAGTATCCAGATGCTAAGCATAAACATCTCTCTCTGTTTGCTTAAGCATGGAAATGGAAATGAAAACAAGTACTAGATAATTTGAGTTTCTGGGAAATAATTTTGTCCATCCATCTCTTTAAATAGTCGTTCTTGTCACCTGAAAGCAACCTTAAGTAATTTATGGGCTAGTCTTTTTCTATGATGAAGAAGTTGAAAGAATTAGAAAATTATCTGTTAGTAGAAGTGAATATGTGACTAAAAAGCCAACAAAAACCCCACTGCACTTGGATGTGAAACATTTGCATTGTGAACCTAAACCTAAAAAAACCTCAGCATTAGCAAGTGAAGCAAAAGCCAAAGAAAATATCAAATTTACTAAGTTTCTATATTAGGCAGACCCCAGAGGACACAGGAACAAGTGAATGAAATTGGTAAATGTTTATTTATTTCCCTAATAAAATAACAATTTTATTCACTTTTGAAGTGCACAGCAGTACTGATGTTGATTACCTAATAGACAGTTTGTTAAGCTCTTACCAAGTACTGTTTCCTGGGCACTGCTTCTGTAGTGCTTGCAACAAAGCTGTAGTGCAAAGTGGTTTTGGAGAGTTTCTTGCCTTCAATAATACTTTGAAAATGGGAAATCAACATATTCTTACTTTGATTTATGAAGTATAGGGGAGGCAGAAGTGCACTACTCCTTTGTCCTTAAAGGAAAAGTAACTGCTCTCGTATTTGTTGGAGGACAAAATTAAGTATTGGGATAAAAATTTTGTAATAGATACGTTCTTAAATCATAAAGATCCCAAGTCCTCTTAAATGTTCTTCCCCATTAGATATTGTCTTGTGATTGAGGATCAAATCCTGTGACGGTTGGTAGCATTTTAGCTGTGCAAAAAAAATAGAGGATTTGAAGAAGAGTAGTGTAAAATTAAGAAGGGGTAGAAGGGATCTGTAAATCCATTGCAGAAATCTTGAAGTGGATTAATTTCTTCAGTACTGTGCCACACATGAGAAGGTTGCCTTTTTGTCCTCTATAAGACACAAAATGTGGACTGAGAATGAAAGGAAGGTAAGCCCATCCTTATTGCTGCTCTTCAGCTTTTGGTACTTTAGGAATAACTCATACTTTATCATTATCTTGTTACACTGACAGGTTTGTGGGCAGTAATACGTAAAGTTCTAAACAACTCTATTCGTGCTGTATGTTGAGTGTATTGCCAGGTAAAAGAGGTCAGAAAAACAAGCCAGCCTACCTGCCTGTGGGATGAATACCTTCCTAGTTAAGACTGAGTTATCGGTAGGCAGGGGGTTTTGATCACTTTCTTGATAATTCTCCAGTTTTTTCCATGTATCTGCTCAGCTTTTGTTTTATCTGTGTGGGGTTTTTTAAACTCCCACTTTAGGGTACCTTTATCTTCCAGTTTACTATATTAGAAAGGCTCTGTCAAGGAGGAATCCAGGTAAAACTGGTTTCTATTTATTTGCTGATCCTTTTTTGAGACATTCTGCATTCAAGAAGACTGTGTATTGTTTATCATAGTATTCTTCCTGTCCTTCTTTCACATTCTCTCTTATCTGCTTGTTTACTGTATCTCAACTATAGCAATTAAGTATCTGATTAAATTTGTATTTCTTTGAGTAAGAATTAAGAAAGAGCAGGCAGTATGTGGCCTCAGTATTTAAGCAAAATGGGTCCTTCTTGTATAAAAGATTACTTTGGCAATGTTGAGGTCCAGAGAAGTTGCTATCTCCTCATACTTTTGTAGTTCAGAAAAAGAAAAAAACTTAGAAAAAGAGTGGGATTGAACCTTAGGAATTTTGTAATCTGTCAGGGGAAAAAGTAGAGAAAGTGTAACAACATTAAGAACATTAGAGTTGCACATATTAAAAACTTCTGTCTAAATAAGTTGTAATTAAGAGGATTTGCCTTTAGCAGCATGAAAGATAAACTACCAATGATTGTATCTTCTATGTAAATGTTCAGTAATTGATGTATAGCTCATAAATGGACCCAGTGGCTGTTTGATGAATGTGTTTATACATGGTAAAATATATAAATACTCCTAGGTCCCAGGAGTATTTTTGGTTTCTTTCATATATGATTGATCAGTTTACCTAAGACACTGAGTCGTTTGTTCTCAGATACAGTTTCTGGCATGATGAAATATTGTAATAGCAGGAGATAAAATGCATGGGCAAAGAAGATATTCTTAATGGGAGACTGTAATCAGTGTTTGAAAACTGGCTAATGGATTGCAGAAGATAGCAGCCTAACAGACAGACAGCAATAAAGACCATGTACAAAAATGCAAATGCATGGTAAAATCAAATGAAGTCAAAGCTTGGCTAAATATTCTGAAGTGTATTTCAGTTTGCTTTCCAAAAACTTTGGAACAAAAGGCTTGGATAACTAGGAAGTCATCCTTTTTTAATTTAAACTTTTAACTTGAATGTCTGTGAGTAGAAACATTTAAAAAATAATTTCCAAAGGCAAAATAAGGTTATGTTTGGGTAGAGTTGTCTGCACACTTAGCTGCACTGTATTTTGCTCTTGAAATCTTATGAACTGCTACAGAAAGAAGTTAGAAGGATCTTGCCAGTTTTATCTGCGACACTAGTACCTGTCAAGGCAATTCTGTTTTTGTGTCTTAGAAGGACTATGGCTGTATCTGCATTGGCAAGAAATTTAGTGCAATAATGCTGGTTGCTGAATTGAAGCATTACAGAAAGTGAGATATTTGGAGCTATTGCATGTGGGCTAGCCAGGCAGGGTTACCTCAGATTTAGTGGTCTTTTCCTGTAGGCTCATTTTTTTCTGGTGTCTCGGGTTGTTAAGGATGTCATGGTACCTAGTCTACTAACTTTCAATCAAACTTCCCTGAGAAGTGTTGGAGCATTTCAGATGTGGATCTTCTGGTGTGCTCGTCTCTGACTGTGGTAGTGAAGTTCACATGTGCAAGAACTGTGCTGAGAAACAAACTAATGGTAAATGGCAATCAAGGCATTTCTTTTCCTTCTCTTTTGAATCAAATTCCCAACACAGGTACAGCTTTTTTTAAAAAACCAAACAAAATAACCCCCAAAACAATAGGACGCTAGACAGGCCCCCTGATAGAGAGTGCATAAAAATCAGTGGGACAAAAAATTGAAGAGGAACATGCTCTGAAAAAGTAGCGATATTTTTGGAATTGTGTCTCTTGCCCTTTTCACAAACATGCATCTCTGTTGTGGTTTTAAATGTTTGGCTAGTAGGTTTTTCAAGTGGTGAGCAAATAAGAGATGAAGATGATGATGATGATGTGTTGATTTAGTGATGAGTGTTTTCAAGGCCGAGAAGTTAACCTGGCAAGGAAAACTGAAAGCTTGTTTAGATAGCGAAATTAAATATTGTATTCCTACAATGATCTATATTTGGATAGGAAGGGCAAAGATTGGTCTCAAAATGTTTGAGGCAGATATCACTTAGGCTGAAGATCTCTGGTTCTGTTTTCCTCTCTGAGATTCTGTTGCCCCTTGTGGTACTAATATTTGAGAGACCCGAAATATTTTAGCCTCATTGTGTTCCTGTTATTTCTCTCGTACTGCACCCCTCACTTAGCACAGAGACTTGACTGTCAATTGGAGAGTGTACAATATGGCATTATGCTTTAATTTCTTATGTTCCAACTTATATCCTAGTTTGTTACCTAGGTGTGGGGTTATCCCATCCTGAAACAGTGAAATTTTATATGAAGAAAGACTGCACAAAATTATACCCCGCTGAGAGAACTAGTCCTTTATAAGGCAAGAATGTCAGTGTGTTTGCAAGTAGCATTGATGGTAATAACACTTATTGGTAATGGCACCAATAACATCTCAACCTGGCAAAAACATCAGTAACATCTACAATGATTTTGAGGGAAATGGTTGGTAAAAGGGACCAAACTGGTAGTTTTCCTGTGAAAATCTCTGAAAAGAGCTAAGGGAGGGAGACAGAAGAGTTGTTGATAAAAATGAAGTAGAATATATGAAACTTGAAAATGGAATATAAATCATAGGAAATTAGAATTAAAATAAGAATTGACCAGAAGAAGGGGGGAAGCTGCGTGCTAAGACCAGCTGAGATGTCTGCCCCTATAGAGTTTAATATCTCACTAGGTGTGAAGAGTGTGATCTGGAAATGAGATTAAAACAGGAATTGACCAGAGCCAGGAGATGAACCATTGCGCCTTCATGGAGGTGTCCACCCCCATGGAGATTAATATCACACAGACTAAGGAAAATGTGATTTGCAAAGAAGATAAACATGTATTCTCCATATCAAGGAGATCATCTTATAGGACTTGGATAGGAAATATCCTTGACTTTCTATCAGAGACTGATGCTCTGTTGTTAAATAGATTCTTCCAAGGCCATTTGAACATTTTACTTTAGCAGACTTAGCAACAAAACTACTATTGAATGTTTTATTAATGTTGCAAAGCATATCGTGGCACGTTTACTCTTCCCATATTTAATCCTCTTCCTTACACGGTAACTAATAAGCAGATCAGATTTCTGATTAAGCAATGGAGGATCAATGTCATTATTGACATACGAGACAGTTTTTTTTCTACCTCTGTTAGCACAACAGCTCCCAAAAGCATGGAGTTTCAGAGATGAGACTGCCCTTTAGAAGGAGGGAAGTGCACACTTTTCATAGTTAATCTGTTAGAAAACATTGGAATATGCTTTTTTATTTAACAGTTCAGCTAAATACTGTGTTTAACACTTTAGTTGCCCCTCTTTTTCTTGAGTTCTCCTAGTGAATGTTTTCACAGAAGTCAGGGAAGTCTAAGTGTATAAAACTAGTCATCTCAAAATACAGTTCCAGATGAGATATATTTGGTTGCACAGTGAGTATATCTGATGATGAAGAAAAATTTTCAAATCTTCCCCTGCATCCCCAAGTTTTAGCATCAAATCTTTCAGGTGTATAGGTTTGCTTTGGCTAGAAGTTGTGTGGACGTCAGCTATCAAAGGTATGTGTTTCACTAGGCATTCAAAAGAAAAGCATAATTGTAATTCGTGTTATAGTAGCCATACCTACACTACCACTTATTGCTGTCTCTTCATTTTCAATGCCAGTTTTTTAAAGGAGGGTGACCAGTGCTCCTGGCTCTGTTGGTGGCTGTCTGTTGTTGAAATAGCATGATTTACAAAGTGGATTGTGGTGTCTCTTTCTTCTGCTGTGGTAATCGGGACACATGGGGTGTTACTGCAAGCCAGAATAGTTTAGGGTTGAAGATTTAATTTTGAATGGACTTGTGAAGGGCGTCTGGCAGCAGGAATACCTGTGGGTGCAGGCTGGATAGTGGCTGGGTGATGCCCTGTGCGAAGGGGGTCTGGGGTTGATTGCTGTCTGGGTATGTGTGTGGGGTTTGTTTGTTTGTTTGTTTGCTTCTGTGGGGCTTTTAGTTAATTTTTATTTTTGTGAGCAAAATGAACAGCATACTGGACTGCACTGAGAGGATTGTAGTTGGCAGATTGTGGCAAGCTGCTGTCCCCCACTACTCAGTGCTGGTGAGGTACGTCTGGAGTGTTTTGTCGGGAATTGTGGCTCTTGCCCTCTCCCAGGTCACAAAGGATGTGGGGAAGCTGAAGCCTCTTGAGAAGTTACTGAGGTTGGGGCCTGGATGGTGTGACCTAGATGGTATGATCTCCAAGGGGCACTTGAAGGGAGCTGGGCTTGTTTAGTCTCAAGATGAAGAGTAAGGGGATAATCTTAGCAGGAGGTTGCAAGAACTTGAAGGGTGGTTATGAAGATGACAGAGACGATCTCTTTGATAGCAGCAAATAATACAGCAAGGGGCAGTAGACACAAATTGCAGCTTGGGAGACTCAGCTTGAGTACTATAAAACATTGCTCATGTGTAGGAGGATGGTGGAGCAGAACAGACTGCCCAGGGCAACCCCTGTCCACTGAGGCTTTCAGTCCTCAGCTAGACAAAGCTGTGGCTGATGTTATAGTCTTGGTGCTAATTCTGCTTTGAAGGGGGTATTTGGCCTAGATAGCCTCCAGATGTGTCTTGCAAGCAACACTTCTTTGATTCTAGTAGAACTATAGCCTGCAATTTCATGGGGTGTGGGAACAGGTCGATGCAGGTTGAAAGTGCTCCAGCCTGGCAGAATGGCTGATTGGTCTCTGCTCCAGAGAGACATTTTCATAACCTTTGCTCCTTCTCTGAGCAGTCAGACTGGATTTTTTTTTTTTGGTGAAATGGTACATTCCCATCTAACCCAGGAATGGGTTTGCAGAAACACATGGACTTCTTTGCTTTTTTCCTTTTTTTTCCCCTCCTCTAACCCTGTGAGTTGGGCAAGATTCATGCAAACCCATTTATAAACTTGATTCACCCTGCAAGTCAAGCATGAAGACAACAAGGGTTTGGAGTTTGATTTCTTGCTTATGTTGTTTGGAAGGCATAGCTGTCCTTGTAAGAGGATGTCTGGAAGTTCTTCCATGTGAAGAACTTATTTTGTGTTCCACAAAAAAACCATCTTACAATTGTATTCAATGCTTGCTGAGGTAAAACCCCTCGTGCCTGTTTAACCCTTGGCTTTTTAAAGGAGGTGATGAAATGAAAAGCTCCCTTTCCAACACGGAGGACACCTTATGTGAAGTTTTCTGCCTGTCACAGATATATTTATAGCCATATTTCTCTCTGTTGTCAGACCTTTTCTCAATGCATATATGGTGATGTGTCCATATGTGACAATAAGGTCACATTCAAATTAAAAATTAATTTAGAACAGTTTAGTTAAATAATGTTAAAATTCTGTGTGGGTTGCTTTCATTCAGTATTAAAATGCCATATTAAAATTCAGTTTAGTGTAATTCACCTTAGGAATGGATTAGGGTAAATTGGATTAAAGTAGACTAATTCTGGAAAAAGAGGCTACACAAGTTTTTCAAAGTGAAATAAAATGACTTTAGAGATAATTTAGACTAATTTTCTTTGTTCTAATGTATCATCCTATGGTACATAAACACTCTTATGTCAAGATTAAAATAAGGTAGGTATATGATTCAGCCTTTCCTTGCTTTGCTGAGGATAAATGTCAGATCTCTGGTTTTTAATGTTGAGCTCCTGTTTTATCCTTCTCTTTTGGGAAGTCTCTGAAGACCCTGTTGAGCCTCCTTCCTCAGTGTATCAGGGAGGTACATTTTTCAGGTTCTCCAATGAAGTTACTTGAGAAGAAGAGTGAACTCAGATGATATATTGTGCTTATTCAAGTTGAGCTGTGTAGACTGCGTAGCTTTTAGTAGAATTCTATTTTTAAAGCTATCAGTAAGGAAACGTGTGTGAAGCGGTGTCCCCAGCAAAACAGCAGTCACTTAACTAAAGGTATGGCATTAGAGTCTGCCAGCAAGACTGATTTATCATTTGTGTAGTGCTTTCTTTGAGACTTGGTTGGCTTTAGCCTCAGAAATATTTCAGATAGCTAAATTCCCCAAGGCATCTAGTGATCTGTTTTGGGGCAATTTAGGGGTTGTTATCCATGACCGTCTGCTCCCATAATCCCAGTCAGAGCTTGAAACCATCATGCAGATCATGGAGAGGGAAGTGTGTTTACTCCTTTGTGAACACAGTGGATGGCCGTGCTTCTGCCAAGGGGGGCCGTGCTTCTGCTTAGCAAAGGGGGGACTTAACTCCTTCAGCTGCTTTAACCAATCCAGCGGGAGTTTGAGCAGTGAGCACGCTGTGTCGGCAGATTCTGGAAAGGATTAGTTTAAGTCTCCTTGAAGCTGTGTGCTCTGAAGTTGTTACAGGCAACCTTCTCATGGTTAAAAATCAAGAAACCAGGTGCTGCTTTCCAAGGAAAACGTGCCCCCTCTGCCAAAACCTCAAACTCAAATACCCCACAGAATAACCCTTTGTGCATGACGTGTTTGATGTGATGTATGCTAGTATTTGTGAAACAAGTTTTATTCATATTGCCAAAACTTTTTGAGCTAATATATTCGGGGTATTTGGGAAAAGTAGTTACCTCTTCGTGTTTGTTTTAACATATGATAAATTGAGTGATGAATTTGTTGTGAATTTAGAATTTGAAATGAAAGCAGTTTTTAATTTCAGAAGTATAGACACTTCCGTTTTGTAGAAAATCGGTGCAAAATTTTGTAGTAAGAATCTGTAGATTCAATGTAAAGTATTAATATCCAAGTAAGTAATTTTGATTGGCTAAGTAAGTATTTCTTGGTGCTTAACTACAAGATTAAAAGAGCGGATTGAGTTCTCTTTCATTTAGCTGGCACGGAATTCTTCAGCAATTTCTGTGGACAAAATGCCTTCTGTTATGGGATGCATGCTATGTGTAAAGATCACTCAATGTCAATTAGTTAATATCACATTTACTATATTTGAAGGAACAGTCCCTCATTTAAAATGCATTCAGTTTGGGGTTGTGTAACACTAATCTTTGAGACTGCTGTGATTGTAGGGATTTTCTTCCACTTCTATATCCCATGTGTGTGTTATTGTGTACTGTCCTGCTCTGTCGCTTTCTGTTCCTCTTTTGCATGCTGTATTTTCAGTCTGATGAAAAGTTTGATGCACACTTTGGAAAGTTGCACAAGACCAGCAACCTGTTGTCATGAAAATAGACACTGAGGGCAAATATGCAGATAATCACAAAATGTTTGCTTTAAAATTCTGCTTTGAGAAAGATCAGGAGCTTAAGTTGCTTTAGATGAGGGGGAAAAACCCTCTCTCTGGTTGCTGGTAACATTTCCCATTGGAATGACAGTGCTGTTGACCCAGATGTGTTTAATTTTTTCTTTTATTTGGTACAGTATATCATTGCTGATGACTCCTTGCCACTCAAAAATTCAGGAATAATGGTGATTCAAATGTTTTTAAATAGGAAACCCCTCACTATTAATGTAAATGAGGAAAGAATGAGAAGCCAACAAACAACTGAAGCACCAAAACCAAGAGGTTGTGTTTAGCAGGATGGCTGTTTTCATTTTTTTATTATTATTCTGTATTTTTCCCCACTCCCTGTGATTTAAAAGAAGCATGATGAAATGTTAAAACACAGCTTATTGGCCTAGACCTTTGAATCCCATTCTTAAATAGTGGCAGTATTGCATATTATTGAACATCCTTGAAACTTTAAATTTCCTGGAATTTCTGGGAAAATGCTTTGACTCTAAAGGGTTTTTCTTGATTGTTCTTTTTAAACCGACTGTGCTTAGGAAAGTTAAGCAACCCTGTTCAGAGACTACTTCAGGACTACCCAAAGCAATTAGCATAAACTTTGTTGTTTCCGGTTAAAAATTCTCATTCACAAGAAAAATCTATCCCATTTTTAGCTTGCTTTTTAGAGTAAAAGAAAAACTTTTATGCTTTCAAGACTACATCTGTAAAATAATTTCAAATCTAGTGTGTAGGCTTCCAAATTGCTAGCTGAAGACTGGTTTGTTTAGAATACGTCAACGCCAATTAAATTTAAATTCCGTTTGGTTTCCTGTATTGGAGGTTGTTCTTTGTATGATCTGGAGCTTTCCTCGGATTCCGTAGTGGTAATGTGTGCTGCTTGAATGAGTTAACACTGCTGGCAGTTCAAGTAGAAAGAAAAACCTGAGGAGAAATTATGTTCAAGTGGGTAGCCACTTGCAATATGATACCAGTCTTGAAATTCCTAGAGCCAGATTAGTATGATCTGCTTTATTCCTACAAATATGGACCTTGGGGCTTTCTTCATTGTCAAGTGAATATGTTGAAGTCACAGTTCACTGCGGAGCCATGCGTGTTATGGATATTACATACTTCTAGCTTGAACAAGGAGGGAAAGAAATGAGAAGTGTGAATGTTTTTGTTTTCAGGCTTGATTCTAATGTAGAGAGAGAGGCAATTTTATAGAGTATTTGGCTTTGTTAGGAGAAAAACTAAAGAAAAAAAATCTGCTTACATTCAGGAAGATTGGTATTTTATTTCCCCTTCTGTGTTTCTAAGAACATCTTAATTAAACAAGAAATCTTTCAAGCATTGCTGAAGCAATGCTGCAAAATTGTTACACCTGTTTTCTCTGAAACTATAATGCCTGTAGCAAATTTTTGAATTAAAAATTACTCACTGTCCACTTTTTACATGAGACAAGCAACATTTAAAAGGTTCTCAATAAGGTGCATGTGTGCATCCCTATGTAATTTTAACTTTTCTGCATATTAGTTTATTATTATTACCCCTAGTCTGTTTTGTCTTCTTATTATTGAGCACTTATTCCAATTGCTTTCACTAATGCAAACAGAATGGAAATCAGGAGAGAAACCATGAGTCAACTGAAATAATTACTTTTCATGCTGGCAAGTTGAAATTGATTTATTCAGGTGCTATGTTTCTGCATTTTTCTAGCATTATCAACTACAAGTTTGATTCCATCATGGGGCTATAAATTTGTCTGGCCTAATGTATAATTTGGAGCTGATTTTACAGTGCATTTTCGGGATTTGTTGGAGGGCTGCTTCCAGCCTACCTGAAGTTTTCCAGCATCTGGAGGCAGGTGCTTGAGGATCTTGGAGTTCCTCTGTAACAGAAACTTTGGCTGGTACGAGACTGCCCTGGCACCAGGATTTTGTGCTTTTGCATGTCCTTTGTATTTCTGTGAACTTTCTGCTCAGCCACCTCTGAGGGTGGTAACCAACCTCCCTGTGAAGACACTGGAAGGAAAGTGGGAAGGGACTGGCTGAAGCTTGACTTATGAGCTGTGGAAGGCAGTATTACTCATGGTAGCTTTAGGCTGTCATGAGACTTAGGGCTGAACTTTACATACAGGTTTTAGTGCTCTGGAAAGTAGGTGGTTATGGTAATTGTGTCTTCAATCCTACTTCATTTCTACAAAGGGTATGTGAAAGTAAGGGATTTTTTAACTTCTCCTCAAGCTTGAGTAGGTTTGGACAGTTGTCTAATTAACTTAAAAATGTTAATGCATATGGGTTAACATGACAAGTAGTTTTTCTTTTCCTGGTTTTCCATGAGATGAGGTTAGGAGTAGGTTCCTTGGCAGCTGACCTGAATTGGTGCTTCTCTTGGTGCCTCTCTCTTCCCCTTTCCTTGGCATGAACCTGCCTGTTCCTGGTTTGCCAGTCGAGCCTGATAATCCAGCAGGAACCTATTCCTTGAGGTGCCACTTAGGTGGAAGGGAGGGCCAGGAGTGATGCTGTTGCCGCAGGGAGGCAGCGGGGCCAGCGGTGATCTTGGGAGTGCAGGGCTGATTCCTGATCTGAGAGAGCTCCAGATCCTTGGCTTTGTGGCTCAGGTGAGCAGGAGCCCAGGCACGAAGGGTGGAGGCCATAGTTTGTGTGCCACAAGGTGAGGGTGATGAATATTAAATCATGCTTCTAGGTGTTCCTTTCATCTGTTATCCTGTTTACTGGCAACCCTTTCAATTTTTTGCCCATCAGACACACCTGGGTAGCTTTCTAGGGCTTCAGAGCTAAGGCTGTGTGTTTTGTTTTAACTTGGGTTGACTGCCTGCTGTTGGTTAGAAAGGATGAAGTGCCCACTCCATTTCCCCGGGCTCCCTGCAGTTACAGCTGCAGCTAAAAGGTTGGAAATTCTCCAGAACTCTCCATCCACTTCTGGGGAAAGGATGCAATTTATTTCATTCTGAAACACTGTGCAATGCTTGTTGCCACCAGTCCTAGATGAAAACCAAAAAACTGTGCACTCTCATATTCAGCCATATGCTGGTTTAACCAACTCAAATGCCAGTATACTCTGTAAGCCTCCTCAATGTAAACCTCCTCATGCCTGCTGTGTTATGTCTCCTGTGGCCTCTTTGACACTTTATTAATATCTGTTTTCAACTGCTTGAAAAGGTTACAGTGTTACTTTAAAGGGTTTTGCATGCTTGTAGTTGTGACGTTATTTTTCTCCTGCGATTTCAAGTGGTAAAAGGTCAGAATTGGTAATCAAATCTACATTCCTTACTGGACTGAACTTAGAATGTATGCTTCCCCTTTTACCAATTATTTTGTGTCAGTCTGTTTGTAACTTTCTTTGGATAGCATGTGGAAACCTTTTATAAGCATGAGTGTGCTATAGCTAGTATGCCAGCATGCTGGAAACATTTTTCCGGTTGTATTTGTTTTCCTAAGTAGTCCTCCTTTAGGGTTAGGCAAATAGGGAAGCAGTCTGTTAATGATATTACTAATTTCATGTGGAAAGACTTGAAAAGGACAGGCTAATGAAAGAGTTGAAGTAAAACTATTTCATTTTTTTTATTCAAGGTAACTTTGAGATCCTTCTGGATGACATTAGTCCTGTCTGAAGGTTTCTGTAGTTATTCATAAATTTGAAACCAGAAAGCTTTTTTGTAAAAGCAAATCTTTAGTTTGGCATTGTAGCTTAATAAGTCCTTTTTCATAAAAGACTGAAAGTGCTACCTCTTCTAGATGAATCATCCTAATTATATCTTTCCACTGTAATTGCACGTGTAGTATTATTAGGTGGCATTAAAGATGTAAATGGTAAACATTGCAGATTTATTCTTCAGATTGTGGTTTCAGGGCTCTGTTTTCTGTTTTCTTGGTCTTGACAATGTTGCATGGAGGCAAAGTCTGCTGCTTCTAATCACACTTTTATTTTATGTGTTCCATGTACCATTTGGTGCAAACCAGGTTGTAACTGTAACTCTTTGAACAGATAAATATTTTTCTTGGACTGATCGAGGAGGGATAGTGTTATGCAACTAAAACTCCAGAGTTTATTAATGGCACAGTATAGAAATTGTGACTTTCTCTAGGACTTTTATATGTGGCATTCTGGTTTTTTGAAGGTGTTTGAAGTGGACAAGTGATAGTAATTAGGATAATTTTGATAGTCTGATTAACAGAAATACATGGTCAGGGACTCCTCTATGCAGCCACTCTGTGTTACCAGCACTGGTGTTACCATAACATGTTACCACATTTACATTTACTAGAGCTGAGGGGTTTTTGTTGTTAGTGATTCTATTTATTTATTTGTTTGTTTATTAAATAAAAAAGAATCTTGCCAGTGGCTGCTATGGTCTTAAAAGTTTACTTTGTAGAAAATTCGACAGGAAACTTGTGTCATATTCAGTACTGACCTTGAGGACATAAATACACAAGCATCTGATTTTTACAGACTGCCCTTAGAAAACATTAATTTTTAAAAATATCTTTTCCTGGCTTAATGACCTGAATTTTCAGTATTGTGTTCTCCTAGGCCTAAACTTTGAGTCAGATTTTATAGTTCAACAGCATTTAGAACAGAATCCCTGTATTGAAACTACATGGTGATCACATTGTGAACAGGGAAAGTGGTTTTGAACGTACAGGTTTGAAACTCCTTGCTTTTTTTGGTTTTGTTTGAGTAGGTTTGGATGTATCTAGGAGAAGCTATAGAAAGATTTGTATTATCGTTCTCTGTTCTGTAGGCAAACTACAATCTGTGCTGTCGACTTAACTCATGGTTGAGTCATTCATGTCCAGTTTGGGAAATAAAGGGGTTCTCTGGGAAGAGACAAACCTAGCATAGAGAGGTTGCTGTACTTTTCAATACAGTCTGGATTTTGTCTCTCTTTATTGGAGGGACAGAGAGCACTGTGATGTATCTGAGAGGTGTTTGTTGAGTTTGTGACAACCTAATCGATACTGACAATACTCAATGTTAAATTTTGTTGTTAAATACCGAAGTTCATTTTGTTGTTTAATATCAAAATTCAGTAATGTTAAATATATAATGTTAAAGATTGTTTTGCCCATAATTGTTCAAAGACAACATTTTTTTTGTTTAGCCCTTATAATACGCACTGGAGACTAACTCACTGCTAGTTATCTCAGTGTTAATTGGAACATTAACTGTTCTACCAGTCAGACTCCTAAAAAAATGGAATCTCTGATCTTCAACAGAGTATGTAAAAGGTCTGTGAAGAAGGTGGGGGGTAGTGTCTGGTTAGATACAGTAGCATGCTTTTTGAATACGGCATTCTTAACTAATAACTTCCCTACAAAATTACAATTTTTGACTGTCCTCATCTGGAATCTTGTTGGAAGGTTAAAGCTGGTTCTAGAGCTTTTAAGAGACAGGTTTTACAATACTGTCTGTTAGTGCTAAGTAAGGCATTATTTTAATGCTTCTGGGACATGTCAGAGTAGATGCCTCCATTTTCTCACCCTTCCTGTTTAATTAATTTTTGTTGGTCATTAATTCTATGTCGATCCCTTTGTTCAAGAGATGGAAGGAGGACAAGACCAGTAGGATTTATTTAAATTACTTATAATGTTCCCGTGGCCATCAATATAATAGCTGAATGCTTTATGAAAGCTGTGAAATTTGATGCAATAACTTCCCTGTTTTTAAATAAGGTTTGTGGGATTTAATACTTTCTCTCAGAGAATGTCTGCAAATGAGTAGCAGAATGCATGACAGAAAGAGAAATAGTGTTGAGAATAAAGCAGAGTAATGCATTTTGCAATCTCTCATGTTACAAATGCAAAGTGTCTGTTGGAGGTAATAGAAAACATGAAACTGTAGGTGCTTACAAGCTGTGGTTACAAACTTTGAAATTTAGGGGAATGGCAATTTATCTTTTTTTGAAAAGTAGTCACTTTAAAATATCTAATTCTGATTAATGGGCTGGTACTGTGCTTCACTGCAGACAGTTATTCTCTCTTTTGGGTCTGCAGTGGGAAAACCTCTAGCCGAGAGCAATGAAGAAGTAATCTTCCTCTTCACTGACTGCTACACTTTATCTGTGGAAGAAACCCTTTGAGAACATACTTTCATATGGTCCACTTGATTTTTTTGTGTCCTTTCACTCTTCCATTTGACTTTTGTTCTTGTAGGTAATGGAGTAAAGTTTGGAAGTTACCAAGTTTCATAACTTCTGAGCACTAGTACAAAGTCTGGGGACTTCTACTGTGAGCGGTGCTCAAAATAAAGAGTGAAACTTGACTATGTAACTATTAAGTTTTGGCACAGATTTAAACCTGGAACTTGTTTAAACTTTCAAATATTTCTAACAGAGCAATTTGTGAGGGAGTTTGTATGCATGCTTTTGTTGTTTCTGTAGAGCTGTAAATGTGAATGACATTTCCTACACAAAATAAGTGTCTAATTTCCCTTCTCTAAAAAGCTTATGAACAGAAACACAAGAGAAGCTGTGGAGCAGTAGCTTAAATCAAGGAGGTAAAAGAATGAGCAGGAAAAAAGGTATAATCTGCATCTGAGTTGAGATGAAATTCCGTATTTTATTCTCAGATTTTAAAAGTATTTTTAATCAAAGCTTGGTAGAAAACCTTTACCTGCCTATTTTAAGTAGTAGTTTTTATGGGAAACAGGAAAGCTGGACATAGAGCAGGCTGTGAGCACATAATTTATGATCCAGTGTGCAAGCACATATGAATGGAATAGCATAAATTAGTAGAGGAGGCAAAAGTGCCATTTTTCATAGAGATTGAATCTACAGGACAGCATTAACATTGTAAACATTTTAGCAGAGGTCAGTGTTAGCCAAGCAGTGATTTATAGGGAATGGCATAATTTTTTTTGGTCAACACACAAAGTAAGGTTTAATTTCCATCTGTATTTGCCTATTACTTGCTAGTGTTGCTTCCACTCCCTCCTGGTCTCTCACCCCTCCCCCTACCCCACAAGCATTCCAAAGATAGCCCAGAAATACTCTTGGGTAAAATCAACTTGAAGGCTCTGGAGCGCTTGTTGTAAGGAAGAGATTAGATTTGTTTGGACAGGAATGTAGAGTTGAGTTGCTCATAGCGTGGTGTCACGCAAGTGCATGTAAATTGTTCTAACAAACAAAGTTGGGCACATTTTGTTTTACATGTGATGTTGTTATAAGATCTGTTTCTGTAAGTAGCCGATGTTGGAGATAGCAGAAAGCATCAATTTCAGATGCTTGTAAGCCATGTTTATAGATTACAAAAGTTGTGTATGGGTGGCTTATTTTGTTTGTTTGTTTTCTTTTGGATTTTGTTTCCTTTTTTATTGTTTTGAGAATCGTGGCTAATTTTTTTTAACAAAAAAAATCCTGTGTAATTATATGTGCACTAATTATAAATGCAACATTAACCTGACACTTAACCACAAAATCAATATGTTTTGCCAGATGTTTGAGTAGTGTGATTTTTTTGCAGGCATTGCACATGTGAGTTCTATCTTTTTTTCTGTTGACATAGAGTTTTGGGTGGTAGTCTTAGGTACAACCACAAGAAATGCACCAAAACCAAGAACATAATTTTCCTGATACATACACATACATTTTCATGTAGTTATTTTCTGACTGGACTTTAATTTCTCTTGGAATTTCAAGCTTCATATATGCAGCAACTTCCTTTAAAGCTGGGTCCAACTTATTTGCAGAAGCAAATCCCTTTTGTCAGTAACAAGTAACCAGGAAGTAAAATGAAAAAAAAAAGCATTGGAGAAGAAGCTTTAAGAGAAGATTTGAGATGAATGCTTTGCTTCTCCCTGTCTTGCACAAAAGTGTCTTTTCCTTCTCAAGCCATTTAATTGTGGGCATGAAGGAATTTTTGTTGTTCTCAGGTTGTCTTTCTCCAACTAGCTGGGACCTATCTGAATGATGGAAGGAGGAGGCCTTGCCTGCGGCAGTGGGGTTTAAACTTTCTGCTGTAAGAGCTTCATGTAGCCACGAAGCTGACTGAAAGCCGTAGGTGTTGGCAGTGTATGGTATCTCCTTCTGCTACTGCAACCCATGAAGACCCTGTTGGGCAGGGTCTTCAGGAAGGAAAGTGACAAGAAGAGATAATGGATGGATAAATATCCAGGTGAGCTTTGCTCAGCTTGCAGGCTCTCAGGCTTTCTGTGGAGCAAGAATTTTGTAGGTACTTGATGGTTTATTTTTTGACAGAGGCAAAGCTGCTTAATTGTTTCCCAGTGAAAAACTAATACACTCTGGGGGAAGCTGGTGTTGAGAGTCAGTTGGCTTGAGCTTGTCATACTCTTTGTTTTTGTGTCTCCTCAGTTCTTTGGTTTCTCCTTCCGCCTTGATCCACCCTTTTTTCCCTCTTTAGGTTTGGGGGAAGCAAAAGAAGCTTTAAAAAAAGAGAAAAGCTCGAATTTCCTTCTCCCCTCCGGTTTGTTTTTTTCTAGATTGTTTGGGTATTTTTGTTTGTTTGTTTTGTTTCGTTTTCGTTTTCTCTGCCAGTGAGTTCCTCTCAAGATCACCCGTAGCAACTCCCCCTCTCCCTGCTTTCCGAGCATCTTTCGGAGCCGTTCCGGGCTCTGCAGGCCGGGAGAGGCCAGGAGGTGGCGGTAGAGAACACGCTGGAGCCGCGGGCGCTGGCGCGGCTCGTCCCCCGCGGCCGCGGAGCTGCGGCCGGAGCGCGCTGCCCGGCGCTGTGCCAGCAGAGGGATCCGCACCCTCCCGCCCGCTACGGGAGCCCCTCTTGGAAACGCCGCGCGTAAGGGGAGGTTTTTTGGGTTGGTTGGCTTTTTGTTTGATTTTTTACTTTTTTTTTTTTTTTTGAGTTTGGGATTTTACTAGCCGAAACTAGGGAGAAGAGAGGTAACATAGCAATGTGTGTATCTACGTTTTAATAAACATATTCCTCCAAACCCAGAGTGCAGCACAGACAGTGGCTGGCTTATTTAAGGTTGTGTGAACGTTTCCTCTCCTAAATTCCTGATCTGTCCTCATCTATTCCTCATCTTGCAAAATTGGAATAGCTTGGATTTCGTTTAACCAGCCATCCTCTTTTCCCACAGGTTTGTAGAAATTCATGAGCTGGAGGTGTGAAACTGGAGAAATGTTAAAAGTTAAGGAAAGCCCATTAGCTTTATTGGAAAGCTGAAACATTTGGGAGTTTGAATGGGCAATCGTAGCAGTGAAGTACCTCCTCTCCTCCCACTTCTGTCTTCATGCTGTCACGAAAATGTAAATTTTATCTGACCAATTTAGAAGCCTGTGCAACTAACTTGTGCCATATGAGTACTAGTTCTCACACCCTGTCTTTCCCAAGCCCACAGCCTGCTTGGCAAGGGCCATTCCGCACACTGTGATACAGGTTGACATCCCCTGGCTGGTACATCAGGCGTGTGCCTGATAATGGAGAGCACCACGCTGTCCTGCTGTTTTTGAATTCTTTTGCCAGTCTAGAGATGGGGACAGGGAATGAGACATTGGTGGTGTAGGACTACTGCTGTCTGCGAACAGGATGCCCACAGCCTTTGCAAGGGCCAGTGTGCCCCTATACCTACAAAATGTGGGGAGGCTGGAGCTGACCTCCTCAGGCCTTGGTGGGTGAACTCCAAGGGGATTCCCTCTGGCTGCCCAGAGACTTCTTATTTATGGGGCCACCTACACTATTTTTTAGAGTGTTTTACTTATCAAATTGTGTGATTCAGTACTTTACAATCTATTCAAGAAACAGGGTAAACAAACAGTATCTTCAATGCTAACTTGAATAGAAGTGTTAGTTGTATATGTTGTGCAATTTTCTGGTTTGCTCCTGAGACTTTGGAAATAGTTTCCTATTCAAAATTATAATTAGTGTAACTTGTTATTATTTAATAATTGTGATGTCTTATGTTTCCTGTCATCCGTATCTAGTGTTGAATTGCTTCCACAGAAGAACAAAGCAGTTCAGTTTTTTTAGTTTCCCTTTTCTGCTCCCTTCCCTCCATTTTGAGGTTCTGAAATGCTCTAAAAGGCTCTCCTGGAAAATCAATTTTCTGTTTGTGTTGGTTTAATGCTTAACACTCCCTGCATGTCCTTTGTACCCACAGCTGTGGAATGCTCTGCTGCAATTGAATTTGTGCATTTTCTGACATGCAAAACACAGTGAGAAACTTCCTTATGAGAGGAAGTGATTTAGGTTAGTTTTCAGTGTTTATTTTTTTTGAAAGAACATTTCAGGAGTAACAATTCAGTGCACAAAGATTTACATCCAATCTTGTATCAGTGTTCTGATGTTGCAGTTTGGTAATTTATTTTATATTCCACTTAGTAAACTTGCAACCACTTTGGATTTTAGAACAGAAGTGCTACTGCATTTCAATTGCTACCTGCCCCCTATGTTAAGGGGAAACGTGAGGTAGGAAGGAATAGAAGTTGGAATGTGATAAGTATTGTAAAAGTTAAGTGACATAGTTTATTTTCTTGATTGTTATTTCTGTTGTTTGTTTTCCACATTGTAGGAAAGAGCGATTTGTCATCCCAAAATTGTGTTGATTAATACTTGTACTTTGTGTGGTACAGCAAGACTGAAAAGCCTCTTTATGAACTTGCTGTTTATCTCCAATACGTGTTTTTAGGTGACTTGCTCATATAGAATTTGCTTTGTCAGGGAGGCAGTGGGAATATTGCATAGATATTTTGAGCTTCAGTCACTATTCAGGATAAAAAATCTCCTAAGATTTTCTGGGGGTTTTTTCCCCCCCCATTAAACTTGTTTCAGAAAGCAAGGAAATGATCTAACAGCTAACATTTTTTTTTTTAATTGTAGTTTCCAAACGTCCAAGTTTCTAGCAGTTTCTATCTATGAACCTTGGTGATGATTTCACAAGGATCATCGACTACTTTGAAGTAGTTACCATCCTTTTGAAATCCATACCAGAAATAGCAATAAGCTAGGAGACAACAGGAGAAGGAAACCTTGTAGCTGTTTGCATGTATCTTGGGACTAGCTGAGTATGTAACTGTGAGGAACAAATGCCTAGTGGCAAGGCTTTGAAGAATATTGTAAGAGACGTTAGTTAATTTAAATTGGAATTTAATTTGGCAATTGATAAGGGACATTTGCAACATGTTTATAATGAAGAAAACAAGCTTTCTTTACAGGTATGGCAAATTGCAAGTGGAGAAATTAAAATTAGTTTAAAAAAAAGTTAAAAAAAGCTGAATACTAACTGTGGCTCTAGTTGTAAATCCTTTAATGGATTTAGTGAAGTTGCTAAAAATGGGAGTCATGCATTTAAGCTACTGGAAAGAATTCTGTGGGTCAGAGAAAGTCTCCTGAGTGCTCCTAGGCACTATGAAACTTACAGGGTAGAAGCAAAGTCCGTGATGGCAACACTGCCCCGTAGAGAAGTCTTACCAATAACAAATTTTGAACTGAAGACTATTATCAGCTGCTAACAAAAAGGAGGAGTTTGCTTTTGAGATAAGACTGGAAAATTTCCAAAAACTCGGATTGTGGAAGACTGTGTGTGTTTGTGTATAAATGTACCGTAGACATTAGTTGGTTTCGGTACTGGCTGTTGTTATTGAAATCAGCAATTTCTGAAATGTTTTTTTTCTCTTGATGCTGGGGCTTACTGTCTTTTTCAAGGGTTATATCAGGAGAGGATTTCACCCAGTGCGTGCAAGAGGTCGTAGGGTGTAAACAGAACAAATGTGTGGTATTGAGACACAGAGCTGCATGCTAATCAGGGCAAGCCTGGACTTTGAAGGACCATGTTTGTGACCTCTGATGTGCCTGCAGGGAGACACTACACAGACTTGTGCAGTGTTTCGAACTAATCAGGTCTGTGCAATAATACCTCTAAAGCATTACAGTGTTGGAGTGAGCCTGCCAGGATATTTCAGTCCACAAATACCTCGTCAGCATTGTCTAGTGGTGCTCTGGAGAAAAACAGGTTCTGGCTGACAGCAATTATAATATAGTTAACGAGGAGGGTGCAGCTTAAACTCAGACCTTGAGGGTAGAGTCCACTGTAATAGGATTTTCAAAGTATGTCAGAAGATATGAGATAAAAAGATATGCTATTGATAGAGGCTTTCATAGCAGCTAATCAAAGGAGGTAGTTACCATGAAGAGCAGCTGCTTATACAGAGTGCTTTCAAAGACAAATGAAGAGGTCGAACTGTGCAGTGAAGGGCAGTGCTGCACTACCCTTTAAGAGGGGGAGGTGACTCTTTAACACATTAACAGCCCTTCTGGGGTCAGAGAGTGAAGAAAAGGTATTAAACCAAGGATGGCCTACTTTAGTAATTTTCACTATAGTCACATGCCATGCAGTTCTGAGACTTTGATGTCTGTTGGCTGTGGACTGATAGATAACTGGGTAGCATTGTACTGGAGACACACTCCTTAAAGTGCAAGGAGCAAAGTATTTGCCATATTTTCATTTATTCAGATTTGGAATACCCTTAGAAGCGCTTTGATAGCATGGGGAGAGGAGTGAAGCAGCAACTCAGGTTACCTTTCTGTATTCAATGGTTTTATTTTTTTGACACGACATGAATAACATTTTTGTTTTGTTTTGTTTTTAAAAGGTTTTATGATAAGTCCCACCTTTTTGATTCCTGTAAACTCACTTGCTGGAGTCTCTTCTCATTATTAGTGAGATAAGTCTGACAACTTAATATGAGAAAGTTTTGTTTCCCGTAAACCTGGGGACAGCATGTAGCTATTAGACTCACACATCTGTGTGTTTCAAAGCCTTAGCAGCAAAGTGACTGACTTCGAGCAGGGGAGCACTGAAAGACTTTTAACCCCTGCAGGGAGATTTTGTGGCAGCATTTGCTGTGCTGCTAGTCCACTTGTAGTCACCAGTGCTATCTTCAAGTCTGCTGAAAACAGGTTGCACTAATTTTAATGAGACATAAGTTAAATAGGCCAAAGTTATACCTGAAACCAGTTGTGGAACACTTGTAGACCTGTTCCCAGTCTCCTAGAAAATTAAGTTTGCAGTACTTGTAGAGTATTCTTTTCCTTTGTTGCCTGCAGTCCCAAAGGAGCCATAGTTCAGAGTTACATTTTTGAGTGAAATATGTTAACCATTGGAGCTCAGCTGTGCAGCAACAATGAGAAGCAGCAATTGGTGATGGTGTCTGTTCCAGAGTAATGATAACACCCCTGAGGAGAAAGGCCCAGAGCAGGGTGGTGTAGTGCAGTCCTAGGAGAGTTACCTTTTGTACATTTGGTGGCAGGGTGTCCATGTATCTGTCACTTAACTACTCTTTCAGTGCAAAAAATTGGTTTGTTGTTCTTGAGAAAATATTTTCAACCTAGCTACAAAATTATTGCCACTAAGGTGACTCTATAGGTGAAAGCCTTGACTGCTTAAAGTTGGCTTTCATTTCTGGGTTATCTACTGTTTTACTTGCCAAATATATCCAAAAGAGTGTACATTGAAGTTTATAATGCAGTCTCTATAACGCAGAATTACTCTATTCTGTGGCTGGTCATGTTGCGTTCTTGTGTGGTTAGGACAGTGTTTACATTGATGGAGTGTGCTGTCTAGTTGGTTTTCTTCAAAGGAGAAATCAATGGAATTAGGAGGGAAATGGTAGCCACCTTCAGATAAGAATTTCTTACAAGAATTTCTTTCAGATGCTTGTTGAATGTAGCAGAATGTGTTAACAGATGGAAATACCAGGCCCATTTCAATGGTGGCTGATAGCATGGTTCAGCATAAGAAGAAATCCTTGTAGTTCTTCTGCAAGTCACTGTTAAAATATTAAAAAAATGATGCTTAGTAGCCAAGAAACATAAAGTTGACCTTCTGTTATTTGTACTTTGTCCTGTTATATAAACCATTTGATTGTACTAGGAAATGAAGTAAGGTTTTTTAAAACTTAATCCCGGAGAGACCAGACATGTTCCAAAGATGATCTTTAAGGATTGTCAGCAATATTTGTTTTTGTTACCTGATATAGGAAGCAATATATTGAAATAGCTGAAAACTTTATATATTTTCTGTGATCTATTATGTCTCAGACCATGGAAATATCAAGAGATTTGTGTTAATGTTACTACCCTTTGAAAAGGGCAAGTGATCTACTTAAATTTTAAAACATAGTGAACCTACAATATTTTTGAACTTGGACCAAGAATCATGTGCAGTTGACACTCTGATGCATAGGAGATACTTTCCTGTCTACAAACGAATAGAAAACAGGAACGACTGGGGTTTTTTTTCAGTAAATAAAAATGTAATGTACTGCACAATACAACAAAACATGCTATAGAGTAGGAAACATTTAATTGTGATTTACAGGAGATGATTTTTTTGTCACTTTTAAGTATATGGAAATGTAGAGGTCAGCAATAAGCTGTATGCACCCTGGAATTGAAAGACTTTCATTAGACAGTTCAGACACCAGTTACTTTTGCATTTGATCTGAGACCTTCCAGTTGCAGCTTTTAACCATCTATTAAAATGCAAGTGAAATGGGAATGAATGGAAAATTTGTTGATTGGCCAAATACTACTTTATAATATTCTGGTATGTTAATGTTAGTATCTTAGGTGCTCGGTTTTTGGGTACTGCAGAGATTGCTTGTTGCATTATCTGAGAGGTGAAACAGGTGATTGAATCACAAATGTAAGTGTTCTGTCATGCTATATTTTCAAGGTAAGACAAAAAAGAGGGGAGAAAGCTAATTAGTAAAAATAATAATAAAAAAAAATATAAAACTGATGTCATAGTTTGATTCCACAGCAAGCAAGCAAACAAAGCCTCACAAACCTACTGTGGTCTTATTCAGTCACTTTCTGTGAACAATTTATTTTAGATTCATTATTGAAGAGCTGAAATCTGATATACCTCTAGATAGGGAGATTTGGAGTGATATTGGAAGACTCACTAAAAAGTTCATCCAACCTGGGAAAATTTTTGTCTTGTGAAATAACTTTGTTATCTGTATTTGAATACTAGTTATTATAACTTGTCATGGACTTTTCTACCCTGAATGCATCAGTCAAACATTTTTCTAAGTACATCGGAATAGACTGCAGCATTTTTTATCTATAGATTAAGGCTGAGCTTTAACTTGTTGATTTAAGTTGTATCTCTGAACCCATTTTTTTTCTTCATCTTTAGAACAAAACAAGAAACCCCAAACCCTATATGAATTCAAACACTTCAACAGTTATGTTTATCACTGCAGACTGCACATCTTTAGCATCTTCAGATATGTAGAGGTTAAGCTAGGAAAATGACGTTCCCCTGATATCTTCATTTAGTAAAATCCCCTTTTTCCCCGTCATGTTTACCCTTGCCCCTTACTCAGCCCCTCCCCCAAATTAGTTTCTATTCTTTAAGATAATATGTAGAATTAATCACTGTATGCAGATTTTCAGAGAGCATTCTGCTTGTGATGAAGCAGTGGACATTCTTCATGTAGAAAAAAGTGAAGGAGGAGGACACCTGGAAGGAAATTCACTTTCAGTTTTAAAATCAAGTTTCATATTCAAGTCATCTTCAGACTGGGTTGAGGTTCTTAATTGTTCTCTCTGAATTTTATTTAATTATGTTAATCAAGGAATAGCTGAAGAGTAGTTAACTATTAAGCTATTCCTAATGGCTATTCTATGAATAGCTAACGGCCAACATAGCAGTTAGCTCACTGATTTCTTTTTTCCTCAACATACTATATCTCTTTTCCTTTGCTTCTCTTGCACTGTATACAGCTGATCCCACTAACTGAAGATGCTAACAGAGAGTAAAGCATTTCCCACAAGTTATTCATAACACTGGTGTAATGATATATTTGTTTTATGCAATATGCTCCTAGCTATGTTTAACTTTCCCCTATTTTTAGAGATAGTGCTTAGAACATTTAAAATGAGCTTAGAATCAGATTTCTTCCTCCAACATTGTGTAACTGAACCCTTTAAAATTAGCAGAATATGTTCCAGTAGAATTGAAACACCTGTGGCAATTGCCTGTGTGTATAGATATATTTATCTCCCTCTAACTATAAAATATATAGGTCAGAAATGTACTTAAATACACCATGTCCATGATTCATGTGTCTGTTATGAAATGGAGAAAATATAAACTGAGAAATGTTGTTGATTGTCCTCTCAAACAATGAATTTTCTTGTATTTTTCAGTCTTTCGTTACCTTGTTGTTTAGAGTCAGATTCCTTTTTTCTGCTCAAGCTAAAAGCTTAGGAGGTTGGAAAACAATCTCTCAGTATGCCATTAATGGGCTTGTCCTTGGTATGGATGCTTTAAAAATGCATTTTTAAAATGCATGGAATCCTTAATACAGCATTGCTGCTGTTGAACCCATCATTTAGCAGGAGTTAGGGAACTTCACACATTCTGTTGCCCTTGCAGCTAAGCCTTTTGATACTTGGCTTATCTGAGCCAGGAAGTTGTCTGCTTCCATTTGTAAAATAGCTGTGACTAAAGGTGGTCTTTTGGGGAAAGGTTAAAAGTTCCTTTCATTAGGAAGTGTGGCATCCTTCCACACAGATGTTATATTTGCTGAAAGGAATTAGTATGTGCTTCTTGTGGAATCCTCAGCTAGGCTGAAGTCTACCTATTCTCATGATGGATTAAAAAAGAGCCAGGGAGACTAGTCTGGCTGCTACTTATCACAGTTGGGTGAATACAATCTCCAGCTGTTAGTTCTACCTTCCAACTCTCAAATCCTTTAGTTTTACCTGTCTGCTCTTTCACTAAGCCTGTGAAATATAGATTAGAAAAAACAGTTAGCCTGTTTTACTTTTTGAAAAGAAAATCTGGCACAGGGAACACTCACACTTTTGTTATTCTTGTTGCATAAATTAGGAAACGGATTTTAAATTATTTGCTAGCAGTCAGGCAAGGGCCAGTGATGAAAGCAGGATGGGCAGTCTACAATGCAAGTGTAGAATATGGGGAGACAGGTATGCTGAAGTCAGGCCACCTTCCTCACTGTCTCTTCCTGGAGACATCTACTCTCAGTGATTATATTCTGGATGATTTTACTGTTCTGTGCTTGCTTGTACAGGACTTGTGTTTTTTCCTTGATGAAGAGCATGAAAGAACTTGTAGGGCTACAAAAGCAAAGATTTATATTGTTTGTCAGTAGATCTTTCCTCGTTATAATGGCAACCAACCCAACACAGGAAGTTTTATGGGAGTCGGAAATTTATTGGGGACATGGTGGTACTGGTGGAGGAGGCTCCTGAAGGATGTTTTCAGTTCTCATTGTGTAATAAAAACTTGTTGTTTGTATGTACTGTGTATTGCTGCCAGAAGGGGAGGGTTTTGACTTCTGTTCTACTCATTTGTGTCATTTCTCTGATACCAGTGGAAGGATGAGTGGCCCTGTCCTCAGACACTTTTTCAGGGACAGAGCCTGCGTATGCTCACTGGCTTCACCAAAGCGAATGCAGCTTTAGCATAGATCTTGACAGGCTTGAATGCTTGTCAGTGTTGTTTTCTTTTTATTCAAATTTGGCACCTAATGCATTCAAAGTCATGCTGGCAGATCACCTAATTGAGAGTTTTGTATTTGCTTGGTTAGAAAGATTTGCTGAAATAGGATATGCTTGACAGATTGGTTACAGACCTCCTAGGGGGAGAGATGCCATTATCAGTGGTTTAAACGCCAAGTTGTAGGAGTGTACAGCATAGTTGTAAATATGGATATATTTTCATCACATCTCAGATTAAAAACAGTTTAAGCTGTGATCTCAGAAACTAAAAAATAAGATATTGGTACTTTCCGATAAAATGGGCTACGTAATTATTTAGATCTGTAGCCGTTGTTGAGTTTAACCTGTGTTATTTCCATTAGGGCATTTTGTGTTCTGGATAAGTACTGTGAGCTGGGAATCAGAAGTTACAGATGAAAGGATTTTAATGATTTTATTCATGGTCTGCTGGCACACAAAATATTGTCTGAAGTTATCTGATTGCTTCTCAGTTTTGTGGTTTCAAGGAAGTCGAGGAGTTGATTGAGGAATAAGACAAGTACTCTGGGAAAGCACCTTTGTTAGGCAAACCTGGTGTTTGTGCAGACTGCAGGTATTTCACTTTTGCTACGTAGTCTCAAAGGAGAATCGGTGCATGATGCTCACCTTGACAGCCAATTATGTGCTCTTGTGGGATTGCTAAGTGAAATTGGCTAATTGATAACGAGTCTACTTATTCTTGCTTGTACTTTACAGTTTCCTTGTAATAACCATTGCAAGAGGTTTAGGACATGTCATAGTCTTAATGAATGTAGATAAATAAAAAGGTACTTGCAGTCTTGCTTCGGCTTCAGAGAGCAATTTTTCAGCAGTCATGATGTAGGAACAGAGTGTAGAAAGCTACTTTGTAGAAGTCTGAGACTTATTTTTAATAAACAAAAACAACTAGACAAAACTGTTGTTTCTGTGAAATTTACTTGCAGTAAATTATCGTGAAGTCTTTATTTCTGTGATTCAGGCAATGAGATATTGGGCTTTTTAGTTTGAGATCACAAGTGCTTCTGTTGTCCTGGTTAAGTAGTCAAAACAGTGACACATGATGGGGAAAATGAGATAAAGCAACATCCCGGAATGGTTAATCCAAGTTTATGTTCAATTGCAGAAGAATGAAAGAACAAATACACAAAGAGAGGCTGAATCATTATCTTGGATTTGTAAATAACCCTTTCCCAGAAACCATTTTAACATGGTCGCACACGAGGCTTTTGTGTTGGAGTTCCCATGTTGTTTTAGATTTTAAGGGATAAATGAATGAATCTTGCTGTCACCTTCATGACTGGGAGTACTAAATTATAAATAAAAATGCTGCTTGCATAAACAAAACCATTTGCATGCTAGTGGATAATGGGATGTCCAACTTTATTATAAACTTTTATCATAGATTAAATCAGTATTCAAATACATATTAGATTTTTCATATGCCACCTACCATGAACTATTAAAACCTGGTGATTCTCCTGCAGTTTTCTCCTTTTTGAGCCTAGAAGGAGGAAACAATTAATGATCATGTGGTGTCAAAAAGTCCAAGGCAGCTACAGAACATTTATCTGTGCACGTATTTAGAGAGTGAAGAGTAGCTAGTGTTGACTCACAGATAGCATAATTGCCTCACACATAGCATAATTTCTCTTCCTTTTTTATTCCCTCAGGCCTTGCAAAATTGTTTTGTATCTTAAAACATGTTTAATGGTGCTATTAAGAAGTAATGTGTTATGTTTAGGAGCTGCACTGCTATCATGGGATACCACTGATGAAGCAAAATCACTGAGATCATAGTACAGTTCTGAATATTTAAAAACATCTTCTAAGAACGTATTTTTTTTTAATTGAGATGATTTAATATACAGAAGATCTTATTGTGACAAAATGTCAGTTTGAGACTTCCTTGATTAATTTAGGCTGCTAAAATCACAGATTTTTGAATTTTAAAGTATTCTGGCTGTCACAGTTGAATTAATACTTCAGTTATTACAGGTGGTTAGATCTAATAAACTGTGGTGGTAGTACTAGATACAGCGTTCTTCCTTGTTGATGTCATTTTGGAAGATGAAAAGAAATTCTGAATATTTACATCTTAAGAAAAAAAGGCTACTGTGGGATACATTTGATGTGCAACTGTTCCTCTAGAAATAACAGAATATGAGTGCATTAGGCTGTGTGTAATCTATTTAAAGGTTCATGGTGATTTCTCGTTTGGAGGGTTCGTGTTGTCCTGACTGGCTTTCAGTACCCAGGCAGGAAAGTGCAGGTCAGCAGAGTTTTTCTTTCTAAGTAGTCTTGGATGAAAAACATGTAAGGCTTTCTACCCATTTTTTTGTGGTCCTAAGGGCTTGAGAGGCGGTGCAGTGCCAGAGGGCAGCATCTGTCATGCCTCTGCATTCTCCTATGCTTTCCTCAGATCAAATGAGTAGTAAAATAAGGGGTTTTATCCTCTTCCTTCTTAGCAGCAGTTTGTGTCCAACTTCCCTGTATAGCTAAAGGTATAGGTATTTGAGCAAGTTGTCACAGGCTGAGGTCGGGCATGAACTTCAAGCCTGCCATTGACTGTAGCTATTGTAGACCCTTGTGTATCCTGTGGTGCGTGTGGGAAGAACCTAGTGCCCGAGTTATGTTGAAACAGGATTTAAGGGCTAGTCAAGGAAGCAGGAAGAGAAGGGCTGGCAACTGTTTCTTTCTTTGTAATGTAGCACAGTGTTGAAGTAGAGCTATTGAGTAACAGAAGAAAGGGTTGAGAGACTCCTTGTTGTTCCTGATTCTGAGTAGTGGGTAGTATCTGTACCCCCAATTACTTCTGCTGTGACCCGAACTGAAGGTCATTTGAAATTTGTTTTAAAAACAAGACACTTTGGACCCTTCCATAATCAAATACAAAATGATATTGCCTTTGCAGTCTACTAAGGAAATGGTTTGGAGGTCTGTAAGGCAGAATAACCTGGATAAAACATCTTTAAAGTTCTCTGGATTGCATTGAATATAGGGGGAGAAAAATAGTTTGAGTTTGTGATAGTTATAGGTGTCTATAGAAAGACTTATGATGGTGTTCTTGTACTGAAAATATGCAGACATGAGGTGCTTCTTACATTACAAGATAGGTTTGTGGAACACTGCGAAAAGAATCCAGAGCTCACACATGTTGTTCCTAGATGCCTGTAATCTGCCCTGTAACTGGTCAGTGCGTTTGGATAAGCTAACTCTAGGAGCTCTGCTTCCTCATATGTAAGAAAATGCAAGTTGTGGAGGAATAAGTGTGGTGGTGGTAGCAGAAATGTGTGACTTAAAAAATGAAAATCAGACTCATGAGCAACCTGTAATATGTATGAAAAGTTTGGTGTTAGAGTGTCTTGGTGTAGCTATATTTGTGATGTAAATTCAAACCTCTCAGAAGCTAATTTAAAATGGCCTTGTATCTGTACAGTATTTCATTTGGGGATCTGCTTTCGGAGTATAAATTAAAATATTTTTGTCATGCTATTTTTCCATCAGATTATTGAAGGATGATTTTGACTGTTTCTTGGAAGAGTCTACACTGCGCTTAGCTGTCACGACTTTTTTTTTCTTGTTTTGTTTTGTTATCCCCCCAATTGACAGTATAAACATTCAGAACAGTCAAAGACAAACTTTTCAGGGGACCTTTCTGAGCCAGGATGTGTTACTAGATTAGTCTGACTGCCATCAGGGACCAAATCTGTTTCAACAGGGTGTGTACATTTGACTGTTGTAAGAAAAGTCAGGTTTATTTTCTTCAAAAGGTCTTTCAATACTTAGGAGTTACGGTACTGCTGCCAGTAGGAAAAGTTTAGAGAACCGTTTTTCTACATAGAAACTTAAACTGACCTCAGAGAACAATAGTAAATTGAATGATTTTTCATTGCCATTTGTTAACAATGTCATTCTCCCCTCCTCTACCGATCTCCAGTCAATTTTATGTTGCCTACATGAAGTTGGTGCCTTCTGCTTTGCCTTAGTTGACACTTTACCAAAACTACTGACTAGTAGCTTAGAAGACTTGTTTTCCAGACATGAAAATGTAATGTGATTTGCATTTGTATAATAGATGTTTGAATTCTGCTGAGGACTTGTGAAATTTGGAGAGTGTTCCCCTGTTTTACCTTGAACCCTACAGTCAATTATGGTATCCGTTGTGAAAGGAATATTTCTGAATGATTTGGGGATGTGCTAGCAAGCAGATAGTGAGTGAAAATTTGCCATTGAAACAGTCAGAAATTTAGTTTATGTACAGGATCCTGAAAAGCATCAAGACTTATAATGCTTTGACTGCTGGTATACTTCTCTACTTTTCTGTTTTCTGGTTCTTTACAGTTGAAATATTTTTGTGCTTAAGAGTTTACATTTCTGTTTTAAATAATTTCAAATGTTAGTGCATGCTTTCACACTTAAGAAGTGCAAGATCAAGTGCTGTATCTGATGCAATGGTACTATGTGCCAGGGAGGTAATGAAATACTAAAGAGGCGCTCAGCATCCCATGTATATTTACTTAACCTGACTGTATGACTGCCAGATGTTTCAGGGGAGTCATCTTTCTGAAGTCTGACTCCTCCAGTGAGGTTTTTGGGTGAGGGAAATGGTCTATGTTGTTAACCTTTGATTGCACTTGACATAACAAGGCAACTAAGTTATTGACAATGCTTTTTTAAAGTCAGAGTTGTATGCCACTCAGAAACAAGCCCCCTTTGTTTGGGGATGTAGATGAGTTTCTTTGCAAACTAGTTCAAGACTGGCAGTACACAGATTCATTCTGTCTGTAGGAACTAAGGGAAATCCTGGAGGGTGCACGCTGGCATTATTCTGCACTTGACCAACAGGAGGTAAATAACAGTTAGAAGGAAGAGTGGTTTTACAGACATAAAAAGCAGTGGTGGTAATTTTCATGCTATGTGTAACAGAAGTTGTTTAATTAGGTTACAAGTTTGCAGTGGGGTTTTTTGGCAATTTGTTTCTCATCAAGTCATAAATGCCTTTCTTCATATAAAACTAAAGCTATTTTTGTTTGTGGTTTATTGAGCTACAATTTATGCAACAACAAACCCATCTTGGTTCAGTTATATCTGAATGGCAATATAGAATTTTTCCCGTCCATCCTGGATTACCAGTATTGGGATACCTGATTTGTACCAGGTATATATTGAGATACAGGAGTTGTATGTGGACTGTTTGTGTAAGCAGATAAGTGGCATGTACTGGAAAGGTGCATCGTTGCAGGGACCTGCCTCTTAAGCAAACACAGCTCTTACTTTACCAGTAAAATACAGATATTTTGTTTGCATTCACACTTTAAGCACAAAGATATGTGTTATAAATAGAGCTAAGGGAAGGTGATGGGTTGGTTAATAGAATTTCTCTTGTGTTATGGAATGCGCTTGTTTTTGCAAAATTTATTGTCTTTCAGTTGGGGTTTGTCTGGCAAAATTTTCAGGTTTAGGGTATCAAAGTGACTTTGGAAAGGAAAAGGAATTGATAAATTGCTTTTTTGCAGGTCGTTCTTTCTGTCCTAAGTTAATGGATTACCTGGTTAATAAAGTTACCTAGTGACTTACCCTGGCCTTGCTGTTGACCGTGAGTGGGAAGGGAACATGCTGAGTGACAGCCGTCGTGCGAGATCCTCTGCTCTATGGGCTAGTGTTGATGTTTGGTACTTTTCCATTAGCTGGAAGCACAGATACGGCTGTCATAGCACTGAATGCTTGACTCTACATTTTTATCTCCATGATAGTAAAGTGCCTCAGAGAATAGAAACAAGTACAGTGCTTCGTGAAGTGTGTCTTGCACAGTGTATCCCTGACCTTATTGTGTAGGAGTCCCTGAATCTGGGCCAGCCCACTCCTCGGATGGTTTCCCTGAGCTGTGGCTGTACTAAGGTTTACTCTGTGCAAGGTGGGATTTGCGTAAGGCACTACTGAGTAGTGGTATGAAATCTGGATGGTTTTGACCAAGTGCTTACCATTTCTCTACTCACAGTTACCTAATTTAAGTAACTCCTTTTTCTTTTAGGTCTTTTCTTCTTTTAAATCTTATATTTTCTTGCTCCTCTTCTGAGTAGCTTTGTCACTAAAAAGGTCAGGAGAAATATAGTGCCGAAAAGTTTCTAATTTCTGTATGCGATGCGAAGAATAGCTGTGTACTTTGTCTCTAAATTTGAAATGATAAACAAAGATATAAGCTAGTATTTTAGGAAAGAAAGGATGTGGTAGTTTTATTCTGCTCTCTATCCTGTCCACATCTGGTGTTCGTTTTCTTTGTGAGCTGAGGGCAGAGATATTGACTGTGATCAATTCACCTTATTTCCTCTCATTTGTGTCACTTTTTTTCCCTGTGACCTTGCCCTTGCTGTTCTACAAATGAATGTAAATATCTTATTGAGCAATCTCTGTAAGATGAAGTATTTCCTTATTTCTGGCTCTTCCCTTTACAGCTTCCACCATGCCTTAAAAAAAAAAAAAGAGAGATAAAACCCAGCCTGTGACACAGAGCAGAAATATGAATCTATAAATAACTGTTAATAAATGTCTCTGGCTGAGCAATGCAAAATTATGTTAAATGTCAAAGGATTTTTCCTTTCACCTTTGGTGTAATCTTGGTGGTTATAAGTAGAGAGTATTTTTTTCCTATTGAAAACAGTTTCTAAACTGGAACATGTTGGTTTATAGGGGCTTTGTATCACCTCATTAGAAAAGCAGGAATGCTTCTGAGGGGGAACGGAAATATGAAGATTCCCGGACACAGTCAAAGCTAGGAACAAGTTTTCTAACTTTAAGAGCTATAGAAGAGAATTCTTGCAAGTTGCACGGATGCAGAGGAGTGTTCCTTTCCTGCTGAAACTTTGCTGGCTGAAGAGGCTGATGCTTGTAGCTGCTTGCAACTGCTGCCATGCAGAAGTGATGCCCTTGTGTCTTCTGCCTCCCCTCGCTACACGTCTGCTCTTGCCCACTTGCCCAAATCAGTTGTATAAATGGGATTTGCCCCCCCAAAATCACAGCTCTATTTTTAGTTGGTAACTTACGAAAGGGATTACAAATGGCATTTTTTCATAAATGATCTGCCTTATTTAAAGGGTTGGGGGAAGGAAGAAAAAGAGAAGGATTTAGGGATCTTGTGATGACGTCTCCCAGCACATCAGCATGTGTGGTCTGTACTGGGTAGCGTGGGGTACAGCTGCCAGGTAATGTGCTGTCTCCAGTCCTGTTGAATGGGATAAGATGTGATTGCTTTGGAGAGGTGGAGGGGGTGTTATTCTATTTTTCAAATATTGGAGAAATCCTTCTTTTTAGTGCAAGGCTGTGTATTTCCTGGTTTCCCAAGGAAGGCTCTAACTTGAGATTTGGTGATCTCTGACCACTGTGAAGAGAGGCAGCTCGCTTGATACCACGAGGAGTAGATGCATAGATTCTGCCTCCTTCTTTGTGTGTGCGCCTGTGATTGATGTTTTTCATTGCTGATCCTGACAAGTGGCACTATTGTACTGAGGTGAGGTAGAGAGAAATTGTCAGATTGCTTAAATCCCTGTGAAGGCTGACAGCAGAGCTGTGGTGGAGGAAGAGGGAATACAAATAACTGTGAGGCTGATTTCCACCCCCTCCCCCCGCTTCTTTCCACCCAGCCCATGTCTTTTTGAATACGAGGGTAACACAAGGCAGTTCCACGTGGGAAAGTTAAGGAATTAATGTGCCATGTCTCAGTGTTACTGTACTGGGGCTAAACAGATGGTGTAATTAGCCTACAGCGGTGAAGAGCTATTTTTCTGATAAGATAAAAGGAAGTAGTTGTAGGTGGTAGAAGAGGAGTCTCTTAAATTGGCAGGGCTTACAATGTTTTTATACAAATGTATGAAGTGTATGGGTCTTATAGGTCCTTTCCAATTGCAGTTGTTTTTTCTTTATATTTTTGTTTGTTGAGTTGCTTATAAGGGAAAAAATGTTTTGTTGAATTATTTTTCAACACTTTTACCAAGCTCATCTGGAAGAGTGAAGGAATCAAAACCAGACATTCTCTTCTCTTGGTTAATGGTGATCGTATCTCTTTGGAGCCATGGGGAAAAGTATCTTCCTTCCTTGATGAGCACTTGGGAGGCTGTTGGAGGATGACGAGGGTCTGTAGGAGGTTTGTTCTTGACTGACCCCCACGTGTTCTGGGTTTTGAACGTGTTTGCTTTCCATCTCTGTTTCTGACTTATTTTTGGTTGGGATATTTTAAAAAGACAGGAGCAACTATAAATAAAAGTTAAAAGAAATAAACAAGATTAAATATGGCTTGCACAGTTTGAAAAAGAGAGCACCTAAATGAGAACAGTGGAAAAATGAAGGAATGGCATCAGGAAGAGAGGAAAAATGCTTATATTGGGAGAAATACCTCCACAACTGGATCAAGATTCAGTTTTTGTTCGTTAGTTTGTAAGTCCCTTGAATTACTTTTGCTTGCTTGTGAAAAGATAACAGCCATACTTGTTTTTTATGCCCAGGTCTTCATGTTTTGACCCTAAATCAGTAGGATCTCATCTATCAGTGACTTAGTCATTCTGATTTCTTGATAGTTTGGTTAAAAATGGCTTCTCAGATATATTTGATAAAGGACCTGGCATTGGTGAGTAGAAAATGTGGCAAAAGCATTTGCATTGAAGATTTTTTTTTTCTGATATTTTTCTTTTTTCCCAGGAAGCAGTTAGGTTTGGTACATTGGTTTTATTTACCTTTGCTGATAGAGGCTGCTTTCTGTTGTGCAGTAGTAGCTTCTGCCTGTGTTCAGAGGATGTAATTTCTCTGTTTACTTGAAGGAGAGAGTATATTAAGTTTCCCAATATGCTGGGATTTTTCCTTTTCATCAAAAAGACCCCAAACATCCCTCAAATCTAAATCTGAGCCTTATTTCACAAAACTTGGTTTTGCATCCTCTTTCCTGCGAGAGGAGGTGTTTGGGGAGGGCTGTGTTTTGGTGGTGGTCTGTATTAAAATACTGCTTCAGGAATATCCGCTGGATTCTGCCCCCCACTACTCTCCCCACCACCACCACCCTTGCCCCAGCTTGTACTCTCAAGGACACCAGAAGGTAATGATACTCTACAAGGTGACTTACACACTTCCTTCAAAGAATGTACCTACATCCAAAGAGAAGGGGAACAGGAGGGGGAGAATAAAAATAGTAAAGGAATGCAAAAGGCTTATCCTAAACATTGTGTGGTTGTTAATGAAACCATTAGGGCACTAGTTTATACACTGTGGCTTTTGGTTGTTTGTTTTTGGCTTTGGTTTTTTTTGCGGGGGGTGTTGGTGAGGGAGTGTTGGTTGCTTTTTCTATAAAGATTTAGTAGATTTTCCATTAAAAGTGGTTGAGGAAGCATGGTGATAAGTGGTTTTTGTGAAGTCTCTACATGATGAACATCAGTTGGGTGTCCATTTTGTGAACACGGGTCATAACTCCTTTTAGGCGATTGACGCTGTCACAGAGCTTCCCACCGTCATAATATCGTCCTCTTGCAGCCATGGGGAATGAGCACACCTGGGTGGACACAACCTCTCAGCACCACTTACTAAAAATGTTTCATCTAGTTCTGAGTGCTCCCGAAAAGGAAAAGGGGCCAAAGGATCCCAGCAGCAGCCTTTGGGTTGAACTGCAGCCCCTCACTCTCACTGGTGCCAGCTGCCTACTTCCCATGGCTCGGCTGTGTTCCCTGAACACTTTGCTCTTGGGCAGGCGTGGCAGGTTAGAGTACTCAAAGGTAATGGAAGAAGATTTTTAAATTTACCACTTGTCTATACTTTGGCTCCATTATTCCTTCAAAAAGGACTATGGATTAAACAAATCGAGGAGAGGAAAAAGGATAAGAATGGTATTTCAGGAGACGAAAAAAAACACATTTTCAAGGAATTATATATAAGGTAATGATACGTCAAAGATATTTTTGAAAGTTCACTTAATTCCTGCCTTTCAAAAAGGTTTTAACATTGTAGCTGACATTTAGGTGCCTAGTTTTAATCAAAGAGAGATGGTTGGATTTAGATTAAATATCATTCCTGTCAGCTCCTCTTTTGGTTTAACAAGAGTCTGTGTGTGTGCATAAATGCATATGTGGGTGCATATCTATTTTTTTAATATACATACTTGTGCTCTGTGTGTTGTACATATAAAACTAATTTTATTTAAATACAAATCAGGTGTGGGAGGATGTAAATTTCTTCTAGCTTTCCTTTGTGAGGATAGAAACTTGAGAAATAGTGATTATGTTCACTTTTATTTGTAAAAAGTCTACTGGAAGATTAAAAGATATATTTATTGCATCTTCTTCTGGCATTGAGAAGGATGAATAGCAGAGTTTTTCCCTGTCAGGTATTATCCTAAGAAGTTATAGTGAATTTCAGGGGGGTTATCTGTGCTCCCCACTTCATCAGTATTGGAAACACTCTGGTCTTAAACTATAGAACAAATTCAGAATGCCTTTTTTTTTTCCTGAATAGGTATTAGTTTATAAAAATTGAAGTGTCCCTCTTTCAGCTATTGAATTTTATTTTCTACTGCCCTAATGTGTGTAATTGTTTCAAGTGAAGAATTTTATGAATAAAAACATGCTTTTAATTGACAAGACTGTCAGTTTTTAGTCCCTTTTAGATTGGGGAAAAAAGATGGTTTTGAGCTTGAATTCTCCAATATTCAGATGTACAGGAGGATGCTCAGTGGCATTACTTTTCCTGCTTGAAAGTGTATGGACCAGAGACTTATCTTCTTGCATATACAAATACTTTGTGGACCGGAGTAGGTCCTCTGCAACTGTGCAGCACTCCTACTTTTGAATTATGGTCTTTTTTCCACCACTCCTTGTTGAACAAGGCGGAATAAGGTTATGGAAGTTGTTGTATGTGTTGAGTTAATGAGCTCTGTGAGAGGCAAAATGCATAGGCTGAAGAGATCAGAATCAATCCTTGGCTATTGATTGAACACACCTTGCAAGCCCACCTGAACATAATCAAATCTCTTGATTTAAACACTATATAAATGCTGTATTTTTTTCTTAGTTCAGTGAAAGACCCAGATGTCTGCTTTGACAGACTGAGAAAAATTTAGGCAGATTTTCAAGGTTGGAGTGCTGTCCTGAAGTTGATCTGTTCTGCATTTTGTCATGCCATGCTCTTTGCCCTGGCACAAATGTGAAACCAACTGTCAACTTGTGGGGAACAAACACCCTGGCTGTCTTTTTCAAAAGACAAATGCATCACTTTGTAAATAATACAATGTAACATGAGTTTAGAGATACTGAAGGGCAATTCCAGAGTTGCTTTTATTTAATGTTTTTTAATCTTTAAATACAGGGATTATTTTGGGGAGTGTGTGCTTGTGTGAGATAACTGCTGGAAACATTCACTGAAGCTGTGTATTAGCCTGTTGCTGAAGACAATGCATTTCCTTTTTAGTAGCTATTGCTTGCTCTTAAATATGTGTATGAGCTAGTTTGGAGCAAACATTTCTCTTTAATTAGTTTTGATACATTCACCTTACTTAGTTTCTCTGCTTACTAAGTCTTCCCTCCCACTCCTCTTAATGTGAGGACAAAATTACAGTCACGATAGCAACTTCCTAGTTAAATTTATTTGCCTGTGGGGGAAGTGATTTAAATTAAGTGTGATACTTGGCATAGTTCACAGAAATTGCTGTGTCCCTGTGAGGCTTTGCTCAGGTTAGCAAAGCTGTGTTTGGATGCCAGGGCAGCCCAAGAAAGTTGGAGGTCCTCTACTGCAGCTGGCAGGTTTGGACATGCTTTTGCCAGTATTATACAGCATCCTTACATCAGCATATGGAGAGCTGAAAATATTTAGGAGGTTTCAATTTACAGATGTCTTCATTCTAGAAATCCACCATAATTACCTACTTTGGCAGAAATTCCTCAATAGACTGGGAAAAACTGAACAAGAGATTATTTAAGGTGCTTTAAAGAGACTTGTGATAAATCTCTCATATCTTTAGAATGTAGTTCAGACTTAATGTGTATGCTGGTCTTTTAGAGGTATATAATTTATGTTCTCATTTACTCTTGAAGGTGTATCTCAAAAGAAAAAAACAGGGAAGCTTTGCTGTGATTGTCTCAAGTAGGCTGAAGACTCTGCTTTCTGTTGTCCCCTGACAAAATATTTTGAGAAATTTTGAGTAGTCGGCTTTGATTCACTCAATATACTGTGCTTGTAAACTTCTGGGGTTATTGTATTTCAAAAGGAAAACAAGGATGGTGTTGTGTTAATCTGGAACCACTCGTTTTGTCTAAAGCAATGCAATAGCTCTCATTTTGGGGAGCTGTCAATGCTGTGTGCTGTTCTCTTGTCTGGGGACCTGCAACAATACAAGAGAATAGGAAAGGGTGAAAGAGTTCTTGCAAAATGTGGAAGAGACCAGCTGCTTGTGATCTTAGGTAGAAGTCTGAAAAAATATACAAGGTCCAAATAACCAGAGCCATTTGATTTGTCCTGGTTTTAAAACACAAAATATGTTTAGGAAGTTGGTTTTTTTTCTGTTTTAGAACTAATTCATGTTTTCTAAATAAAGTGTTCTTTTAATCCAAAACCCCTCCTCTGTAGTCATCTTAGGACATCATGGAAAAATGAAAACCAGAAGGCCAGACCAGGTGTGTTGATGTCCTTTCATCCTTGACGTTGGTGCTTTCTTTGGTACACAAATGTGACATAGCCTTTCAGTGCAACATCTGGCCTGTTTAAAACATATGCAATCGGTCAGCAGTAAGGTAAAGAAATTAATTATTAGTCATAGTTTAAAAACATCTTAATTAAAATGATGATGATGATGTGTTTTTTTTAATCTCTCCCTGTACTGAAAGTAGTTGGGGATGATCTTGTTCTTCACGAGTCTGCTGAATTCTTCTTTCAACCCCCATTGCTCTGTGGGTGACATATTGAGAAACACTGCTGAGGGAGTGGGTTGAAGTGAATGGTTGTGCCACAGGACACTTGCATATCCCAGTCCTTCATTCTAATTAGGTTTTAAAGTGTTGATACATTGAATTTCATAAGCTGAAAACAACTGATGTGTGGCAAGGAAAGTGTGTGATGTGGTAATGCATGTGCTTTTTTGTGCCTTGAGGAAATGGAATGGGAATGTTACATTTTGGGCAGACCTCAGCCAGATTTGTGGACAACTGGGGCAATGACATTTTTTGAGATAGAAATAAAGGCAGAAGGATTCATAGGCAAGGGTGTCTGGAATAAAGAACAGAGAAGTATGAGTCAGCAGGAAAAAGAAAGACAATGAGGTTTACAGAGATCACAGCTTTGGAGTGAATGTGAAAGGGGTTACAAAGAGGTTTGGGCTGGGAGGGAGAAGTCATATAAAAGTGTCAGGTATGCAGCACTGACTTAGCCGAGAGAAACTGTAAGAAACCAATCTGGCCTTGCAAGCACTCAAGGTAAAAGATTGCCTAGTTTTCTAACACAGAAAAGTAAGTAAGCATTTCTTCCCACCTCCTGCTCTTGTTCCCCTCACTGCCCCTGCTCCCTTTGCACACTGAGCTTTCAGTCATCCTTAGTCACTGGCAATTCCATAGTGTCTTGAAAGTAGGTATATCTATTTATGGAAAACTTAAAATATTCTCAGGACTTGACAAAGGGAAGTTTGTCATTTAATTTATGTGTATTAGCTTCAGGCTGAACAAACAATAAAGTACTTTAACCTTGCATGTGCTCACTTGGTACTAATAGGCTTTCTTGAACAAATGTTTAACGTGTGAACCAAGGCCACTTTAAACCTGTGGAAGTATCTGTGTGGATTAAATATATTTAAGATTTGTCTTTGGAATT
This sequence comes from Falcunculus frontatus, assembly GCA_013398115.1. Taxonomy (NCBI): domain Eukaryota; kingdom Metazoa; phylum Chordata; class Aves; order Passeriformes; genus Falcunculus; species Falcunculus frontatus. Next base: position 1,000,699 of record VZRV01002362.1, on the reverse strand, counting down.
ATGCATTCCATTTCCCAGATATTTTGTGTTGGAGCAGCTTGATGGGTGGGTAGAGTATAGTAATCATGGTTTGAATGGCTGTAGTTTACAGTGATGTTCTTGCTATTTTTGGCTGGAGGCAGATTTCTGTAAGAGTGGCTTAAAAGCACAACATTGCACATGTTCACATTTTGAACACTTTTTGCATTTTCCATATTCTTTTTATATCATCTCCTATCTTGCAAAATCAAATGCTTTTGCCCTTTTCCAGAGTACGTAGAAAAACTATTTTTAAAACTTCTTTTCCATCTGCTGGTTTCACTTATTAACAGAGAAGAAAGACAGTGAAGGAGGTGGAAAGGAACACAGCAGTGCAAGCTGGTATTTGATTCAGCTCAACAAACAAGCATATTTTTCATTATATTTGTGTAGCTGTTTCATTCAAAATTCTCCTTAAAAAAATCTTCCTTCTGTTTTGAAGGGCCTAAAATTGTCTAAGCACATCAGTGCAGCATTCTTGACTTACATTAGTGTTTGTTAATATAAGAGGTGAGACTACCCTACTGGTAATTCTTCCTCCACCTCTCCCTCTCTGTGAGGAACATGGAAACAAAACTGGTCCTTAATCTTCAGGATTTTTCTTCCTAAAAAAAGTGCTCTTAGACAACATTTCACAACAATTTAAACTGAGTTAATAGCAAACATACTGAATGTTCATCTCTACATGTTTCCTGGCAGAATTTCAGAGGACTGTTTAGAACCAGGGTGGAAGTAAGTCACTAAACCTTTCCAGACAGAATTGGTTCACATTAATTTCTCCACCCCTTAAGCCAATGTGTGTGCTCATATAAGGAGGAAGCAGTATTTGCATTTTCACTAGTTCTCTGCAGTGATGGACTTATTTAAGTGACTCAGATTTCAGTGAACTCAGCCACTTCAGCCTTGTTTTAAATTTGAATTAATGGTGGAAAAGGGGATTGCATGCTTGCTGCTGTAGGCTTGTTTTCTCTGTGCCCCATCAACAGTGTTTCTTATCATTAGTGCTAGTCTGCTGATTTTGCCTCCCCAGCGGGAGAAATAGTCTTCTTCACTATCTAGTTACCACTATTTCCTGATATATTTGTGAGTCAATATGTTTGCTTATTTTTAGAGAAGTGGAAGGAAACAGGGGAGGCCCATGAAGTTGTCAGAAACTGAGGGGAAAATGGTTTGTAGCGAGAGATTCACCTTCCCTGTGGTGGGTGACAGTGGGTTAGCCTTCCCCCTTCTCTTCTGCAGGGTTCAATGGCAGGAATCACATTGCTTGCTTTTGAACTGCTGTAGACAAGAGGTATTATTTGGGGGCATGATGATGACTGAGGGAAACTCTGTGTGAAGATGGGGTAGGACGGTGTTGGGTTAAACAGCCTTGGGTCTAGCCAGGCCTTTTGTCTCTGGTTACTGAAAACTTTTTTGTGTTTGTGTATCTCAGAGCACATCTGTGATGTGTTGCTAGTCAAGCAGCGTATATGAACTCCAATCCTTAATTTAAGGCAAGAAAATAATTATACATTTCATAATAAATATTGCTAAACGGCAGGATTTGGGAAATTCTGTTCTGTTTCTAGAGTCACTTGAAAATAACAGTATCTTATTGCCCTTGTATAATGCCTGGGAACCTTGAAAAGGAGGTTGCAAGTTGTTGGGGTGTGCAGCTGGGCATGTTTTCTTTTTTTTTTCCCCCAGTGATGTGAATTTAGTCAAAATATTTCTTAGAAACACTGAGTTTAAAATTATGTGGCTCTCTCCAAACTGGTGAAGAAACATTTACATGTGCTGCTATCAGGAGCACATATAATTTTAATTAAATTTCCTGCCTGCCCTCAATTTTGAATAGCACAGCTGGAATGTAACTGGAAAGAGGGCAGATGAGAGGAAGATAATTGTGTCAGAAAAGTTTATGAGAACTCTGTCCCGGAAACTCTTTTGCAGAATTCTTCACTTTAATAGCAGCAGTTGAAGATTTTTCACTTGTTTGAGATCCTGCACCCTTTATCCTTCCTATGGTAATGGAGAACAGATTCATGACTGAGGAAAGCTGCTTGCTAGCTGAGGGCTTCTTCCATGTTTAACTGCGTGCCTCCAGATATTCCTGCTCCAAGTGGTTTCCATTCTGGCACCAGGCTAACCCCTACCCTAACAGTACTCTCTCAGACACTGCCAGAACACTGTTTTGCTGTGTCTAAGTCATGGCACTACCAGCTTTCTTACTATCCCTTGATCTTTATCTGATTCACTTATTCTGAATTCACAGTATTCTGAGTTACTGTCTGTTCAACACAGTCCTCGATGATAGGCCAAAACAGTGTATTTTGTCACACTGGAAAGACAATTTTATGAAATGATGAAGTCAAATGTCTTCATGTCAACCCCATGCCCACCATCCCAGTTTTATTTCACGCTTTTTCTTTCTCACATGTTTCTGAAAACAAAGTGTAAAGAAAGGATCAGCGAGAGGATGTTCATGGAGTAGCAATATAGAGACTATGGAGAGGGAACCCTCCAGGTCAGGTCACAGTTTGCAGTACACATTATGGAAGCAGAGTGAATCTATGTTTGAGGCTGTGTGCTCTCACCAACTTCAGGTTCGTGCAATATAACTAAAAGTGAATGTGTGATCAACCCCTTAATTTACAATATAGTGTAGCATTTTTTGCATAGAGCATCATTTTAATAGGGTGAACAAGCTGAGTGAGAGATTAGTGTTCAGTGAAGATGAAGGTTGTGAAGCACCTGCTCTCCTCTGCCAGCTCGGTTGATGCTTTTGATGTAATTTGATCTATTCTGTCTGGCCTAAGACTGCTCTTATAGAACTCTCTTTAAGAAAGCTTTTACATCACACAGCTTCCTCTTATGCAGTAAGTATACCTGAAGTAAAAAGCTTTCTAACAGCGACTGTGGAAGGTGAAATGTGCAAACCTAGTAATTGGAAGTCATGTGGAAAATCTTCCACCAAATTTGTGTGATTCAGATTCTACAATCTGAATGTAGAATAGATTCCTGTATGTTAAGTAAAATAAGGCTTCTCTTAAAGATCTTACTGGACTTGTAACTCTTGGTTTGCCTTTGGTCATTTACAAGTTGAGCCAGGTATTAAAGGTGATGGGGAGAAGTGAAGGCGTAACTTGAGGATCATGAGATGCAGTTAATTTCAAACAATGTAAATCAGTTTAACTTGAAACTTAGCCTCATTTAAGTAGATGGGCTGCCAATTTATTTTCTAATGCAGACATACCAGCCTTCTGCTACTTATAGTCTGTTTTAAAGCCTTCTCAATGCTTGAGTTTGTCGGATTGCACATGACTGGCATAGTGCAACATTGTGTGGTTACAGCCTCCCTTCCTGCCTGCGGCTCTGCAAAGTATTCTATGCACGTTCAGCAACTTGGAATTTGGGCTTCTCTAGGACTCATCATAGATAAAATCCAGGCCTGCACATGATTTGCTTTTTCTGCCAGCTTGTGTGGGGTGGCAGTCCCTTGTGAAGGACAGGGTACAGGCTACATATGGATGGTGGAGGGAGTGGCTGAGGATAGGCCAGGGGGATGTTGTGCACCCACAGCTGCCTTCCCTGGTACAGAGGCATCCACAAGGCCTTTGGGATTGAAAACTGGTACTATGACAGCAGAAGAGGCTGTTGAAACCTTCTGGCTTGGCTTTTCTGGGTAGTTAGGAGTTGTGGACTCCCCTCCTCAGCTCAGGTCTGGTCTGGTCATGCAGTGAGACTATGGAGGGCTCTGCGGCTCTTACCTGCATTTCTGCACGAGTTTTTATTGGCACAGCTCCAATGCTTGCAGCCTTAAACCGGAGTGTCCCCCCCAACATGGTATTAAAAATTGCAAGTGTCCAGTGGATATTGGTGCTTACCCTCAGTAGAGCTCTGCGGTCATTGGGAAGGAAATGTGAAGAAAAGTGCTACCCTAGATCATGCTGATGTACAAGAAGCTTGGTATAGGGGAGGGAGTGGCTCATCATGCAGAAAAACTGTTTTCTTTAGAGTCAATAGGCTTAGATTCCAAATACTGTTTATCCTTGTTTCAGGGTTCCATCCTCCATTAAATTTAATCTCTTACTCTGTAAAGACAAATAGGAGAGCACTTTCAGAACAAAGGTGATTCACTAAATGAAGAAATATGCTATTTCAATTTCTTAGTATAGAAAGAAAATTTCTTTTCTTGTACTTAATATTCTCTCAAGAACACTTGCCTACTGCACTATGGCAGTTTCTCTTCCTTCTAGTTGATTTTTTGATTAAAAAAATATATGTTCAGATATATTAAAAATCAGAATGAAAAAACTCTTATGCCTGCTAACTTTATATTTGAATTTGCTGGAACAGTGAAAATTACCTTTGCTGTTGCTGTGTTGTAGTATTGCTGTATTCTTGCAGCATTTTCTAGTAGACATGAAGCTATGGTGAACTTTCAAAATAATTTTGAGTGGCTGGTAATCTTATCTAAAAATGCAAAAGTTCAGGTGTACCCTGTTGGTATGAATGTTCTGAGTATTGTTTTTTTTCCCCACATACAAAAATAAGGATGCTTTCTTTGGGCTTAGCTTGTGAGTTCTAAGATCCATATTAGGTGTGTGGTTCTTTCTTTTCGATTGAGCATTTTAAAGCAGACTTGGACTAAACAACAGTCCTGATTTTACACAGACTGCAAACCTCTGAGATCCACCAACTCCCCCTTTCTCCCTGCCTTTGTCCACATCGGTGCTAACGGCTTCACTCTGTTCCTTGCAACAAAGATAGACTTTTTAGTACTTTGTGCTGCTTCCCTGTATTTCCTCCCATTGCCTTCAGACTTGTGTAATTTTTTCTGTCCCATACTACTTTCTCAGATTATCCTCTTTGCTTGTCTGTTCCTATACTATTTTATACTAGAGTAGTAACCTCTAATACTTCTCTCTCTTTTGTCATTACTGAATGAAATACATTTTATTACATAGTTACACTTGCCATTTAATATGGATTATTTTATATATATATATATATAAAAAGAAAAACAGTCCAAGGAGCCTTATGTTTGTTTGGATTGTGTGGGACACAACCCTTGAATGGGTGTGCTCATTTGCCGTTTATGGCTTGACCCTTTTGACTTTAAAGACATTAATCTCAGGTTTGAATACATGTAGGTGTTTAATGGATGTTAATCCTGTACAAATGAAAGATGAAGAAATGTGCATGATGATATGAGCCCTTAATTCAAATTTCAGCTTAGGAAAGCTTTGTGTAGGCCCTTGAGAAATTAGTTACTCGCTATTATGCCTAATGTGAGTACAACAGATTTTAAATAGCCTGCTTTGTTTGCTCTTCCATGACCTGCCCAGTATGATATGGAAAGCAGATACATAGCTGTCCAAGTCTGATTTGGAGTTAATCATATCTATCTTGATTTCATCCTGAGTCTTAAAGATAGGACTCTTTGTTTAGCAGTCATGTGGGCTCAGTTGTCCAACTGGAAAAGGTAGTCTGTCATGTCTTGTGTCTTTTACCAGTGAGTTAAGGATGATGTTTTTCTAGGTGTGCTTCTAGTTCCTCTTTGCTTTTCTCAGCTGAGGACTTGCTTTTCTTCCCTAGTTAAAACTTCTTTAACTGAGAAGCACGGAGCCTTCTTCAGTAAGCAAGGCAGCACTTATTATTAAGTCTTTTTTTTCTCTGATTGTAAGCTCTCCCTTAATTGTTTTGTAATTTATTTTTTAATGATTTCTACTGGGTTGAGTCCTTTGACAGGGCTCTCTTTGCTAGTCTGCTGCAAAGAGACAGTCCAATCTGTGAGAACCCGGTTATGAACAGAAATTATTGAGAAGGTTTCCATGCTTTTAAGGGGACATGTGGATAGTCTTCCAATTAACTTTTAAATGACAGTTAATATTCTTAGAAACAATTGGGTGGCTTAAATGCACCTTCATTTTTCTGCATTGCTCTTCAGAGCTAAATGTAAATGTTGAATGTTAATTATTCAACCGCAGAAACAAATGATGTGCTTGATTGACTTCCAGGTGCAGTTGCTGTTATCAGGCTCCTATGAGTGTATGTGAGCAGTTATTGTGTGGCCATGGTGGTGTCTTTTGGCTTAGAGTATTCCACAATGCCAGTACTATGTATGCTGCTGACCTGCTGCCATCTTTGCTGGGTGAGGAGGCATTGGAAGTTGGGCTGAAAACGTGCCACAGGTAACCTTGAGGCTGTGGTAGGAATCCCTGTAAGGCTGTAAGGAATCCGCTGGGGTTTTTTTCTTTATTTTCCATTCTAATGTAGTCTTCAGGCCCCTCACATAGCGAATGTCACCATTGGGGCCATATGTATAATGCCTGTACTTCGCTTCCGGGCTTTTTCCAGAGAGGTGAACAGCAAGCATCCCTTACCCCAGACAGTGCTGTTCCTTGGACCCAAAAGAGAAAGGACACAATCACAGGTGGGGGCCTGAGGGGCAGGGGTTTGAGGAAAGGGTGCTGTATGCAGCTGTGCAATACTGCAAATCCTCATTATCCTCTACCTCCTGAATCACACTACTACTGTGGTATTGATGTATAATCACCCATAGCGCGTAAAGCAGTGTTAATGTTTATTGGCTTTGTCTTTACTCTGCTTGTTCGTGCCAATTCTCATCTATAATAGAGCTTGCATAAAGACATATAAATGCATAATGAATACTGAACATCTGTACAGAGTATTGTTGAGCACTTTTTTGGTAAAAGTGTTCGGAATGCTGGCTGACTATTTAAATACTCACAAAGGAATCTTGTGATCTCGCTGCGTTTTATAAAACTTGTCCTAAATATTTAAAGACAATTTTGGGCTTTCAAAAATAGCTTTATAGGGTGTTAGTGCAGCTCTTGAGTTGGAATTGTGCTTTTTCAGTAGGCATGTGTTTAAAAGAGGACAGTAACCCGAAATTATTATATCCTAAACTGTATGTGATAAAATATACCTTAACTATGTAACATGTTCAGTATTTTTCCTATTGATGCTCATTTGAATTTCAATGCCCTCTACAAAAGTTCTTTTTTTTCTTTTTTTTTTTTTAAATTCCAATTAGCCATTAGGGTTACAGATCGTTACTTAATGAATAGTGTATTAATGGACTTCCCACCCTAATTACTAAAATGAGTGCATCACAAATGCACTGTTCAATCAATGACTGAATGTGTGTGTGTTGGATCTTGAACTCTCTTCTTTCTCACTGAATTACCTCAGATATCCTGAGAGTTTGTCTTCTGAATTTTAGTTACACCTCAATAATATTAGAGATATGAGTTGTAAACATTTTGTCATTGAAAATGCTATTCATTAATTTATTCATTAACATTCTTTTGTTGAATGAGTAAGACCTTGTTTGGTTCTGCCCCACAGCTCTTGAAGCTCTATTAGTGATGGTAAAGTGTGAGTTGGAAGTATGTGAATGTGTGTGTGTATCAAAACCTATCTGCCAGTTAGATACATATAAAAGCACTCATATATAGGCGTACGTATATTTGAGGCTCTGGCCTTTATTGTTCTTATGTTGCTTTAGTGTAAAGTCCTTACTTTAGACTCGAGATATACAACTCAACAATAATGCATTGGATTTATATGAAGGTTCAAACTGCAGAATAGTTTTTGAAGTTATTTTATTGAAACCAGTCAAAAGATGCATGCTATGAGCAGGAGCAATAAGACATGATCAGGGCTGTTTTTCCATGTGCTGTTCTTCTCCTAAATACTTAGGATATATTCCAGAGACTGGGCTAAAAACTCTCTTCCAGGAATGGGAACCAATAAAATGAAATCTCATTGAAGAACTTGAAATTCAGTAAGAGGATTAGTACTGTGGCTTGTAAACAACAATAACAACAACGAAAAAATGTGTTACTTAAGCAATCTGTGCCTTTTGACTCTGCAAACCAAAGCTGTTTTCTTTTTCAAGGTGCATCCTAAGGTATGGGCAGTGGGAGGTGGCTGTTCACACTCTGCCTGCTGTGAGCCTATTTGGCTCATTTGTCTTTTAAGTCAGGTGTCTGGCTAGAAAATCCCCGAGTGTTGAGCTGGATCAAAGAAAAAAAATAATCTGTTTTAAGTTGAAATCATTCAGTGATAGAACACTGTGAATGTAATAAACTTGCTGTTGAAAATACAAGGAGCTGGTAAAGCCTAGCTTTTACCTGGATCCTAACTGCTGGGCCAGTGGCCACATGGGCAGCTAAAGAGGTTTTGTGTAGAGGGTTGCACATTAAGTTGCTGAACACTTTCTTTTTTTTTTTTTCGTCGTTGCTAAGAATGTTATGAATTGTTGCTAAGAGTTACCAAAAAAATCCTCAACAATTCCAGGTCAAATAGACTTGAAAGAAGATCGCTGGCTATAGTACAAGGCTCGATTGACAATAGTGCAGTAAGGCAGTATAATCCTAGCTTTCAAAAGACATCCATTTTCTTCCCCTCTCATGTGGATTGTTCTGGAAGTGCTGAATAGCTTCTTAATGAGTCATAGGTTGCAACCCAGTCTGTGCCGTGTGTGTAACCCTCTTTCCTCCTTTGGTCAGTTTATCACAGAGCTGACACAACATGACTCTTTCAACATAGCTTCCAGTCAATTATTTTGAGGCCTTGGAGTCAGCCAGTATCAAGAGCTACTGATAAGAGTGCAGGTTTTGCAAAAATGTTGATGGAAGATAGGGAATGCATTTTGATCCCTCCAGGCAATCTGTCTCCTTGAACCACTGCTGTCCCTTTCTAGGAAGAGAAAATGACCTTCATAGTATAACAGCTTTTTGTTACTTAAGTTAGATTTCTGTATTTCACTTTTTAGACTACCCTTTGAATTCAGAAGTAAGCATTCTGGTGTTTCACAAGCAAAATTCAAAGAGTGTGTTGGTTTTAGAAATGAGGTTTTTCCAATGTTTGCATCTTCTGAATGAATTATTGAGTTTATTCTCTGAAATGAGAATAAATGTTCTTCTGTGGCCCAGCCGTGGACAGACTAGATGAATCTATCAAAAACTACTGAATTTTAATTTTTTTTTTAATGAGGAAGACATTAAAGTAGATGTGTCACTGTTTTTTCATGTGTTCTGAAGCTTTATTTTTAGAATGGCAATATCTACCAATAGCACTGGAGACAGTATTTGCTATCCTTTAATATTACTGAGAAATTATGTCTCTGTATCCCTAAATAAATGTGATAACAACTTTCGGTGACTTAGGCTGGTTAAAAAAAGGATGTAATGTTACAGACTAAAGAGATGATGCATATAGCTACATGCCTCAAATAAGTGTGAAAGGCACATGTCAGTGTTGTAGCAAGCAATCAGTTATTGGTTCACTGGCTTCTTGTAGTTTCAAAATCCAGTTTGTGTATATGAACCCAGCAGACCTGCACTGAGGAGTTGAAACTATCGTACAATCCACTTCATGTTTTGAAAAATCTGTAGGAGAAAATACCTAGTAAGTCAAACTTTTGGACTTTATGTGAATGTTGTTTTTCACTTAAATGATGTGAAACATGGATATAAATTTGAAAAACGTTTGTGTCTATATAAAGCAAGCAGGTTTATTCAAGATGAATTTTGTGGAAAGAGATAAACTTTTGATGTGAATACAGAGAACGATGCCAGGATAAAGCAGAGTTTGACAGAGCTGTAGTACAAATCTGTTGTGATTCCAGGTTTGACTTTTTTTTCTTTTTTTTGGTGAGCCTTCTTCCATGGCTAGTGACTTCTGCTGTAATTTTGCTTCAGCTCAGATTTTATGTTTGTGATACTGGCAATGCTGTTGTATGGTTTTTTAATTCTGAACTCCTCCACCTGCTTTTGGAAGTAGTTTCATATGCCACCAGCAATATAGTAGATCTTAATCATGCGAATGGTCTCTAAAATGTAGAGACCTGCCATGTTAAAGTGATTATGGTTTCAGAATGTTACTTAACCTCTGATGGCTACCTTTCATAATCTTTTTCATGGCTTAATGTGAGTCTTTCTCATCTGATTCCTTCACTTATATGAAATAAGTCTGGTTTATGCAGAAATGGAAGCGGTAAGGAAGGGTTTCAACCTAGTGGAAGGCAATGCAATTGTATTTAGAAAGGTTTAGTCACATAACTATGAAGACAAAGATGTAATGGACCTTGATTACGGCCTTATGCACTAATTAAATGTTTGAAGTGTGTTTTGATTTTCTGCGTTCTTTTTTTCTCTGTATCCTTCAAGTGATGTCATGTCCGTAAAAATACTTCAGCTTTCTGAAATTTGATTAGCTGCTGTAAAAGGAGTCTTTACTTTGAAACAATCCACTGTGAGATGTGTAGTGACAGTAAGTTGAACAAGAGACTGAACTGTGCAGACTCCACTCTGAAAACTGTTTCTTAGGTGGTGCAGTTCTAGGCATGTTATTTAAGACACATTAGAAAAGCATGGAAAGGCCGTTTTTAAAACCATATGGAAGTTCAAAAATTGTATGCTTCAGAATCTTCTGTTGCCAACAGGGCATTATTAATCTGTTAATTAAATATTTCAGTGTAAAGAGCTGTCAATCATATCTTGCCCTCTCTCCCCCACCCCACATCCTCTCAGGTAAATGCCTATTTTCACACATAGAAGTTATGTGTACTTTTTAAAAAAATATATATATTTTTCTGGTGGTCAGGTATATTATTTCTCTATGCTTAATCTGTTTTATGGTAACTTTTCCAATGAAGTTTTACAGGTTCATTAATTTTTGTCATTGCTGGTCATTAGAATCTTTTGTCTCTTTATATTCATGACATGAATCCAGCAGGGCTGGATTTAGGAATATCTGGCTAGTGCCAAGAGAAGCAGCAGTTTGAATATCACTGTTTAATTTCCTCTTAAAATGGATCATGTTGCCTTTGGGGCTTTGTACACTGGAAATATTCTAACCAGTTTTAAAACTGGTTGGAACAGGAACACTTGTGTAGATCATGGTCTCTTCTGCAAACAGTGCTGGTTTGTCTGACCTGTTTTCTCTTGAAATACCTCAATAAAATGACCTCAGACTGCGGTGTTAATATGCTGCTTATTGCTCTTCAAATACATTAGGAATCTCTTGTTCTACTTAGAGCTCTTCCTATACAACTCTAGATTCAAAATCACTTTGCCTTTATTTCTTCTTGTTTCAGTACAATATGTTGTCAAGCTTACCTTCTAAAAGGTCAAGGGGATTTGTTGGTGTGAGCACAAATTTAAGAGTGCTAATTAGGGAAACTGATGTAGAAGATACCTATTTGAGGCTTTTATCTGCTACTAAATTGAGTTTGAATTGTCTTGATTTGCGCATAAATTTGGGTCAGACCTGCAAAACTGTTCTGACAAAAGATTTGTTCATAAATCTGGTATTTAGCTGATAGCACAGTGCTCTGTATTAGGAGGTCAGGGTTCACTTCACTGTTATTATTGCTAATGTAAATCTGGCCATTTCTCTGTGTTGTTCTGGCTTTTTGCTCCAGTGAGATTCATTTTTTTCTGAAGTGGCAAACTACATCAGAATGCTTTATAACTGAGCAAAATGTTTTAAGGTCTTTTCTCCTGCTGCTGTCGGGAAAACTTACCATTAAGTCCTCATGGCAAGGAAGCCTCACAACTTTTTGTTTGAGGCTTCTTCTCAACTTCTCTATGGAAAACAAATCCCAAGAAATCACCACAAATGGAAACATTTTTGGCTGGGCTGTGATATAAAACTATTGTTGTTTACTGGCTTTATAATTTTATCTTAAGCACTGAAAGTTATCTTGTTTTGATACAAGTGTTTAACGTATTGAATCCCAATGGAACTCTTTTCCTGCTTTAATTCCTAGTATAAGCTGTTACGGCCATTTTCCAGAAGTGGTGACTGCTCTGTGCTGCATTTTTTTCCACTCAGATGACTAACACTGGGTATGCCCGTAGAGTGTTTTGCATCAGATATGGCTGAGCATGCTCCAAGCCTGAGGAGCATCAAGTCAGCTCTTATCCAGGGGCTGTGCTGGCCCAATGCAAAGCTCAGACCAGGCTAATATGTTATTTTTCCAATCTGGGCATTTTCGTCCAGGCTGGCCACCATATTAACACAGTTACAAAGCTCTCCAGTGGCTCCGAGTGCTGGCACGGCAAACTTGCTTCTACTGTAGAACCGCGGCAGAGCAAGTCCCTGTCTGCCCAGTGATGACCGTATGTAGTGAGCCTGACAAATCACTGCTTTCCATAACCTGATGTTCTGTGGTTGCACCAAATGGCAGACCTTGGAGGAGCACCTGCAGGGAGGCCTTAGGGCTGTGGGCTCGTGGCTGAAGTGACAGCGGCACTTTCATCCCTTTAATAGGTAGTTCGTGAGGACCCCACCTACTTTTGGAGCAGCATGGGTTAATTTTGTGTGAGTTACTTAGGATGCTGTAACTGCAACACTTACTTGGTAACGGGAACACAGTTTTTTCTTATTAGAAAAGGGAATCTTTTATGTTTGTGCTTGCTAAGAGAGATTTCACTGTTGTTCCTGGACTTGGCTTTGTCTCTTCAATAAAAAAGACTGTGGGTTTTGGTAATTAGTGAGATTTGCACATCAATACAAGAGTAGATGGTTTTCAGGTGGTGGTGACAAACCTTTAGTTGCATATGCATTGTCATTAATAAAGGACATAATTAGGCTTGGCGTTCTTTACTCCATTAGCCAAGTTCCTAGCCTTAGAAACCAAAATGGCTAAGCTGTTCAGATTGTCTCATTCTCTAATCATTGACTGTCAGAGGCAAAATGTAATAAGCCATAGCTACAGTTCTCGTACTGGACACTTTTATTCCTGTTGCCTTTACATTTAGAATGCTGGGGGTTTTTTTCTGGCAGATTTTTAGAACATTCCCTCCTCTCCTGCATGTGACACCAAAAAATCCCCACTTTACTACAACTCTAAAGTTGTTAAACTTTAGTTTTCCAGTCGTAAAGTACTAACATGATGTAGCTGAAAGACTGAACTTGATTTTCATCACAGGACAAAGCACAAAAATATCTGCTAGAGAGGAGGAATAAACATGAGCAAATATTTTTATAGCTCACAAGAAATCTTAAAAACATTGTGTAGATAAGATCTCATTTTTTTTGTCGGACATGAGAACTCTTTCTTGCACATTGCTATTTTTAGCATTAGGTCAATGTATCTTCACTTCTAGGCTGAATATATACTGACCTTTTAGTCAAAACTTAATGCTGTTGCTAATATCCTCTAGGATGAAAAACTGCTGTTCTGTGTGCCCACATTTTGCCTGTAGGACAGAACACACCACTATTCTCTATTTTGTATTTTTGCATTTTAGTTGCTGTTATTTAAGAATGAATTATAGAAATAAAATCACAACTCTTAGTATGTAGACAGATAAGATGGAAGACAATCACATGAGCTACATTTGAAAGAAAAGTCAGACTGGAGAGAAATCTGTGAGAGGGATTTGTATGCTATCAAAGCAATTTGGTCCCCTGTCAGCTCATGCATTGTGGAGGAAAAATTGTGGAACTTTCATAGAAAGTAGTTCTATAGCACAGCTCCCTTCCAAATTTTTGCTTTTCTCTCTCTGCTTCATAAGCAAGAAGGAAATGCTAAATGTAGAGTAAATTGAGTTAGAGTCATTTAATGACCACTCAGTTACTTCACTTACTAACCAGAAGAGCGGGTGGTGAAGTAGGTGGTTCTATCAAAGCTCCTGTACGTAGCGGAAGCTTCATGTTCTTTCTCACTTTCTTCCAGAAAAGTTTTGTACTTGTGACACAATAATGAAACATCCCAAGCATCAAGAATATATAAATAAATTTTGTATAATTTGATGAAGGTTTCAACAACAACAACAACAAAAGGTCCTGTTTTCTTTTCTGTCAATTTAAAGCTCTCTGCTGCTCTTTTCTCACTTAGCAAGTTGTGAAGATATAATGAATGACTGATGCATAGCCAAAAGCGTGGTAGTGACCATCATCTCTGGAAGTTTCATGTTCTGACACTCTAGAAAAGCTAATCAGGAACAGTAGTGGCCCAGCAAGGAGCTGTTGCAGTAACTTGTCATCAAACCTCGAGACCTATCGTGGGCTCTGAGAAACAAAACTGATTGTTTAGGAATTATTAATCCACCCTGTCTTTAGAGATGCCTACTAATCTCTCAAGAGATAATTTGAAAACAAATGAATCTGTGAGAATAACTTTGGATTTTTTAAGAACAATGTTATATGGTTGCAGAAATACAAGTGTGATATAGGCAGTTCTTAATAAAAGCTGAAACTATTCTAGTTTTTACGGGACTTGATTCTCACAAAAATAAAGTGGAGTAGAAATAATTGGAACAGAGTATTTCAAATAGGATAGGTGAAAACCTCCAAGCCTTTTACAATAAAGCTTTATTGAGTAATGCTCTATTGAACCAAAACAGCAGCTGCCTCTGTCTGATCATCAGCCTTCTGTGTCAGTGCAAGGGGAGTGAGACGTTGAGCAAAAGTGTCTTACTGCCAGTGCCCCTGGGTAAATTCCATTTTATTAAGAATGTTAGTTGTAAGTATATTTTTGTTCATTCTAAGATTACATATTTGATTAAAAATAAAAATGCAGAAACATTACCACTATTTGATCCCTGTTTATATTAGGAGGCTATATAGAACATTTTTTTTCTGCGGAACAGTACCTGAAGAATCACTTCTATAAATGAGAAGGCCTAAACTTGACTAAAGCTACTTGTTACTTTTGTAATTGGTGTCTTTAGGCACTGACTTAAGACTTGCTCATTTAATTGGGAGTTTGACATTTATTGTGATAATTTGTCATGAAGTAATTAACAGTGATTCTAAGTAGAAATATTTTAATTGATTTTTTTCCAATTATTCATTCTGTTTGATTTGTATTGATGACTTATATAAAAAGAATTCAATATCAAGTCTTTTTTTCTTGGAAAAAATAAAGTATAACATCTAATACTTATTCACTGTTATCCTTCTCTTTCACATTTTAATACTTTTTTTCCTTTTGCCTTATCCATTTAAAGTAAAATGCTGCTGATAAAGAGGAGCACCTCTCCTCCTACCCATTCCCTTCTATTTTTGACAGCCTGAGTTGACGAAGGCTGCTGCATTAGAAGCATTACCGTGTATGTAAATAGCCCCTGTATGCATAACATCTCAACTCAAAATCTGTGTTAAAAAGTTCTTGTAAATTTAGCATCAGTCTGCACTTACGTATTCCTACTATATTTAATCCTGAGTAACAGCTAAGGCTTACTTCACATTGATTATACATATTTCGGGCAGAGCTGACGAGAGGACTCTTCGACAGGGTTATGTCCTCGGGCAGAACTGTGTCACTCCAGTGTTGCTCCTCATCTTCTTTCTCTTCCTGAACTGACACTTTCTTCTTCTTGAATTCTTTACATCAGCAGCAATGTTCACTGCCCCCTCCCATAGGCCAACTAGTATATTTGCATATCCAGTATATCCAAAACTCTGACTACTTTATGTCAGCTAGTTGCTTGCAGATTCAAGCACCGGTGTTTGCATCCTGTAGAAATGTAAGAGCATTTAATTTCCATGATTTTCCTCTTCAGAGGAAAGAAAGACGAATCTGAAGCGATTAGTCTAGTATATGAATTGGTAGCAGGAGGTTTAAAGGTGACCTGAAAATGTTGATTGAATAAACTTAATTCATTTATGGCTGTATAATTTAAAACTAATTCAAATTAGATCCTCCTCTGCTTACTTTCTGAAATTAGAGTTGTGAATTTCTGGTTTGCAAGACCTAAAAGCAGCAAAGAATTAAATTACTGTATCAAAGAATGAAGATGTCCACTTGTTCCTGATGGCAAAAAAAGACAAGATTTTGAACCCTTTTCAGAGTGGCATTCATATAAAAACTCTCTGGCCTAAGGAAAAAAGGTCTTTAGTTCTTCTTGTCTTCTGTCATCTCAACTGTTTCTAATTGTCTTTCAGTATTTCTAAACAAGTATGATTGGTTTTGGTGGTGTAGAGTTCATACATTCTTTTATATTTCCTCTCTACAATGTACAGATGTAAGGATGATGGGGTGAAGTGAGGAAATTGCCTTGCTTCATCAGTGTGGTGAAAGCTTCTTTTCTTAAAACCCACTGTATCCTGATAGTGCTATTCCTACTCTGGCAAAGGAGATTTGAGGATTAGGTGGGATTCTGACTTTTCGTGGTTTTTATTTGCTATTTGATTCAGAGTTAGTGAAGATTCTCTGTTCTGCTCTTTTTAGAAGTATTAATTGCAAAACTATTATGTGGTAGGTAGTCACTTGTCTTGAACAATATTTGAGAACACTTATCTTGCCTAACATTTTCTTCACTAAGTACACGAGTGGATTTGGACCTGCATGCCTTTTTGTAACCGAATGCTGAAGGATTTAAATTTTTTTTTGACAGTCAGTCTCCTTCATGTTGGGTTGCCTGTTTTCTAAGAAATTAATTTATTTCTAGCACTTTTCCTCTTTAATATTTCCTAATTCTCTAATTTATGGATTGAATATAGTAGTATTGAGTGGGTTGAAGTAGATGGATTTAGAAGGGAGGTAACAAAATATTTCTGGTAATCAACTTTCAAATTTCATTACTGCTGCTGTTCATGTATGCCTAAAAACCAAACCACAGCAGTTTTTCAAAATGAAATTTCTTGCATTAACCTATGACTGCTCTGGGTTGAAGCCTGTGCTCTGTGAGTTTGTTGCTCACCATATCTGCATGCAGATGTGCTCTACTCAGCTGTAATGCAGCTGGGTCCCAGGCTGCCTGCCTCTGCACCAAGGGCTTCTCGGGCCAGCACGCAGGTGCACTGGAAGCATCCTGAAGTAGCGAGGCTGAGACTAAACCTTGCTGTTTCGGTGTAGTTTCTTATCCTTTTCTAGTGAGTTGCCACTGACAAACTGTGACGTGACAAAGCTGGCAGTAATGAAAAATGTGATGTTTGATACCAAAACAGATCTGGGTACAATAAGTCAGATGAGCTTTCAGTCTTTGTGACTGTTTTAGCAAATGCGTATTCGAAGTGAGCAAATGGCAGAGCAGTGTGACTCAGCAGTGGCAGCTGGGGTACGGATGCCATCTGTAGTCTGAAATGGCACTCAGAGTAGTGTGGAGTTGCACAACAGCTATGTGTAAGGTAGGTGGGCCCAGACTGATACAGGATATTTAGGCTGTGGAGTAACAGCATTGAAGAGCAGATGTCCAGAGATTATGAGGGATCCCTGGGTAGATCCAGTATTGCTGCTGTGTAGACTATTACTGTGATTTTTGGGCTTAGAGGGAGAGTGCTGCATCCAATTTTATCAGGTGGCCATAGGAAGTCCGAGATCTACTGAGAGTGTTGCTGAAAGAGAACAGATGTGGATTGTTTTGTTAGAGCTCTTTTTTGGAAATGCTCTGCTACTGACTGGCAAATGCATTACTAGAGATGGAAAATATGCCAACTGCAATAAGAGCACTCTGTAACTGCCAGTTTGCAATTCCTGCTTCCCTCAGGATTAAAAAAGGATAGACAGTAGTTATCCAAACAGAAGTCATCAGCATAGATAACTACTGTATGGATTGAAGGGTAACACTGATTAGAGCTTTGAAAATGTGGAGCACTAGTCCTCATACCCACTCTTATGATCTGTTCAGTTGAGCTGTTCTTGTAGAGACTGAAAACAGTTGCTGGTGTTACAGAGTAGAAACAGATCTCTTAGGGATTATTTCTGGTAGGTTTGTTAGTGGACTGTCTCAGTGTACCTTCTAAATGGCATCAGCAATCAGCATTTTCTGCTCTAAGTCTGCAAAATGGTGTGTCAAATTTAGGACCTCAGAAAACAGCCAGTGCTAAAAAATAGCTCTGCCGTCTTGACTAGTCTATGAGACGGATTACTAGAGAACGTTGCAGCAAATTCTGAGTGATGATTTAGTTATACAAAATGTAACTCATCTTTATATAACTGATCTGGGTGTCCCTGACAATTAATTTTCAAAAATGTTTTTGTTATTTAAAGGGAAAATGTTAAGAGAATGGAGCTAGGCTCTTCTAAATAGTTTTGTTCTCAGCTGAGCAATACAACCAGAGACAATGGCAGAAACTGATGAACAGGATGTTCCACCTGAAATGAGGAAGAACTTCTTTACTATGTGGATGACCGTGCATTGGAACAGCTCGCCCAGAGATGTTGTGGGCTCTACCTCACTGGAGATATGCAAGAACTGTCTGGGCAGAATTCTGAGTAATGTGCTCTAGGATGGCCCTGCTTGAGCAGGGAGGTTGAACCAGATGACCCACTGTGTCTCTTCCAACCTGCCCCGTTCTGTGGTTTATCCTGATTTGAAGGTGATTGTTTCTGTCACCAGAAGGTGGTAGGTCTCTTTAGTGAGAGGGCTATAGACAAGTAAGATGTTGAGCTAATGGGATCAAAATGGTGTCGATACACCTCAGTTTCCCCCTAACCCCTGCAGCATATCTGCCTTCCTGGATGACAAAAATGAAGGTTGTCTCCAAGAGCTTGCAGCTGTAGTGATGTGTCTACCAAGTTAAATCTAGCTGATACTAATTTGGGCTGGAAGAGAGGACTGTTTTCCATATAACTGGTCTGTATAAAGATCAAGACAAAAGCATAATGTTGTGTGGGTCACTAGTCACTTCAGAGAAGGTGCTGACAATGTCTTTCTCTTTCCTTTGGCTAGTAAACAATGTGCTGGCAAAGTCAGTCATTTTCAATTCTCCTTGCTCTGTAGGTGGTGTGAGTTTCAAGCAATGCAAGACTGCAGAATAATGCTATTGGCCTCTCAGTCTGGCTCTCAGCTTTGAGCTGCACTAGCACTTCTTCATTCTCAGCTTCAGAGATGGTATCAGGGCAACTATTACAAAAATACCTTAAAAAAACTCTGAAAGCTTGCATTGTATTAGCTGTCCACAGCACATGTGCCTTTGCCAGGTTGACTATTCTGACTCTTAAACAGATGTTGGCAACACAGGTGAGTAGGATGGTATGATTTCCCCTCACACCCTTTGGATACCTATGGGCAACTAAAAGGAGGAAATATACCCAGACAAAGGGTTTGCTTGCCTGAGCCTCCATGCGTACTTCTTATTTTAGCAAAGGAGCCTTGTAATCTTTTTTTTTTTTTCTTGGTGCTTAATTAACCCCTCATACCCTCTTTCTCTCTAACCCTCTGGGTTGTTTAAACTACCTCAATCAGAGGAAAGCAAATCCAACAACAGCGGTGGAGGAATGGGTTTCTGCCAGTTGCTGCCATGAGTTTTGTTGAGTTGAATTGGCTGGCTTTCTGTAAGTGGGCATAAACAGTGAAAGGTAACAAAAATAAAGTTTAGTCTTTGAAAACCGAGAGAGAGGAAGTGAAAGTGGAATGCAGCCAAATCAATGGGCTATAAAGAGAGTCTTTTCAACAGTGCTGTGAATAGATAAGAGTGGGAGAAGACTCATTTGTCAAGGGCAGAGAGGAGATGCCAGGGTGATTCGGTTAAGGGGAGATGAAAGCTGGAAGAGAGTGTGTCTCAGAGAAGCTTTTTAGTTATCCTTCAAAAATTGAGTATAGCGGGAGTGAAGGACACATGAAGAGGCTTGAAGGAAGATGTGAGTGTTGAATGATGGTACCTGTAATACTTGAGAAAAGAAGTGCTGACCTGAGATCGAGTGTGGAGTGAAAGAGTAAAAGGGTGGTTGTAACTTGTGCTGCCCTACTTTAAGGTTGTCAAAAAGGCAGGCTGAGGTTCAGTTTAGACAGGAGGAGATCACTTTAGATCAGTGGTGTGATGGGGTCAACTCCACAGAAAAAGGGTTTGCAAATGCATTTGTAGATGAGGACACCCAGAGATGAGATGCAAACAAAAAGACCTGGAGTCTGTCTTTGCTCCTTCAAAGAGTATGCAAGGAGGGGACAGAACCTCACCGTGCTGGTGGGTTATATGGATTTGTACTTGAACTTGAAACAGCCATTTGTGATAGTCTGTACCTGTCACTTCTTTTTTCTTAACAAATTGTGGTACGAACAAAACATATCTTGTTTTTTCACTGTCTCATACTTTTTTGGGGTGGATTGTGATATGGCAAAAAATAAGGGAGGAAACTTATGGTCACACTTTGAGGCTGCTTTATTACAAATTGCTTATATTCCTCTGGTACTAAAGTGTTTCATTTCAAAATCAGCAAATTTTTTATTATGCTTGTTGCTTTATTCATTGCATCCAGATTATGTGTTGGTTATTAAGTATTGATTTTTATATTGCATTAAAAATTTTTATGCTTTTCTTGCGCTTTGGTCTCTATGAAGTATTTTCTTGTGAATGTATTGCTCTGCATTATGTTCTGTATTTTAACCTTTAAATGCAACTTGGTAGTGCAGAGCTAATTTTGAGCTTTCTTTAAATTATAATAGAGAAAAAAATAAGAAACAGAGAAGAATACTGCTTTTGTGGAGAAGCTAGCATTTTTATTTTAATTTTTTAAAAAAGATTTATTTATGGTGACAAGTGATGCAAGCATTAGGACGCATGCTGTCCACTGAAACAGTTCACATTTTTTCTTCTGGCTTTAAGAAAACAAAACAAACTCCAAATGTGAAGCTCTTCAAGTATTTTCTCCTTCTATGAGCTTTTCATTCTCAGATGAAATATAGTAGGAATTTTGAAAATGATTCTGTTTAGCAGCTTATCCTGCTGCAGCCTTTCTTACCTTTCCCTAGCAAATAGCATGCTATTTTAGGTAATGGCAGACCAAAAAGTGAATGCTTTCTCATATACATCTTTGTGAATATACTACCAAAGGATAACTGAAAAGATAATGTGAAAGCATGGGCACGTAATACTTGTATAAGTTCTAGTTGAATATGTGAATGCCTTGTCTAATTTGAAAAAAGAGAAGCTAGTGCAATAGCGAAGTGTTAGACTTTTTTTCCTTTCAAATATTCTCTAAGCCTTTATTATTTCTATTATAACCCTTAGGAGATGGAAAACTAGAACCACACAAGATTTCTGGGTGTGTCTTATAGTTTTGTACAGAAATGTTCAGTATTCTTTCCTAAATTTTCTCCCTTTTGACTCTTGAATTATCTTTCAGCTATTATTTAGCATCAAGCTGATGTTTTCCTGAAAATATTTAATTCAGTCTTATAATCTAAAGATGGAATGGCGAATTTATGCTCGGACTAGTACTGGCACCTATCAGTGTCTACCAGGACAGTTTTCAGCCACAGTTCTTTTTGCACTTAACTTCTGTGCGATGTGTAACATAAAGGGGTATGTTTTCACTTGTGTGCTGAAGTGGTAGGATTGTCAGAATAGTGTTTCTCTCTTCTCCTTGCTGCGCTTCGGGCAGTGTGCCTTCAGGACATGGACAGATGATTGGCTTCAAAAAGCTGCGACTTCACTGCACAGTCTAAAGTAGGTTTATCCAACATTCAGGCATAGACTATTTTAAAAAGCCAGCCCAGGGAGAATGTTTCTCCATTTAAGAAGTGGAGAGATTAAGCACAACTTGAATGTGCTTGAAAAATACTATAATGTAGTTAAGTGTTCTTGTAATAGTTGGTTTTATTGAAACGCAAGTGTAGATTTGCAGATAAAAACGCGAGTTTAAAATCCTTGAGCTCAATTCCCTGGGAAGCCATAAAAAACCATTACCTTTGTTTGTTAAATTGTAGTATTTATATTATTCTGATTGTAAATACCCTAAAATAGTGATTTCTTGCTAGAAGTTTATACGCCTATTGCAATTTCTCTGTTGAGAGTTTTTTTAATTGCACAAGTAAAGCCAAGTTTGATGGCATATTAGTAAGTTTTGTCCAAAATGGTGTGCTGATTTGTGCTGTTTGTTCACCAGAGGTCTTGCTCAGGACCAAGTCTGATGAGAGAAGAGACACATTATTTGCTTACATGCACAATTTATATTTTAAATCAGTTCAACACCAAGTAGTGATTTGGCTACAAGATGAAGAAAGTGAGTTGTTAGCATAATGTGTGTTTCTCTGAGTGTGTTAAAGAGCTTTGCTGTCAGGTTACTCTCTACCAATTTACCTAAAATATTTTCCTCCTTGTTAGAAAATATTTTGATAAACCTTACTTTGCTGAAGAATGAAGTAACAACTAGTACAAAGAGTAGTATGTGAAATGAATAATCCATTTGATATTCATTTGAGTCTATAGGGCACATGTAAAGGGAGACTCAGATTTGTAAGTCTAAAAAGGAAAGGTAGAAGACAGAAGATAAAAGGCAAATCTCTATTTCTTTGTGTTTGCAGTTCTCAGCTTGTTTAATGTGAAACATTTTCATATAATTCTGGTTTTTATCTTAGATTTTCTGTGATACTTTAGTCCATCTTTAAGCATAACATTGCAGAGAACAATGTTATACTTGTCTTTGTGATTGAATGAAAGGTGTTAGAACCAGTAAGTAAGTGCCGAGCTTCATTTTGATACCCGGGAAAGTATGAAGCATTGCTGAGGAAAGCTTAAGATAAGACATCATTTTAATAGGAGATTATGCAAGGAAAACCCAGGAAAGGATAGGCTGCTCCATATAACCTTGATTCTGGGAAGGTGATGGAACAGCTTGTGCTTGAGGCCATTTCCAGATACGTGAAGGACATCAGCAAATGCTGTCTCCTTAGATATCAGTGAGGTTGTCGACACTGTCTTCCAAACAGGGGAGGTGCTCCCACTGAGGACCAGGAAACACTAATACATTAATGTATAACAAAACTTTTTTTTTGTTGCCTTTGTTTTGGTGCTTGGTTTTGCTGTTTGCTTTTGGGTTTTTTTGTTTGGTTGGTTTTTTTTGTTGTCTTTTCTTTTAACAGTGTCGATTACTGAGCACTGGCACACTTTGCCTTGGGAAACTGTGGAATCTCCATCCTTGGAGATGTTGTCTGGACATGGTCCTAGGCAACTCCCTCTAGATGGCTCTGCTTGAGCAGAGGGGTTGGACCAGATGGCCTGCAGTAATCCTTCCACACTCAACTGTTCTCTGATTCTGTAGATTGGGGCCCAGTATATCTTGAATTTGTTATTTGTTGCTCTGTATCTCATCAGATCTTTCAGTAAATTTGGAAGTTTGGCTGTTTCCCGTGAGTATAGAAATCTTCACTGCTTTCAAAATACATTTATGCTGTTCTTCTTTCTAACCTTCCTTTCATCTTGCTGGATTGTATGAAAAGATATGCAAGATATTAAAGTACTTACTGCTTTTCTTGCTACAAAATGAGAAACTAGAGCAGTATCTGCACTTCTGATACAAAAGGATTTGGCTTTTAGTTTGGCAGTGCCTGTGTGTGTGAAGGTATATTTTTAAACTCAATAGTGTTCATTGCCCCTCCTATTCATATGCCCAAGTTTTGTGATTCACTGCTATCTTAATTCTTTAGGTACCTTGATGTTGTTTCTCAAAAGATCTCTTCTGAGAGGTTCTTGTCATCCTCTTGAGACTCTGGATTTATACGATGACCGAACTCTTCAATCATCTCTCTACCTTCTTGGACTTACCTGCTTCTGAGGCTTCAGAAATAACCTTTTGTAGCAGCTTCTGTCATTTTCAACGTCAGAGCTCATACATTTCCTTGCTTTTAATTTGATCTTCCTTTTGGCATGACCATTTAATATTTTATACACAGTCTTATGCTCACCTCCCCTTAGGAAGTCCTCAGCTTTCATATTGGCCACATTCATTTTGAGCTCTGTGCCCCCATGTTCCTTGAGCTCCTTTTAAACTTCAGTCTGTATAACTTAGGTACTCTTCTCTCATTTACTCATTTGTCTGGCTTCTGCACTGAAGCTGTAGTAACTTGTGTTTGCTGTTCTCAAAGAGGAGACATTTTTTGTCAAATAGTTGCTCCTATTGTCTATCTGGAAGCTTTTGTTTTTGTCTGTTGAATGAAGTTTTAATAACTGATAGAAAAAGAGATGGGTTCTAGAACAAACTTTAAATAGCTTGTACTGTCCCATGTCACACTACTTTATGGCTAAACTCTCAAAATTGCAATAAGATGGCACTGAAAAGCAGTGTCATGGAAAGGGATCTGGGGGTCCTCGTTGGCAGAATGCTGAATATGAGTCAGCAGTGCCCTGGCAGCCAGGAGGGCCAACTGTGTCCTGGGGGGCATCAGGCACAGCATCGCCAGCCAGGCAAGGGAGGGGATTGTCCCACTCTGCTCTGCACTGGGGCAGCCTCACCTCGAGTGCTGGGGGCAGTTTTGGGCACCACAATATAAAAAAGAGATTAAACTATTAGAGAGCATCCAAAGGAAGGCAACAAAATGGAGAAACGCCTTTAGGGAAAGCCATAAGAGGAGTGGCTGAGGTCACTTGGTCTGTTCAGCCTGGAGAAGAGGAGACTGAGGGGAGACCTCATTGCAGTCTGCGACTTCCTTGTGAGGAGGAGAGGCAGGCACTGATCTCTGAGGTGACCCAGTGACAGGACCTGAGAGAACGGCCTGAAGTTGTCAGGGAAGGTTTAGGTTGGGTATCGGGAAAAGATTCTTCACCCGGAGAGTGGCTGGGCACTGGAACAGGCTCCCCAGGAAAGTGGTCACAGCACCAAGCCTGACAGAGCTCAAGAAGCATTTGGACAATGCTCTCAGGCACATGGTGTGATTTCTTGGAGGTGTTCTGTGCAGGGCCAGGAGTTGGGCTTGATGATCCTGGCAGGTCCCTTCCAACTCAGCATATACTGTGATTCTGTAATGTGTAGTTAGGCCTGCTTTTGTGGTTGAGTTGGTGGCGTGATTAGTAGAGATAGAGATAGAAGTTGAGCTCTGAACTTGTTTCTTCCAAGTCCTTGTTTCAGCTTTTTTTTCACTCCCTTGGAGAGTAGGTTACAAAATTACCTAGCATTCAATCTGCAGAAAATTTTGTGGTTTCATGTACGGTTTGTAGGGCTGTCTTCATTTAGCACACATTAAGCTTTAGAGTTTAATCTTGTTCTGATCCATTTCCTTTTAACAGCATATCGTGAGAATATTAAGGAGAAATGCCGGAGACTGTGAAATCTACATAAGATTTCCTACAGATAAACATTAGCAGTGTCTTGGAAAAGGTATTGTTTTCAGAAGCAGCATGGTAAGACTACATATCCGTAAAAAATAATCAAAGTGATTAGTTTATTTTTGGAACCCTCAGTTGTGTTCTTGAAGTCACAGAACTTGCTTGCTGATGTTTTATTATGGGTATAGTTATGAAAATTTTTATTAATTTCAAGTACATGATTCCACCCCCCAATTCCCCAATTTTTTATATTCAAATGGTATAACTCTTTGTTACCAGTGCAATTGGTCAGAAGTTTGCTCAGTGTACTGCAGGAATACTGAAGCTTGCAGCCTGCAAGCTGAAATGTGAAATTGCTTTGGGGTTCTGCAGATGTTTTAACTTATATATTGATGAAAATCTATACATCATTTCATGAAACTGTTGATTCTTCTCATGGTTTCAGAAATAACTTGTGAACTGAAATGGAAATTGTCTTGGGTAGCTTCAGTCATATAAAAGGATCTGCATATGCAGGGCTGTTTGCTCTCTGCTGCTTTGGCCTGCCAAGGAAGGATAAAAAAGACATTTCACAGCTACCTTTTGTCACCTCTTCAGTAAAGAACAGAAGAACTCCTTTTCCCTGGAGAATAGAAGGAAATTTAAAGAAACTTTTGTTTAGATTATGTTTTGTTTAGTTTGGAAACTGAAGGACAGATAACGTAACAGAGACTGATCTTTTCTTCCCTTCATCTCTTTCGTTTTTCTATCCTGCTCACTGCTGGTAAAGCATGGAAAAGATTCCTCTTGGCAGTGAATGTGAAGCATTTTGAAATCAGAGGCATACAAGGCTTTTCCAGGCTCGGTATAGACAGAGAGAGAGAGGCTTTTTAATAGAAGAAATTTAATAAATGGCATGGCCATGTAGACCTTATCTAATTGTGAAGCTCCATGCTCTTCCAGTATTTGAGGTTAGGCTAAATGCTGCCATTAATAGTGATCTCTTACCCTGAAGAGTACAGGAAAGGATGTCCACCTGAGGCTTCTTGCATTCTCAATAACTTGCACCTAATAATTATCAAGTTCCCATCTTTCTTTTCTAAAATTAGCTATTATTAAATTAGCTATTTATTAATAAGGAATATGGAAGACAGGAAATGAAAAGAAATATGCATAGATCAGACTTGATTGTGAGCTGTTTAGCATTTTCCCCCCTATTCTGTTTCTTGGTTATGGCACTACTTAATGACTTTTGGAGGGTGGGAATGGTTTTAATTTCACAGTGATTTACAGCAAATACTGGTTTAGGAGAGGTTTGTCCACTTCCTTGTCAGAAAAAATTGTGTTTATCAGGATGTTTAGATTATTTGACTGTTATAACAGCACCAACAAAAGCCCTACAACTAAAATATAATAATGTTAACTTAAAATTGCCATATTTCCTATTTTGCTGTTGATGTTTACATTCCATTGGTGCTGTTGGATGAGACTTGGAGTTCTATATTCAAGTTACTAAGCTAAGAGGGTGATTAAAACTTCTTGATGTTAAGAATAAGTCTAGACAAATTTCAAAAAAATATTTGCAGGTAGTTGAGTTGACTTGGCTTTTACTGCTGTTACTTGAAGTCAGTTGGTTTGTGTAATGAATTCTAATACTACAAAATAAGGTACCACTCTAAGGAAGATAAATATTCTTAGTATTTAGTATGACTTCTCCCTGTAGTGGAGAATCTGTAATTCTCCTTAAGTGTAGCTCTTTTCATGGTTATTTTTTTAACATTAAATACTGCCTCTGATCTTGTGCCTTTTTAGATGCCATAGGTTAATTAAGGTTGTTTCAGTGTTACATTTCAGTAGGTAATACTTAATGTAAGCATTTTAACATAAGTCATCAAAATTTATTCTCAAACTGCATTAACATCAATTCTTAGTATAGTCTTAATAGGTGTCTGAATGCTCTGCAGTCAAGGTGTTTTAAAATGCTCATAACAAAAATAATGAAGTGCCCTTAGGAGATGAAAACATCCTGTGCTTCAGGGTGTGCTGTAATATAAACAGGTAAACTAATGTGGTAGGTGGGTGATCTTTAAAAGCAGAACTTGTACCTGGATGTATATGACTGAAAAGAGACCCACTATAGCACCTTTATACTCTTCAATCTTTGAATTCACCACTCAATGGGAGAAGAATAAAAAAAATTTCACGGGACTTTTACCTGACATCACAGATCAACATAATTTTGTACTGGGTTCTTGCCATGGAGCTATCTACTTTGATAGATTTAGAGCTAATCATTATGCTTTTACAGCAGGTGGTGGAGAAAAATAAAAGCATGCTCTTGAATAAAAGGAGCAGATTGTTCCAACTAGTTATTTGAGCTGAATGAGAAAAGAGTATTTCATCCCTGATGTGACACTTTCATACATGGACGTCCCAAAAGAAACCATTAGTAACTGAGCCCTGTGTTACAGGGGAGAAGTTGTGCTGACAAAACTTTGTTGTGTGCCCCTAGCGGAACTCTTCTCTCATGCTCTTGGTTTGGTTTTTTTTTCCTCCTGATCTGCTTGTTCCTAGTGGATGAGTTTCTGGACTCACAGCCAGCTCCTTAAAATGGAGGGGCACAAACTTTGAGATACTATTAGTGTGTTTTTCCATTTTGCATAACACCAGGAGTGGTCAGATGCAAAAACAGATCTCAGAACTGAACTGTAAAGTTGTATGATTTCAACTGTCTTTCTATACGTACCATTCTGTGCCTGAAAAAAATCCTTTGCCATGCTGGTAGGTTATAGTACCAAGAAATGAAGAACATTTCTAAAATCTAAGTATTAAAACTGCCGTACAGAATGTTTACATGCTGTTTAATGGTAGCTTTTAGCTATAAGTCAGTAGATCTCCAGTCCACCATCCCTATAATGTTATTCATAATAAATGTTATGAGTATCTTAAATTTAATTTAATGTTGTTGTGATTATTTCTATTCTAAATAGTAGAAGTGCATAATCTCTAGGAAGTGCAGTGAAGATAAAGTGTTAGTGTTAGATAAAGATCAGTTATTCAAATTCAGAATCAGTTTTCCTTTTTGTCCTGAGATGATGAGCTGGGAAAGTTGTACTGGGCATCCATTTATCAGTAGGAGTTATTGACACACGCTTCTTCTAGTCTTAAGCTTATTTATATTTTAACCTGGCAGAGAAAAGGTCTGTTTAGCTCTTCTTTCCTGGGTTGATATAAAAGGAAGATAAATCAAAATCACAGGGCAATGTCAGTATCAAGGCTGTTAAGGAATTATAATTATAATTTTAAAATATGTAATTTATCTTTAAATTTAAATAAATAAATAATTTAAAATAGCTTTTTATAGGTTATTTTTGGTTTTTGTGGCAAGATTTTGGTGGCTGGGGGGCTACAGAAGTGGCTTCTATGAAGAACTGCCAGAAGCTTCCCCTCTGTCTGATAGAGACAATGCCAGGCTCCAAGACCTTGGCTGAGCCTGTCAGAGACAGTGGTAGTGCCTCTGGGATAACAGATTTAAGGGGAAAAATTTTCTGTGTGACAAAAAGGTTTTTGAAGGTTTGATGTTATTTTTCATTACCCTACTCTGATTTGACTGGTAATAAATTGAGTGTGGTTTGCCCATTATGGTAATTGGTGAGTGACCCACAGGTCTTACAAAATATTTTTCTCTCCCCTGAGGAGGGGATTGATAGAGCAGCTTTGGTGGGCACATGGTGTCCAGCCAGGGTCAATCCCCCACAAGAGATGATGTGTAAGTTTTGACTATATGATCTTTATTAAATCTTCATTAAATTTTGGTTAATTTTGGGGATTTTATGATTAATTTTGAGATTAAATTCAGGTTAATCTTGATGACCTTGTTATTAAGCAGAGCTTTAATTTATTTTCTGAGAGTTCAGTGTGGGATATTAATCTTTCTTTTTGTAATGAACATTTAAGATTCTTTATCTTTCATAAATGAAAATGGACATGTAGGCAGGAAATTTTTTGAGGCTAGTATGATTTATCACTTATCTTTTAAAAGGACGTTGAAGGGGAGTGTGTGAGTTCTCGGTCTGCTTAAGCTGAAGTTGATAACCTAGTGAAGCTTATGCGAAAACATAATGGATACAGTGAATTGTTTTGCTTGGTTTCTGTGAAATGTAAATTTTTCCCAAATACTTCACAAGCAACTGAGCAAATTTGATTGATCCAAAATACAATTAGTAGTTTGACAAAATAATCAGAGATATTTAAAATTTTGTCTTCTTAGCTTTCTATTCCCGTTGTTGGTGGGGTGTTTGTTTCTGATGGACAACCTGTTTTTTTCTTTTTGTTTGTCTTTGATTGTTGAGGGTAACTTGATGGCTGCTGCCACCTCTGCAGGGTGTGGCAAGTTGTGACTCTGTTTGATGCTGTCCCATCCAGCTCTTCTGGGCCATGTCCTGAAGGCAGTGTTGTTTGAAGGGAGGAGATTCTACTGTCTGCCTTGCATCCATCTGAGTCCCTCAGCCCACATCAGGCTGCTGAGGTCAGACCAGTCTGGTGTATTACTCTGATCACTGCTGCTGCTGCCATCTTTATCAGAAGCGTGATAATAGAAATCTAAGGTAAATGTGGATTTAGGTACTGCAAGATTCAGGAGCATTTGAATGTCAGCGCTGTGTGCTTCCAGCCAAGAGATTGAGCAGAGGTGCACAAATCACTGTGGCAGGATATGTGTGTTGGTAGGTATGGACAAATTCCAGTGGAAGGGGTAGTATTGACGAAAAAAGGAATGTGATGGTGATAGGTAATGGGACAGTGGTTGGTAGTGAAGTACCATTTTATTGAGTTTTGGGGGAAGTTACAAATGGCTTAGTAGGAGATTTCTGACTTGTCATTTGTAGGATCTTAACGGACTGTTGTCAAAATGTTAGGCAACAAATATGAATGGTTATTTGAGTTCAGCTGCTGAACTTCATTGGAAGGTAGTGAACATTCATCAAGCTGATCCACTATCTTCCCTGAGCAATGCTCTTACATTATTGTGGACAATGGCCCAGTAGCTGAATTAGGGTGCTAGTAAGTCTTGGCCTACTGTGTGCTTTTGTCAGATGTGGTTTTATGTTTGAGTGGTTTAAGATTTGATTTAAAATGTATACAGTTTTGAACGAATGACTGGGAACAAAATATATCACTGCAGGTTTCACCCACCCACCACCTCTTCTCCTTGTGTTTTCCACACAGCATGTTGCACTAGGTTTGTCTCTTACTGCCTGCAGTTACCAAAATAGCATGCAGGCGATTGACTGTTAAAACAGAGAAGGAGATGTCTACATTTGCTCATGTTTTAAGTTTTAAGGAGTAGTCTGCAGGGGGTTTGAAATACTTGGCCTGTCTTGTGTAGTACTGGGTAAAACACTACAGCATTAGTTGTTTACTTGCCTTGAAAAGTCTCGGTATGTTGGTAAGAGGTAAAGTGGCAGTGTGCTCTGTGAGAGGAAGCCATTCCTCTCAACAACTGGTTCAAGCAGTTGTTACAGGGCTGATTTTGTGGTGGGTTGATAATCTGCCCTGATAAACTTTGCTCATGTGTATACGATAAATGCACACTTGCTTGTTCCATGGGTGCAGCCATGAGGTTGGGATTGCTTGCTGTGTATTAACAGGAGCGTTGTTATTGCTAATCAGAACCCTGATAACTAAAATTAATAGTGGATACAAAGACAAGCAATTAAGGACATTCATCTTCTAAATGAGTCTAAAAGATTCATTGGTAGTTTAAATTTATATACTGAGGGCACTTAAACCATTAAAAAGGGTAATGGGTGCCCTGCAGGCATGTGCTTCAAAGCCATATGTCATTTCGGTGCTGGGACAGCAGACTGATAACTTCCCTTTAAGGGAAACTGCTATTCATTTATCAATAAAATGTTGAAGGAAATGTACATTTTTTTGCTGTAGAGTGATCATAGAAGTGTAATGTAAGTTAAATCAAAATGCAAGATTTATGTTCCAAGTCTTTTTGGCTTTATCATAATAGATGTTAATTAGAAAAGTCTCTCACTAGTAACAGAGGGCACTGGAGTTGGGACTTTGAAAAGTATAAATATTTCTCTGACACACAAATATTTCTCTCGTGCCTTGCAGTCTTTGACAGTGACACTGATGTAGTAACCAACAGGGAATGAGATGTTGGGGCTTTTTTGTTGCTGCTGTGCTCATGCTGTCACAGGGTGATGTTTGAACAAGTTTTGTTAATTCAGAGACAAATATGAAGTTTTAAGGGTTTATGGTACAAGGATTTAGCACAAATTTTGCTTCAGCGTAGAATTTTCTTTCTGTTTTGGTGTTGTCCTTGCCAGCTGAAACATTTGTTAACAAGTAATTCTGGGGGTGCCTGGGTATGTGTCAGGCAATGGGTTTTGGTGATGTAGGATTATCTAAAACTTGGTTTTGTCATTCATTCAAAATGACAAATCCTTCTGCAGATTTGTAGGAGCTGTTTGAGTTATCCCTAATTGGAGATGCAACATGATCTCTTGGTGTGGGACACAGTGCAGATTTGCTTATGGAATTTAGTAAAAGGAAATTCCTCTTCCCTAAATATGAACGCTGTTTGTGCAAACTCTGTGCCTATTACATGATACTTGAATATTCTGTTTTGGGTAGGTTAAAAACATTTTCATTCTCAATTCGGTGACATACATGCCCAATCCTCCTTTCCTTTTGCTTTGGCCTTTCTGAGTTCCACACCATTTATGTCTTTGTACAGAGGGCAGGAATGAGCACAGGCTCCTCAATCTCCCCTTTCCCACCTCCAGCCCATTTGCCTCTGGAGTGTATGTGAGCTGGTGAGACCCTGGTAGGCATGGAAGAGTGTTGGCTGTTTGTGCTGTGGTGGTGACTTATCATAGGGCAACACTGGGATTTATTGAAATAAGGGGGGTTTGTTTGTTCTCACAGTACTTGTCCCATATTTTGTATTTAAAAAGTCAGACAACAGAGTTAATGCAAACACCCTGTTGTTCTAGAAGTGTCTTAGCAAAAGGAACTTTTGTTGGAATGAGCGTTATTTGGATTGATGTGCCTGAATTACTGAGGACAGGGAGAAGAAGATGCAAGAAATATCTCCCCTGACTTTCAAAAATTGTCAATAGCCTAGTTATTGGGCTCTTATGTAACTTTTCTGGATTAGAAAACACCGCCTAAACAATAATGAATGCACTGTGTTTTCTTTTTCACTCTCTCCTGGTATTGCCTTTTGTTTTTGAGCAGGAGGAGCAAACTCTAGGGCTGTGTGCCATGAATAGAGATAACAGCTGCTGCAGAACTGTATGCATGACATCTGTATTTTCTTGCCTTTATTCTCTGCTTTTTCCTTTGACCAGGCTCTTTTGATTCCTTTGTTTCTTCCTTCTCAAACCTTGATCTTTTTCTGTGATTGTCATGCTTTATTCTCTCTTTTCCCAGCCTGCTTAATGGCCTTGAGTTAAGAATGGGCTAAAAAACTTTCTGAATGAGACAGGGCAGACACTGCTGTTCTGCACGGGAATTCTGTCTTTTTTTTTGCCTCCCATCATTTACATTCCTCCCATTTTTCTTTCTCTCTGTCACTTCTCCTCACAATTTTTGTTGTACGGTTTTTATATCTGTTTGTGTGACCCTGAAAAAATGCCTTGCTATGTTATGCTAGACTGATTTAGTAAATCAAGATTACCCAATTCATTCTGCAGCAATTATTTAATTTCTAAGTCATTTTAATTAATGTTTCTGACTGTTTTGGGTACAGTATTTATCTTTGTTGTCAATGTTTGGACTGCTTATGCTTTGAATGCATCAGAGTTTTCGATTTTCATCTTTGAGCTTGGTCCATTATTTTCAGTTTCCCCCGTGGTTTAGATAGCATGTTGCTTTTTGTCACGAAGACACTGAGATAAGTTTCACTTGGATTGGTGACGTCAGGCTATAATTTGCTCTGAAAGAAGGTGCTCTTGGGGAAATTGGTTGTGTGGAGTAGTGATGTTTTTTACCAAAGGGAGCGGAACACTGATGGGTGACCTGTTTTCAGGTTTTAGGTTTGTAAAAGCAAGCCTGTGAACTGTGGCACAAGGCTGCGTGGGCACTGCAGTTGTGGTGGGCTCCAGAGAAACACTTCTGCTTGACTCTTGAAAGATCTCTGCTTTTAAATAAACTAATAACAAGTTTCTTCTCCAGGAGGATGCACGTTCGATGATGGTCCTGGGCCCTGTGACTACCACCAAGACCTGTACGATGATTTCGACTGGGTGCATGTCAGCGCTCAAGAGCCTCACTATTTGCCACCCGAGATGCCTCAAGGTGAGAAACTTCACAGATACTGAAGGATAAATTTCTTTATAAACTTGGAGCCTGGGTATGGCCTCAAGGCCATGTTCTGAGACCCGTACTCTAACCTTGATCATGGAGGCAATAAAAAGAAACAAAAATAATAAATAGAACAATCTTGGTAATTGAGAAGCCGCCTTAGATCAAATCTCCCTTTAAAGCTGGGAAGAGGCATAGGGAAGGGAGAAAGGAAGTCATAATTTCCTCTTTATTCTGTGTGGAATTCCTGTTGACTTTAAGTCAAATTCTGTGTTTTATATGACAGCTAATGTATCGATTCAATTATTCAGTTAGGCATTAGAAGAAATGGTGAAAAAAGAGATACATGCAAAAACCTCATACACTGATTCCTTCCCTCCCCTCCCCCCAACCTCCTATCATCCGAAGGTAATCAGAAAAGCTTTGATTTATGGAAATATTGCTGTTGTTAATTACTATTTAGGACAGGTAATGAATAACTGAAGAGGCACAGCCTACATGACCTTGCCTGCTCACCTTTGATGAACAGCTTAATCGGCGCTTCCCAGACAGCATGATATGCTGAGAGAATGAAAGCATTTGAAATTCAGCTACATTTTCCAATTAATAATACATTAAGTAATTAATCATGCAGAGGAGGAAAAAAGGTCATGGCTATTTTATTTGTATCTAAAAGGTTTTGTGAAGTGAGGTGTGTGCGGAGAAGGAGTGGGAAATGTTGCCACACAGAGCTAACCTCACCTCTGCACCATTCCTTCCCCTGCTTTTTTATACTGTTGTGAATTATTAATGGTTGTTGATCTATATAATTTTACTTCTTAACTGCTGCCTAGTTGGGTTCCCCCTGCTTTGGGGTCACTGATACGAGCAGGTGTCACCATGCCCAATAACTTTCAAAATAGGTTAATTAAGCAAGACCCACACTTTATTTAATGGACTTCTTGGTGCTTCGGTTTTGCATGAGGAAGAATGAATTTGAATCCTGAAGCCTCAACATTCATGATGGTCTTATATTAAAAAAAGTTCAAAACAATATCTCCCCTAGGAAGGCTGAAGTTAGTTACTATTCAGTTTGCATTTTTCAGAATCTACATGGTTTTTTATAAAGATTGGAGGTTAAATCTTAATTGTGATGGAAGCACCATTTTGGGAAATTTCGATATTCTCAGACCTTTGGCACACCTTGTCTAGCAAGAAGAGCAATTTGAGGAATTGTATTTTGAATTTATCTAAATTATAAGACAGCTTCTTGCTTTCCCTGAATAACATACCTGTCATTGTTAGGCAGTTTCCAGAGTTAAGTGACACAGTACTCTCTGGTACGTGATTTCTGTCCAATTCTGCTACAGACTCTTTTTTTTCTCTGAGTGTAGCACATGGATTCTTTCAGAGGAAGTTCTTTTTATTGCATCTGTGTGCAAAATTGTGGCTGCTCAATAAAATCTAGCAGAATAAAGGAATTTTTCAGAGATTGTCCAAAACAGATACAGAAGAAGCTCTGGTTATTCTTTTTTTCTTCCCTTAGTTAGAATGCTAGACTTCTTGTACCAAGCTTGATGTTCAGTGACTGAGATGTGGACTAAGCGTCAAATCTGTTCTGATCTGATGAACTTCGCCTAAAGAAGTTCACAGTCTTCAAAACCTGAAGATGCATGCATACCTAAGTATTTAAGTTCATTTATGCTTGAAATAGCATGATTTAAAATTAAGTCGAAAAAGGTAACATGGTTCTAGAATGAGTGCTGAATTCTTCAGCACTTCTTCAGGAAGTGGAACAGCAAGAGGTTCAGGAGAAGCAGAAGAGAAATAATTGTGCACTCATCCGCTGTGCAGTGTTTTAACATTGGTGACACTTCCCGCTTACTGTTGAAACTGTAGGTTGGAAAGCATTCTACTGCTCAGGAAGAAGTTATCCAAGTAGAATAAGATATAGTAATGAAAGTATAGATAAAATTAAACTATTGCAGTTTTCGCTTTGAAAAATGCTGTGTTTGATAATCTGTAGGAGGTAGGAATCTCTTAGGGACCACTTTTTCCTGTTCAGTCAGTGAACGAGAGCAGAGAAAGAAAGGAGTACCCAGAAAAACTAAGCAAAGAAACTGAAGTCCTAGGGTATGGGCTGTTTTCTTTCCATCTCTTCTTCTCAGGCTCTATAATCCTTTGCCTAAGCACAAAGCTCCTTGATCGACACTTTCTCTACATGGACATCCTTTGTAGTATTTGGAGCCCTTGTCTTTTAGATCTCTTTGGAAAACAATAAAATGGAGGGTCCAGGTATAGATTTGTCTCGGGAGCACTGTTTTATCACTGTGATAACAAGATAATGCCCTTGTAGTGAGTAAGCAGCTTTCAGGGTTTTAACTTTACCAGATTCACGCAGAATCATTGTAGTTATAGAGGGTTATACTCAATTTTCAAATGACACTTTTCAGTCTTCAGTACCTTCAGAAAGACTTGTTAAAAAAACCCCAAACAACACAACTCCACAAAATAAACAGTGCAAGAGAGAATAGGACACGTAAAAAAATAATAAAGGGAAAAAACTGACCATTGCTAATGTTATGGCAAGTGCTAAATTGACAAGTGCCAATGTTTTACTTTTGATTCAAGGGGGGTAGTGGTTTGAATCAATGTTGTGCTTTGGCGAGTGATGATGAATCATGGGAAATTTCAGACCTAATGGCATGTGCTTCAGAGTGCTATGAAAATATGAAAACTCCTAATGGAAAACATTTTACAAGTGTAGCAATAGTAAATGTTATTGGTAAAGCAAGTATAACTACCTCTGAGTAATTAATGCAACTTCAGATTTTTTTTTAGGCTGACCTACATTGTATTTCTCAAGCTGTGAGCAGAGGCAAAATCCACTTATCTCCTGTTATGGGAGAAATAAATGCAGTAATAATGATTAGTTTCAAAATAAAGTGAGCACTTAGAGCAGGTGCTTGAGTACAGCTTTAAACACCAACTTGTAAATTGTCTGAACTGTAGATTACATGATAAAATCTTTGGATTACTTATTAAGACCTGGGAAAACACCTGATTTCCAACATTAGCTTTCCGAGAGCACATGAAAGCGACTGTGCTAGATCAAGCTAAAGATCTGCTGGTTTTGAGTGTAGCCATTAGCAGTTGCCTAGGCAAGAACACAGAGGCAGAACAAATAAGTGCTGATCCATGCCCTGACTGCTCTCCTACTTTCCAGCTGTTTGGCATTTAGGAATGTTCTCAACTAGAAACAGTCTCTATTAGTAATATTCTCAAGGAGTCTATGGTTTTGCCCTGTCAGCCTTGTCTTACTGTGTGTGGGCTCCCTGAAGGCTTCAGTTATCTGCTATGGGCTAAAACAGAGTGCCAGGTTTTGTTATGGAACATGGGGAAATGCAGCTCTTCTTGCTTGTTTTGGACTTGCACATGACTTCTCTTTTAATCGTGTTGGTCTTACATACAGGAGGTGTGCAAAGCTGAGTACTGCTCCTTGCCTCCCAACCATTCAGTTTTTTTAAAATACCTCTTAAATAAAATAGACACTTTTCCCTGGACCATCATTCCTGGGTCAAATGGTCCAAGACTGGAATGTCCAAGACTGTATGGAACAAATGTTCCATACGTGGAAATGGTTCTGCAACTGTATGTTTGCATTTTGTGGGAGGCAGGGTTGGTAAGCAGGTGTTGTATCTTTGTAGACACGGTGACAAAAAGTGACGTCCAAATATTTACTTTGTGGTTTTTGTGCCTCTAAAGAAAGACATCTTCTAGATGTTAAAGCAAACCCTTTAGAGCATTATGTTTTCATGTGTGTTATTTTTATGCATCATGCTATACAGGATAGAAATTGGAGAATGCTCTTAAGCTGAAATCCAATTTTGTCTATGGATATTTTCCAATTATTTTAGGGGATTATTCATTGTGTGTGGGTAACTTAACTTTATAGCAGACAGAGTAAGTAATAGCGCCTTCTTATACCACTGGAGATGTGCAAAGGGGGATTTTATCTGTATTAATAATACGTTTACTATTGGTTTTATCCCTAGATAGAGAAGATAGTTTATTTACCCTGTTTGCTTTGCCTGTTAAAAGCAATATTACTCTGAGGCTATGCAAGGTCAGGGCGTGAGAGCCTGTAATGGGCTGTGTGATGGGAGCCACTTAATGAAGGGCTTTTTTAATGTAAGGGCTATTACCCTCCTGGTTGCAAATGCATTTTGAAGAATGTCTAAATTATAGTGGACAATAGTGATGTGCTGAGATTGACATCTTATTTCTGATCTCTCAGATGGATAATGTGTGGATTAGATGTGTGCTACTTTTTAAAAATTGGTTTTATAAAAATCTGAGAAAACTAAATTAACAGCAGTGGGGGAGGTCCTTAGTTGCACTTGTCATCTGTCACGACTAAAGAAAAACAGATTAAATCTTTAAAGGTGTTCCTTAGTATTATAGAGTTCTGAAAATGCAAACTTTGTTACAATGAAGAGTATTGCAGAAATAATTTTTTCACTTTACAGAAATTATATATAACCTCTTATGCTGCCCCATTAAAGAATAAAACTGAACTCACTACTCTGAAAAGAAGGAAAACAAACAAAACAATCCTGGAAAGTAAAACATTAACATATTCTGGTTTAGGTGGATATTTTGTGGGAAGACTACACAGTTATTTCAGAATGGAGAACATATATAGTGAAAGGTATTGGAGATGGCAGGAAATATGTTGACAAATAATCTTAGGCTCTACTTCCATGGTTCTTTTTATGGTTTTTAGGTAGAATGTCTGACTGCTCATTACCACATCCTGTCACGCCCAGAGGCATTCTCAGGTTTCTGCTTTCTCCCAGTTGTTTTGATGTGCAGGTGGTTGTGTACTTGTGTGGATTGGAAATAAAAAAAAGAAAATACGCAGCATGGGTCAGTTTGTTAGCCCAGATAGCTCATTGTACATCTGTAAAAAGATTTGTCATGCTCATGCAGCTGGTGAGGACCATGTTAGCTGGTGGCATGAAAGAAATATGAAAATTACATCCTTAGATTTGCGTGCAACTTAAATGTTGCTGTAAAAATAATGTTGAATATTTGTTGTGATCTGAAAGGTCAGTTGTGCTCTATTTAAGTTCTGCCTTCTACAGAAAGGAAATAACTTTTGTGTCACCCGCATGACCCAAAATGAATTTCAGCACAGGACCAATATAAGTGTTTATGAAATGTATAACTGAGAGAGGGGAGCCAAAAGGTCATGAAATTTGTGTTTTAATGTAGATTTCATATGTATGGAGCTCGGGAAGCAAAGCTGTAATGTAAATGTCATATAGATGAGACTTCTGGCCTTTTACTTCACTTAAACCTGAATTGTTCTCCTGTAAAAATGAATCCACAAACCCATGAATAAATTTAAATTATGTGGAAATGTAAGGGTATAGTCAGACAAAAGCTAACCAGGAAGCAGTGTCTGGTGAAAAAAGATGTATTTCTTGAGGCATGGAAAAGACTGAGAGCTCGGCAGCAGGAGAACCCTCACCATGTCCTGGGTTACTGAGCTCTTGCACCTCTGCGAGAGCTGCTCCACACATGATGTGGCAGCTTGTTTTTTGCTACAGAAGGGTGTGCTACAGAAGGGTGAAGTTCAGACAGGGTCTCTTTCTGGGTCTCTTTATTTTAATAGAGAGGTGAACAAAATTTACTAGTCCGCTGAGCAGCTGAGAACTGAATTTTCAAGATTTTGCTTTGACTTGCTTTGTTGGTATAAAAAATCAGAGAGACTGTGTGTGAAGGAATTTGTTGACTAGTCCAGAGACTGGAAAATGCAATCCCGGAATGTAGTGGTTTTAAAATTTGATAATTGAAAGCTTATCTGGGTGATTCATTACATTACGAAATAAATTGCAAAAGCTTGGGTCTGTGTTTGGGGCTGCTAAGAAATTCTGGTTGTCTTTTCCCCATTTACATTTCTTTATGTGATAGGATGGATATGTTTTAAGGTGGCTGAAATTGTTTTCCTTGGATGCTTAAGTCTTCATATTCTCCTTCACCCCAAAAGTTGACTGGTATTCATTTCCTGTTTAACTTGTCAATGCACTGCAGAGCTAAATTTATTTGAAGTACTTCCTTGATCAGAAAAACATATTTTCCTGCCTTTCTTGTTCAGTAAACCTTGTGCTTGCTTTTTTGTCTGTGTTATTTGTTAGTGGCATCTTTAACAGAAAGAAACCCTGTTAGTCCAGTGCAATTAATGTCTGCCTAAAGAATGCATGTAAACATCCTGGTCCTATTTGGCTCATTCAGGACAGTTCACTATCAGTCTATTGACTGATTCCAAGGATTCCCTGTTGTTCTCAAATATGCTTGACTTGGTATAAAGTGAACAGCAGAGGGGCACAAGGAAGGCTTTATAGATATTGCACAATATATCCATGCTTTTGTACATTTAGAGAAGCCATTTTTTCATCAGGAAATTTAGGCATGAATTTAGTAAAAGTAAAGCTTTTATACTAACAGTAATGTCTTTTGCATATGAGTAACAAACGTTTCGGGTTTTCATTCACTGACACAAATTTCTTGCTGAATTCACAAAAAATTACTTCACCTCCAAGGCCAGCTGCTATACTCGCTTATCTACACTGATTTGGTTGATTTTGCTTTTTGTTTTTCCTCTTCTAAGTTATAATACTGTTTTGTTCAGCCTTACCTCTTCCATCCAGTGTAAGCTATATAAAACGCAGCCCTCTGAGAAACTGCTCCTTCTTTTTCCTTGCTCTTTTTTTTCCTAGTTCAATACTTGAAGTATATTAATATGTTGTTCTGAATCTGGGCTACCAAATTAAAACAAGGGGAGAAACCTGTTTGTTATAGATAGAGTTTCAAAGTAGTAGGTCAATCTTGCACAAATCCACCTTTGCCATCCTGGTACCATCAGAGTATTTGTAACGGGCTTGTTGCTTGCGACACAGCCTTCTGTTGAGTGGTGCAGCTTTCTGGCTTCTGGTATCTGTATCTCAAGGAGTTCAAACAGCATTGGTCAGCACTGTGAGCAGGGAGAAATGACCAGTTCTCGTCAAGTCTTGCCACTCTTGGTCAGAAGCCTGGGCTGTAAGTGGAAGTGTTTCATTGCTTGTATAAAGTCAGCTGCTGCTTTGGGAATTGTGAATGTCAGTAATAGACATTACCTGGAACTGCTATTTTGGTAGCATTGTGAAGGGTGAACAAAAAGCAAAATGGTGCTGTGCTGGCCTTTCAGAATTGAAGGGAAAACAGGATTGAATAGCACCTTGGTAACCTGGAAGGTGTTACAGATTATTTGAGGCATTTAGAGGCATTCAGAGTGGGCAAGGCTGGAAGTCCAAAGCACAGCAAGGAGCAGCGCTTATTTGGTTTCTCACAGTTTACCTGCATGGAGAGGAGCAAGCCAGCCCTGCTTTTGAGTGGTGTGTCAGCCTGTTGTGCCATTGTCCTACCGTCATTTTCACTCTCAGCTTGCATGTGTGTGTGTATATACGCATTTAGTTTTTTCTCCTGAAGATAACAGCTGCCTTGCCTTCAAATTTTCTGGGCAATTTTGGAGTGCACTGGAGGGTCAGACCCAAGTTAAAGTACTGCTGCTTCTCACGTGGCCTCATTTGGCTCAGAGCATGGGGACAGCTTGTGTGCTCCTGCTCACAGAGAAAGGTGCAGGGTCAGCACATCTGGTAACCTTGAACCCTCTGTTTGGCTCCCTTTGGCTGGACCCTCTCATAGAAAAGATAAAAAGCAGGCAACTGATGTATGTGAAGTTATTTTATGTTTGCATGGCTGCTTCAGCTTGCTGTAAGTATAGGTGGCATCCTTCCCTGTCCCTGTCTATGTCTGCTCCTATTCTTTAGCTCTACATTTCTGCGGGTTGCCCTGACTGGAAACCTCATTGCTCTGTTTTGTGCTCCCACTCACCTGTGTGCAATTTTTAGCAGTAATAAAATCACATCCTGTCATGTAGGAGATGGAGAAGAAGACAGGTTAGAAGTAGGGAAAAAAAGTAAGATAATTTTACTATTTGGAAGATAAATAAAAACAGCACCTAGGAACTATTTGGGGAGGAGACTGAAGGAAAAACACTGTGATGTATAAAAAATATTGCTGTTCAGACAAGATAGAAAAAAGCCCTGTAATAGAATGTACTGTGGTTGCTAGTGCAGATTATTTCTTCTGAAGCAGTAAACTTCAGAAAGAAATGTCATGTATTTCTGTGGCCAGGGTGCTGTGGTAACCCTTTGTGCATGGGTCCCTCCACTCCCCTGGACTAACTTCTGACTTTGGTCACAGCAGATATTAAGCCTCTTAATGGAAGTGAAGTTGAGATACTTTGAATTCACTGCAGAGTAAGAGCATCCTCAATTTAGTACAGGACTTGTTACGCAACTGTAAACTAATATCTGAATTACCTACAAATCTATAACCTGGGCAATGACAACCTCAACAGCAGAAGAAGCAATGCCTATAAAAACAAACAAAAACCTTTAAGTAAGATGAGATAAAATTCAGTAAGCCACATAATAGCAAAAAAAAACAAAGGGAAGGGACGCTTTCCTTCATGTTTTCAATGTACAGTGCTTGAAATGCTCCTGTCTGCTTAAATATTGATTTCTGAGGTCCAACCCTTTTGCTGCTCAGTATGTAATTTATGTTCCCTTGTGCTTTTGCTGCAGGTCCATGCTGATGCAGCAGTCAATGATGTTTGTTAATAGTGACTACAGCTGCAGTATTAATAAAATTATTATTTTATAGAACAGATTTTGAATCAACTGAGAAGGTTCAAACTTTTCATAGGTTGTGGTGAGCTAATGAAACAATTACAATCAGAAAACTGTAAAACATTTAATTTGGGCATTTGTATCATTACTTTCTATAGATACTTGTTCAATTTGTTTTTATTGAGCTAGTTAATAAGGCTTGTTTCTTTTCTTTTTCCCCTCTTTTTATTTTCTTTCTTCCCTGTCACTCTCTCCCACACCCAAACCTCTTTGCTGGGATTATTTTGTTCCCTTTCCCACCTTGCTGCATAGAAATACTTTGAAAAGGCAAATCTGTCTTATGACAGTTACACAAATCTCCTTTCTGAGCATGTAGGCTGTGAAGAGGCAATTGCCGAGGTGGTGCTTATTAG
Organism: Falcunculus frontatus; assembly: GCA_013398115.1. Taxonomy (NCBI): domain Eukaryota; kingdom Metazoa; phylum Chordata; class Aves; order Passeriformes; genus Falcunculus; species Falcunculus frontatus. The sequence goes on along the minus strand of VZRV01002362.1, from coordinate 958,293 downwards.
GGAAGGAGCAGGTTTGTGTCAGGTACAGGAACAGATTCAGTTGTGTTGCTTTGCTTTGCCTTGTATATGATGTTTGTATTTGTTTCTGAATCTTGTTTAATCATTAGCATGTGGAATGTTGCTTCCACACACACAGTGACATTCAAAGATATCTTTTTTATTTTTTTGTCTCATCTCCTCCTGGTCTTGAAAGAGTAACTTTGTTTAAGTATGTTTTAGAGTAGATTTTAGAAAATTATTAAGAAATTAAATCCATTGAGGACGTGACCCACTAGAAAAATATTACTTTTAAAATGTGATACATGATTTCATTCCAAAACATGTTGCTTCTGTCCAAAGGTGAGTGGACTTCTGTCAGATTTAAACTGTAGTTAAAATTAGCAAGCAGGAAAACTTGAATTAGATCATACATTTTTAACTTCTTCGGCATTTTACGTACTGTCTATCTTACAGAGGAAAAAAGCGTATCTTTCCCTACCCCTCTAGGCCCCCCACCCCCATACCCTCAGCAGACTTGAAGAAACACCAGTCTTCTATCAGGACCCTACTTTGTGTGGAGAGGTATAATTAAGTAATACTCTGAACTAATAAAAGCTCAAGGGTGGGATTTTTTTTTTCTGTGAGTGTTTTTCTTTTTCTTTCCAGAAGAAAAGAGGCATTTGATACATATTTGTTCCAGAGGAAATAGCTTTTAAAGCTCCCAGTCTATTCTGCAGTATAATCACAGCTTCAGGAAAAAAAAAAGAATAAAAATGTGGAACTTAGAGGTAAACTTGAAATGTACGGTGCTGGACTATCCAGAGGTACTCCAATTAATGTTGTGTTCCTGAGGTGGGAGAGATGACCCAGCTCTCCACCTGTTGCTGAGTTAGCAAAACCCCCAAACTTCCTTGTGTTCTTCCATTTTTTTAAAGAACAGTTCTCAGGATTTGACAGCTATTTACTCTGTTTGGGATCAAACTATTTTTAGCTTCAAAAACCTAGCCTTGTATAAACATGAACCAGACATACTGTACTCTTTTAGAGAAAGTCAACAAACAGTATGAACTAAGCATCTTTCTTGTGCATTTGTGTTCTCTTAACTTAAACTCATGAATGAGGGATCAGTAAGCACATGGCATACAAACACAAGCAGCTGTTGTCATTAATTTTTCCTCTTTGGTATAGCTGACATCTGCTAACATAGCCTTTACCTTCCTCAGTTTCTCCACTGTGTGTGCCAGGCTTATGGCTGGCTTTGAAATCTCCCAACTTGTGGACTTTCTTGAAAGAAATGAAGAAAACATGCAGCTGAGTGACAATTGCAGTGACATTAGGAAGTATCCCTTGTACTAGCAGTAGAGATGGCTTCCTGTGTCTGTTGGTTACAGTGCTTGGGAGCAGGTTGCCTTGGCTCCAGGCTTTGTAGGTGGTCTCTTATCACTTTCCTCCAGACTGGCAGTAAGAGCTCTGCTTTCTAATTAGACTGCAGTTGCAGGTAGATATTAAGCCAGTGTAAGTTTCCAATTAGGTCGCAGCTTCACGGGTCACAGTGAGCCAGCCTAATACCTTACTGTTGAGTAAAGGGATTATTCTGCTCATCTTTACTCCCTCTCCTCCTTTGCTTTCTTGTTTCACCAGCTTCCTTGGCTAGCTTTACTCATCAGAGCTCACTGAGAGCTGATATAGCTCATTATCCCCAAGAAAATGTTGTTGCTTTTCTGGATTCATCTGGCTTAGTGAATTGACTTGACTCGAGTCTGACAAGCATCATAGCCAGCAGCACAAGGGAATGAAGGAGCTGAAAGGAAGAGGGGCATAAAAACAAGAGGAGAGGCAGACACAGGGAGTTGTTAGGTCATGTCACCTGTAAGCTGTAAACAGCAGCTTATATTTATCATAAAATTCAAAACAAAATCTTAATTTTGAGCCTGTCAGCCTCAAGTTTTTTCATTGCATGGTCCTGCTAATGCCTTTGTATTGGATCTTGTCTGAAACCAAGAGATGAGTCTGTTCGTCTTATTAGTAAGACAACAGATATTCGCATTTGTGTGCAAGTGCTCTCTCCAAATGTGGAGAACCACGTAAGCAGCTTCTTTGGAGGATTCAGACACGTTCATACTTTTGAGTATGTTGATTGCATGTTGTTGGAAAACATTTTCCACTGGAATTCTTTAAGTGTATAAGGAGGAAGAGGAGGTTACCACCAAGTAAAAAATGCTGGTCACCTGGGAGCAGGTGACTGCACAAAGACAACTGCTGCGTCAAGAAAATACGGCCTATTCAACAAAGAGGTATTTGTACAATGGCTTAAAGAAAACATGGGTAAAAGTGTACAATGAACTTCCTAGATAAAAAAGTCTGATGATTTCCTCTAGACTAAATAAATTTCGCAATCTGACCAGCTGACCTAGTATGAAAAAACCTCCTTAAAATTACTATGTAAATTTACTTACATTGTATGAAATTCATGTTGCTCACAAGGTACACAATTTATTTTGCATATATAATTTATAGTTATGTAAAATTATATCCATGTAATATTCATGTGGAATTTATATGAAGAGTTTGATTAAGGAGTGTGAAAGAAGCAAAGCTGCAAAACAGTGTACATAGCTTATGGGTAAGGATCAGAGAGTAAATCAGCACAGGTGATATTGCTATGAGTGTCTGTTTCAGCCTATCAAGAGCAGGAAACAGATGAAGCACTCTTTATGCAGTTGGTGAAAGCTTCACAGTCAGAGACTCCCAGAGATGCTGCCTTCACAAACAAGGAAGAGCTGTTTGAGTATGGTTAAGGGCAGCATCAGCTGAAATGATCATGAACCTTGGGTTTGAGATCCTGAGAAGAGTCCCCAAGGCTAACAGCAGAATTACAGACTTGAATTTTGAAGCACAGATTTTGACCTCTTCCGGGACTTGCTTGGCAGGATCCCACTGGAAGGTACCCTGAAGGGCAAAGGGGTTCAAGAGAGTTGGTTGATCCAGGACAGCCTCTTGGAGCACAGGGACGGACTGTTGCCTTGTGCAGAGAGTTAAGCAGACATGGCAGAATGGTGTTATGGATGAACAGAGCCTGTGCACTAAAAGGGTTCATAGAGAGAGAAGCAGGGAGAGGCTACTTAGAAGGATGTTGAGATACTGCCTGCTCATAATAGGGGTGGAGTCAGGAAAGCCAAAGCTTAGCTGGAATTCAAGGTAGAAAAGGAGCTGGAGTACAACAGGAAAGGTTTCCTCCCTAAGTACACTTGCAGCAAGAGAGAGGCTAAGGAGAGTGTGAGCCCATTGGTTCGCAAGATTAGGGACCCAGGGACAATGGAAAGAGGATGTACTCAACATCTTCTTTGCTTCAGTTTTCAGAGGTAAGGACTTATCCCCAAACTTTTCAGGGTCTGTGAGAGTGAGATTGTACCTGAGGAGATGTGGACAGAGGGATCACTTAACCACTTGGACATGCTCTAATCTATGGGACCAGTTGGAATGCATCTAAGGGTTGGCAGATATTGTGAGGCTGTTTCTCTTATCTTCAAAAGTTCATGGCACTTGGGGGAAGCTTTGCAGGACTGGGAAAAGGCAGTGTCACATCAGTTCTTAAAATGGATTAGAAAAAGGATACAGGGAACTACAGATCATTATAGAAACAGTTTCCAAACACATGAAAGGCAAGAAAGCGGTTGGTGGGAGCAGGCAACAAAGGTATGAAAATGACAAATAATACCTTATGAATCTTACTACTTTCTGCAGTATGAGGTGGACAAGGTAGCATGAGTCCCATTTCTTGGCTTTAGTAGGCCTGTAACACAGTCTTCTGTAGCTTACTTTTCTCTGAACAGGGGAGATACGACCTCTGCAAATAGATGATGAATGGAAAATTGGCTGAACTCCCAGACTCAAAGCTGTGATCTGGGGTGCAAGTCCTGCTGGTGGTCGGTTTAATGTCTTTAGTGTGCTGGAGGACGGGGCTGTGCTTGAAGGGTCATGGACATATTGCAGAAGTAGACTGACAGGAACTTCATGAAGATTAACAAAGGGCGATGGAAGGTCTTGGGCCTGGGGAGGACCAGCAGCCTCATGCAGTAGCACAGGCTGGGTCCAGCTAGCTGAACAATGGCTTTGCAGAACCTGGGAGTCCTGGTGGAGCATGAACCAGCAGTGCATCTTCGCAACAAGGGTGGCTGACAGCCTCTTGAGGCTGCTGGAGTACACACAGGCCATCCTTCCCTCCTGCTCAGCACTGGAGAGACACATTTGGAGTGATGTGCCTGGTTCTGGGCTCCCCATGACGAGAAAGGCATGGGCATACTGGAATGAGTCCAGCAAAAGGCTACCAAGCTGGTCAGAGACTGAATCACAGGACCTTCAAGGAGAGACTGAGAGAGCTAGGTATGTTCAGCCTGAAGAAGAGAAGGCTCAGAGGAGACCTTATTCGTGGTCGAGAAATGCCTGATTGGAAGATACAGGAAAGGTAGAGCTTTTCTCATGGTGATGGGATGAGGGGCAGTGGACACAAGCTGGAATACGGAACATTTTGGTTTGTTTTTTTTAATGAGTAGTAAAATCAAAGCAGTTGCCCAGAGGCATGATAGGCCTGCTGTGTGGTTTAGCCTGATCTGAACAGTGTGTTGGACTAGAATGGCCTCTGGAGGTGCCTTCTGACCTGAACCACTCTATGACTGCGCGGAAATAGGTATATGAGCATGTTGATTAAGAATTAATATAAATTAAGGACTAGAAAATTAAGATGATGAAAACTAAATAGGAAAAATGGACTAGTGAGTTGAACAAGATGGAGAATGGTGTGAGTTTTTGCCTGCCACAAATTGATGTTAGGCAGTAGTAGTACAGATCTGAGGGAGTTGAGAATTCTGCTCAGGAATAGACACTGTGCAATAATCCTTATTCTGGTAATAATGTATTGGCTTTGGGTAATAATGTACTTTCTTCTACTGGTAATTAGGATATCAAATGACAACTGCTGAAAAAGAAATACGTATTATATCTGTAGGACAGAGCAATATCCATGCAGGACCTTTTGAATGAAACCCTTGATTCCAGATTTTTTCAAGCCATTTAAGATTACCAAGATTTTTTTTTTCCTTAAAGACTGTAGATTATTCTAAGTTTTTGTGCTTTTCTGATTTCAATGTGCTGGTGAGCTTGTTGATGTGATGTTGTCATTGTATGAGCTAGGATTTTTTGAAGACCGGAAACTATCCAAAACTTTTGGTTCTTTTTAAAATAATCTGCTTGCAAAGCAGTTGATATGATATTGACAGCAGAGCAATATCAAGGGATGAATGAGGCTTAAAGGTGGTAGCATAAGTAGATTTTTTTGTTGTTGCTTTATGAAGGTAGTGTTTTATTCACAGGGTATTCTTTGTTTTGGTACTTGTACTCAGTCAGCCCTTTATGACTAACTCTGTTTGTGGGACTGCAGCTCAAAAAGCAATGGCTCAAAAGGTCTCAGGAGTGACAGGAGATTTTACAACCACGTACGGATGTAAGTGCAGTTGGAGTATAAATTGTTGGTGGGCAGATGTAATTGCATCTGTAGCGAGCATTTGCCCTTGTGATGTTGTCTCTTTCAAAACCAGATGCTGAGAAATGGGAAAGAACAGAGAACGGAACAGTCAACTGTTAAGGATTTGGAAAGTGCCTCTTGGTGAGACTGAAGACTGACTGCCTCTTCAGTCAGTCTGGAAGAAATTTCAGCTCTTGTGAGAAGGGCCAGAGAGTGGCTGCATGAGGAAAAGGTTTAATTGGTGATGATATTTAACCCAGCCACAAAAGACACTGTGTCTAGCAACTGCAAGCAGAAGTCGTATAAAATCTTCTCTGCCCTATTTTAAGCATTTCTTTTCTCTGTGAGGGAAGTTAACATTAAAACAATTTGGGTTACTTTAGATTTTTTTGTTGCTTGTTTTGTCACTTTTTGGTTTTTAGTGACTGTAATTGGCCTACTTCAGATCTCGATTTTGTAGCTTGTTTATGTATTTATTAGTTTCCTCAAGTGCAACTGAAAAAAGAACTATTTATTCAGTCTGAAGTGGAGAAGTGATTGCATGGATGTGTGTTATGAAGGTGCAAAATGAGTAATGAGCTGGAATGCAAACCCCTGAAGGCAGCTAGGCCTGTCTCTTGGGAAGAATAGTTTATTCAGCCAGGAAGTTGCTGGGTAGAAAGATGTATTTACTTATTAATTTTTATATTATCAGAGTGTCGCAGCATTTAAAAGTTTGTGCCACGGATTGCCAAAATTTTCAAATCTGTAAATTGGGAAATTGTGGTGTGTCCAAGAGTTCAGCACCATCTCCCTGGATTGAGATCACCCCTCATCAGCCCAGAGCTCCTTCAGTCTGCTAACCTGTCCATCCCATCTTCTAAAACCAAACACCTTCTCTGTGTTCTTCCCCCACTACCTTGAGACAGGTTCCTTTTGCTCCGAGCTTCATTCAGGTCTGAGATCTCAGGGGGTGATCCCACCTGGTCTGTGCATCAGCAAGCAGCTCTAAGGAGTGCAGTTGGGACCTAGTACAATGGCTGTGGTCACCCCTGAAACCATGTGTATCTTGAAACTTTATTCTTCTTGTGCCTCTTTCTCCTTGATCCGGTGTAGCTGGATCCATTGATCCATTGCAGGTGCGATCCCCATATGTGAGTGGTCACAGTACTGCTGGAGAGCCATATGAATCCCTGCTTGAGGGACCTGCGCTATTTATATATTATTCCATATTTTTTATATAACATTCATATATTTAAAGAAAGCTTCATTAAGATTTTCATAAATAAACATCACATACAAAGCTGCCCAAGCCACACCTCCAGCTTCTTGGTTGTAGAGCTTCGTGTACTACTTAGAGCTTGTTTTAGAGATAGCAATATTTTACAATTTCAGCCTTTTAAGAAAGAGGAGCAAAAGAGTGTTTTCTTTGTCATCATGACAGCTGTGGCAGGTGTGTATTTACTGAACAGGCCCTTGTTAAGCCAGGGATTTGAACAGATACCTCAGGTAGGCTTCCTGATGTCACCTAATTGGTTACAAGATAGCAAGTGAAAATTAGGGATTAGTGAGTGTTGTAACTTTTCTGTGAATAAATCAGAAATAGTGGCGTTGTGGGGGGGAGAACACGTCCAAATACGGCATTCAATGTATTTTGCTTAACTTGAGCACCAAGTTCCCTTACCAAGAGGAGGGAAGCAGTATTCATCCATATATCTGTGCTGTGTTTCCTATCGACTTCTGAAAAGGGAACCAGGAAAAAAAAATCTTTGCTGCTCTTTTTTGAATCATATGCTGACTGTTTCTGGATTGCTTGCAGACTTTAGTTGACTTTCCTGCTAGGAGAGACTTTCAAATATATCTGACTTAAATAGATGAACATTTATCTTCCATGTGCTTTGATAGCTTCTCCTAAAACATTTCCTGTTAACAAAGATATTTGCATGTAAATGTTTATCTCTTGCATTCCATCTGCTCTATCTATTTCATCCTTAACTCAAATCCTAATTATGATAGCATTTATGATTTTTCCCCAAGGAAACTGCAGTATCACTTATATAGGATCTAACATTTCTACAGTAATATTTGAAAAGGTAAATTTGAAAAGGTAAATTTGAAATTTTACTTGATTCTTTTCTTAATAAGGATTGGGTAAGTACAGGGAATCAAATGTCATGGTTAAGATTATAAAAAGGGGAATCAAAAAGTATTTTTCATATTTACTCAATAGTGTTTTACTGAACTGGAGAGAGATGTAACACAACTGATTGTTGCCGTAATGTAAAGGTACTGAGTTTAAGAGATGAATGATGTTTATTTATTATAAATCTCAATGTTGTTCGAGTGTGCAGTAGGTTATATTGGTTTTTTATTTTATTCGGGTGTCCTGCATTTAGCTTTTACTTAGAAAGTTAAATAAAGCAGAAAAAAAAATTTGTTGTAAAAATAAGGAAGAAAATAATTTGTGTCTTGGACTAGATATGGATGCTGGAATCTTGTGGAACTAAAACTTATGATACTCTTAAAATATCCTAGCAAATTCCTCTTTAAAGATTTGCATAAAGGTTTTTATAATTTACCTACCCATAATCCTGTAGACAACTTCTCAGGATACTGCAGTGTGTTTGCAGAAGAGATCATAATAAAATATAATTCCCTGTGTTAGTCCAGTTGCAGATGGACAGTTATGAAGACAACCATCCCTAAGTTGTAAAACAGCTGCTTTGGGGGTGTGGAGAGTGCCACATTCCCATCACCTGTTTGTCTTCTTTCACTTTGAAACTCAGCATGACTTGTTAGAAATGTACTGAAATTTTTTGTGGTCAATTGAGCATTACAACTGAGAAAACTGACTTAAAGGAAAACACCCCTTAAGTGTCAGCTGAAAATAACATCCGTTGTGTCCTTCCATCCCTTCCTCCAAATATAAAGTGTAAATGTGGGACTACAGACTCTTTCTCTTGTGATTTGGTTGTCTTTAAAATTCTGCATTTGTACAGTTACAGAGAAAAAGAAAATCCAGTATTAATGTAAAACTGAAAGTTGTAGTCAAGGAAGTTTATTGACAAAAGTATAAGATCACAAGCTAATGGATTGAATGTTTAAATTATTTGGCAGGTTTCATAAATATTTTATGGTTTTGTCTAAATGCTCATATTTTGAAGTAAAGTTTGAGAAATAAAACAAAAGCATGATCTAATCTAAAATGCAAGTATTTTTTTAATGTAGACTACTATATCAGTTTGCTCTCAGATAATTTAAAAGATATTATGGAATGTTTCGTGCTAAACGTAAACCTAATGTTGCTTTTAATTCATTTACCACAGCAAAGTCTTTGTTCTGTAATATCATCAGCATATACTCTGTAAGATCTAAACCTCTACAGATCTTGGAAAAACAAACTTTGATCAAAGATCTGAACTTGAAACACATGTATTAATTCTTCCCTTAGACTTGATAAGATAGTGAATATTTTTCTGTGTTAAATAAGAAAGTTAATTTTGGTATTTTAAAAAACCTACAGTAATATACATGCTTCCCTAATGCCTTTGTACTTGATTGAAATTTACAGTAGAAAGAAAAAGTATACATAGTATTTGTCTTTGACCTTACATGTTGATTAGAATCAGAGATAGTTACCATTTTATTTCATTGCCTAAAATGACGAAAAACACTGATTTTTTACTTTGTCATAGCCATCCCTTCCCCTTTTTGCTCTGACTTATCTCCATCCCTCTCCCACTCTCCTGAAATGCTTTTAGCTACCGTTTCATCAATAGGCACAAGGTCATATAATAAAAGGACATCTGAAGCTGCAGCAACTTGACTTTGGTGTTTCACAATCAGTTTGTTTGCTTACATTAATACATATGCACAAGATCTTAAGGATTCTGCTATTCCTTTCATTTCTTTCCCTCCCCCAAGTACCTTCCTATGTGCTAAATGAGACCAAGTGATGCACCAAGGAAGCCTGAGGCAAAAGAACTAGCATTTTTCATACATATTTGCACTGCTTATCAAAAAAAATTAATGACTCGAGTTTTAATCTTCTCTCAATTTGATGAGATGCGAGCCGTTTGCAGAATTCTTAATTGACCTTTGAAATATAATCAAGGAGTTATTAATGAAATTAATTCTTCTGAAAAGCAGTCCTGAAGACTAAACCCTTCTAGAGTAGGTGGGTATATTGGAACACAATGTAAACAAGGAGTACGTAAAATGACCTAGGGTTTGCAGGATGATTTGTTTGCTTTTTATTTACAGAAGGCTGACATACCATATAACTTTTAGGGAATTGTTCTCATTGCTTTACCAGCCAGGGCATATAGAGAGTTAACATTGCCATAGTAAATGGCAAAATTTAGGTCAAATGTATTTCATTTGGAATTTGAGGTTCTGTCTTAATGAGGGAGAAGAGAGAGTGAATGGCTTTGCCTTACATTTTGTTATGGTAAAACTGATGCGATGAAGGCCAAGTTATTGATTCTTTGAGCTTCATAAAACAACAGCCAATCCACTACTTCTGAGGGAAATAAAAAGCTAGACCACCAATGAGAATAATCAGATGTTTTTATGGAAAACTCATATTTTAAGCATTCCTTTGCCCAAGTGTTTTCTTTCAAAGACTTGCTTAAATATATAGTTCCTACAGGATGCTTCATTTTCACTTGTGAGCTTGCTTTCATCCAGTGGGCTCCCTACCTATCACTAGCACAATGGCACTTCTAAATCTCACCAAATGTACAGTCTTGCACATCTGGGAAACTTGGAAATCTTATCAATGTAGTTGAGAGAGTGTAATGAAGACTGAGCCAGGCTCTTCTCAGAGGTGCCCAGTGAGAGGCCAGGAGCCAATAGGCACAAACTGAAACAGACGAGATTCCTTCTGAACATCAGGAAATGCTGCTTTACTGGGAGGGTGACTGAGCACTGGCACAGGTTGCTCAGGGAAGTTGTGGAGTCTCCAACCCTGGAGATACTCAGAAACTGCTGCACATACAGTCCTGGGCAAGCACCTCTAGGTGACCCTGCTTGAGCAGGAAGTTTGAATCATACGACCTCCAGAGGTCCCTTCCAACCTCAACCTTTTCTTTTTCTATGATATCTTTGAATTTTGTTTTCTTATTTTCTGTAACTGTAAAACACTTTTATTAAGATCTAATGCTTCTGAACAGCAAGACAAAAGAGCTTTCCAACTCTGAAAGTGTTGTCCATCTCTTTTATTGTTGTGTTCGGTATACATGAAAGCAGATTTGATTTTGTCTACAGTTCTGTTAGGAACAAACTAGAAGGTCATTGGAAAAAACATTTCCTTTTAAAGTGTTGCACAGCTGTTATGATTCCTGTGTTACTTTTTCCATCTGATACTTGCACTAGTGCTCAAAGTTTAACTTCAGCACAACACCTTCACTTATGCCACTTTATTTTTTTTAATAATAACAATTTTAGCTTGATTTTTTTGATGGATTTCTCATGTTGTCAGTGTTAATTTATATACAGTTTCCTGGGGCAACACAGACAGTTTTATTACTGTTATGGCTTTTCATTATAATGAAAATTCTACAAATAAGTGGCATGCGTGTCAATATTAGAGATTTATGAGAGAGAGAGAAGGCAAGAGCAGATTTGTTCACATTTTCTTCAAGCTTTGTCTAAGTTTGTTTTCTTTTAATCAAAATATAACTGTAAAAGAAATAATTTCTAAAGATTTAATCTACTCAGAGATAGTACAAGTTTGTAAAATTGCAGAACGTAGTTATAATTTTATTTTAAAGTTTTTCAAGTTTGATGTTTATGACTTGCCATATGGTATTAAGTGTATGCATAAATTGCAGTGCATTGTGCCCTTAACTGGTGCGATATAATAATTTCAAATCTTTAAGCACTCTATTAAGGGATAGAGATTTTGGAGATTTTTTGCTAAGAGAAGAGAGCATAATTAAAGGAGGTGCAAACCCACATTTATGAGATATATGGCACATCTGGCAGCTCGTGTGAAGATAATATGTTTGTTTGGCGGTGGGAATGTCTGCAATTTTATCTGCCAATCTGACACAGTAGGAGTTTAGCTAATGAGGTTGCTTAGCAAAAAGTGCATCAGGAGGAAGTCAGGGTTAAAAATAAGCATACATATGAAGAGAGAGCAAAAGATTTATAATGGATATAGAACTGTTCCAAGTTGTTATGGCAACTAACATTTTAGACCCATAATTACCTATTAACAATGCTGCCAATCCTACACAGATTGCATTTTTGTTATGTGCTTTTCTTCAATATTTTTAAAAATTTTGAAATATTGCCTAAAATATTCAGTCTTTGAAAGACTGTCAGTGATGAAGGAAAGTCCATACATTTTCATGTTTTTTGTACAACTACATTGAATGAAACCCGAAAACTTAATGGAATAAACTAAAAAAAAAAAAATAAAGGAAAGCTCTGTCTGATTTTATTACTGAAGAACTTTCCCCTCCCTGAAACCTGAAAAACAGATGTAACGATATAAATCCTAGTATTACTTGTTTCTTCGACTTAAATAATGAACTTTTAAAAATCAAGATAATAATGCTGTATACTTTCTCTATGACAATTTGTAAGAAAACCATTGCAAATATATAGACATAATCAATTAATAACTAGAAGGCATAATTTAATTATTTGCCCTAATTATCCCACAAGGGAGAATAAATTTAATTTGTTCTTGTCACCCTTTGAAGCCAGCTTTTTTTCAGGAGGTCTATGTAATAGATGTTATGACAAATAAGATGTAATAAATTTAAGGGTGTAAGCTATTCTAAGAGTGAGGAGGAATTTTAAGTATGTGCTTTTTTCTTAGCAGGATTTTCTTGTCTCTGAGGACTTACTGTGCCACAGCACTGCTGCAATATTTGGTATAAACATAAGTTTGATCAAATCAAAATAAAATTATAGTGACATACATGCATTTACTAATTACAAGCTACCTTGGAGTGGTCATAATGTGATGTGTAGTCTGCCTTGAGATTGGTCTCATTTTAGGCATTTTTTTTTTAATTTGAAGAGAGAAGAAGTCTACCTCTTTTTTTTAATCTCCTCCTGATGTATGCACTTCCTGCATCATCTGTGCAAGAGGGGTAAGACAAATAAGAGGAAATAGTTGTAATCTAGAACCTGACATTTTTCTAATCAATTGGGCCTGAAGCAACTTCAGTTATTTGAAAAAAAAGTGTGAAATTGTGAAGACAACTCAAGGAAAGTAGACTTCTCTAAAGATGTGCTTAGGTAAACCCCTCTAAATTTCTTTCAGGTGGAGCTCTGGCAAGGCACTGGATACTTAAGAAATATGTTATTCTGCCCATCTCAAAAACTGAAATTGTCATCCCAACTTAATTAAGTGCTTTTGTGAGCACTGCCTTGCTCACTGTCCAACAAGCTTTTCTTGACTGAGAACAAGCAATGCGAGTATAGTTAATTCTTCTTCCAGATCAGATAACTCCATAGTGATGTGTCTTTAGCTTTTTAACCCTTCAGTTTTTCACATGTGTGCAAAGACGGGGTTGTTTTGGTAGCTTGGAAAACCAGTGGACCTTAAATTGTTCAGGTGTTGCATAAAGTTCATGTAGTGTTGAAGAGAACTGGGCTGTGTTCTCCTATGTTTTTTGAAGGTCATCACTAATGTCACTGGATGGTTGGATTTTTATTCATTTCTACTATGACAAGGATAAGCAATTGTTTAACACTCCTGAGTCAAGGTGTGTAGGTATTATTTAATATAATGTAGTAAAACCTCTTTCTTCTTGTGCCTTTTTAGTAAGGGCATATTTGCAATAAAATGAATACAATTGCTGTTGGTAAGTGTGGTGTTTGATATAGTATAGATATGCGTGCATAAAATGGTGACATCATGTTTTCTAGCCATTTGGAAAGTAGGGAATTGAGCTGGAAAGAAAGCTGGCAGCCTGAGTTGGGAACGCAAGAGTTGTCAGCCATAATTAATGAATGAGGTTCCCAGAAATGCTCAAGTTCTTATTTTTTTATCAAATGTATTGGAAGTGTGAACTATGTATCAATGATGAAAGCAGGAAAGAGTACACAGCCTGGAACATTAAATGCAATTCTGCAAACACATCTGTCCATGATAGAATTTTAGTAGGAACTTGCTAAAAGCTTAGAATTCAATTAAAACCCCAACCTTTTTGTGAGATGTTGGAAGCTAAGAGCTTGGAGGGGTCTTTTGAGGACAATAGATATTGAAGGATTAAAAAGAAAATTCCAGGTCATCTTATTACAGGGAAGATGAACATGTTATTTCAAATGCATGCACACAGTAGAGGAGTTTTTGCATAAGAACATCAATGGCTGTGATTACAGGAAGCCCTCAAGTACTGCCCACTGCAAGGAATCACTGGCAGCAGTGAATAGTGTTCCGGGAATTCAAAAGAAAGTGAAACTGCAAAGTTGTGGAAGTATTATTCTGACCGTTGCTGACACTTGAAAGTGTAAAGCCTGGTGCCATCCTTTGCAAAGGGCTGGAGTAGTAAGGAGGAAAAATAGAGTCATCACAGTGGGAAAAGTTATCTGTAAGATTTCCATAATATATCCTGTGACCTTTGCTGTTCCACGTCAGAAATGTTTTGTGAAAGGAGGTAAATTCTGGGACTAAAGATTTCCATGTAAAATAAAACTATTTAGGATGATTAAACTTGCATCATATTCCAGAGATCTGCAGGAAAATCTTTTTGAGTGGCTGGATGATATCAAAATATTTAAGTGTGTGAAGCACAATGCACCGATTGTGCTTCAGTTTAGTTGTTCAAACTTTGGAGAAAGTCTTTGCTTACTGCAAGAAGTGCCTGGAAAATAGTCAAATACTGAGTCACCGTGGAAGATACTGAATGGGAAAATGGAAAGCATTTGTACACTGCAAGGAAATTGCAGTCTTGTCCTCCACGTAGATGCTACAGAGGGAGACTGGTTTTTTCAGGATTTACTTTACTAAGTTGGAGGGGGAAAACACCAACAATTAGTAGTGCTTCCTTGTCCTAGGCAATTTTAGATAGTTCTACGCAATCATCCTTTCGGTGGTTGATGCTTGTGCAGGTGACGTGATCTTCTAGTCCAACTCAGTTTCAGCAGCACTACCTCTGCAGACCTACACTGCCATTCTGGTACAAATCTGTTAAATCTCTTTTCACTAATTTGTAGTGCTGTTGTAAGCAAGCAGGAGATGTATTATGTGGTTAAAGAGTGTGGTCAAGTTGTGGGCTTGGGTTGATGGAATCTTCTTTACCGATGGTGCTTTCATGCCTTCACATGATCAGGACTGGGCTGAGTATTATCTGAAAGGATATAGAAAATTTAAAAAGATAAAGAAGCAGAATAAAGAATGAAAAAGGAATAAAGAATGATGGCTCTGTTTTTACCTTTACTTGAAGATGATGAATTTTGAAAAACAGCATGTAGTATAGAGGAGCTTGAGCAAGAGAAGTCAGAAAGCAAAGCATGTGTGCTTTCAGACATTGCATATAACCATAAACCAAACAGTATATACGAATACAGAATAGTTTTTCTTAGAATACCTTTAGTGGGGTGAGACAATGAAAACAAACAGCACAACATAACGAAGGATGATACATATGTTTGAGTGTAATGAATTTTTTTGACAGATGAAAGTGCTGGATGAACTAGTGAATGGTAGGACTTTAAGCATGAGAGTTTGGTAATATAGAGTGGCTTATGATGTTTCTGTCTTGCTTGCTGGAAGAATGAACCTGGGAGAAAATTAGACCTTTTCTCGTGCTGTTCCTTAACCACCCCAAATGGCCAGGGCCACAAATACTATTATTTTAATGTTTCATGAAATAATGTAAGAGATGATTTCAGAAGCTCCTGCCTACTGCTTTCTCCAGCTCTATCCTGGCATGACTTGGAGAGAAAGTGGTTGGTTGTACACTACCTTTGGGAAACAGGGGCATTGGCATGACAGTTTAGTATTCAAATTTTGAAGGAGGTGGACCTGGTTTGAAATGTTCCACAAATGGATCCAAGGGTATTAAAAATAGCTTTGAAGTGCCTTGTGAAGCTGGCCTTCTAAGTACCTTCCTGAAAGTCTGACCCTTTTCCAAACAATGGGGATGAAAGATATTGTAAAATTCTGATTGTTTCTGTGGTGGGTAATAACAGGACCTGGATATTCTTAGTTTCATGCTGCAAAACTTAGTGGCAGCTGGAAGAGGTGTGCTGGGAACTAGCTTGTACTCACGGATGTTGCTTAAAAGATTGGTTCTTACATGTAAGTGAGGAGAATTGGCTCATATTCTGCTCTTTTGAAAAAATGTGATTTATTGCAGCACTGTTGTTTGGTTACACTTTCTGAAATATATGAGGCCTTTTGGTATTTAGTGATTCTTTAACCTATATAACACCTTCAGCATCTTGGATTAGGGGTTCTTGAAGTAGAGGCAGCTCAGGTGGAACTCTGAGTCTGCATTCATTTGATTAGACAACCTGTCTTTTTTTGTTGTTGTTGTTGTTTTTGAGTGGTAAGTTACGTAGCTCTGTGGTGTCTTGAAGCTGGAAGAAGCCTGTTGAGTAATCAGAAAAGTATGAATCACTGATTAGCTTATTTATATAGTCAAGAGTACAGTTTTCTGCCTAGAAGTGAATAAAAATATAATTTTATGGTAACAGGGTATAACTGAAACGATAATTAATTTTTAAAGTTTATTTAAAAGCCTTTTCTTTTTTGCCTTTCCTTCCTCTTTCTGCAGTGGAAAGCATGAAAGCGGCATTCCACTTTGGTTTTCATTCATTTACGGTGTGAATTTTGGTTCAGATAAAAATATTCTATTAAAAAAAAAAAAAACAAACAGAAGTGTTGACAAGCTGTGAACAGACAACCGGACAACTGTGCTTTTGCATTTCTTTCTACTACACAGAAGATTTGATTTGATAGTCTCATGAAGAGTTTATGCGGGAAAAACTCTGGATGTTGTTTTTTTGCCCATATCTTCTCCTTCATGTTGAAAATTTAGACAGCAACAGACAGCTCCTGAAATTGAGAATGCCAGAGGGGGATGCATCCTCAGTCTCACCATTGCTAGTGATAGAGTGGTAGCAAGGGAGAGGAGTCTGGTAGCCAGATTCTAGGAAGCTGTGCATGGCAGTTGGCTCATTTATGTATCCTAGGCATCTGCCTTTATAATCTTCCAAAAATGATGAGGTCTTCTGTGTATATGGTACTTATTCTTTTGCACTGAGAAAATAAACAAAGAAGCAAAAAGTAGGGTCTCCCTAAAGAATGTTTTCATCTCTTTTTCTGTGCATGCTTTTCCCATTACTGTGCTTCTCCTGAAATTTAGACTGTAGTTTTTTTAGGTTAAGGAACAAGCTTATCTGTACTAAAATAGCATATCCACTCAGTGTCTCATGTAATTCACTTTCGTAAATAAATATTTTTAACTTGAGTTGCACGGACTGGAGAGGATGTCTGATTGAAATGTGGGAAACTATTAGTAAGCATCTAAAGAGTAGAACTAGTAAGCTGCACTTAACTCACTGGAGATGACTCTCTAGTAGGTCTCTGCAGGAATATCTAAATTCAAGCAGCTTTTAGGTATGAGCATATACATTTGAAGGACTTTTCTCATTTTTCAAGTTATTAAAACACATTGGTCAATGGGAAGTATTAAATTGTATGAAAAAGTGAATTAAAAAAAACAACATCTCTTTTTGCATTTAGTGAGTACTTGAAAAACTTAAGCATTACCATTCCGTGCCATTTGTAGTAGTCTGGAGGGTGTTCATGCTAGACAAGAATTGTGTTTTTACAAGTGTTCATTTCACAGGTTCTTAGTTTTTGCTGGTTTTGCAAGAAGATTTTATCCAGTAATAAAGTTAAACGGTAATCTGTTCTCTATTAGATTCAAAGGTTTTATAGACTTGATCAATGGTGAGTGTCATGAAATACACTCTGAAATTGTTTTCGGTGCATTGTTGCCAGACCCTGTTGGTGTCGTTCTGCTCCCACTTCCTAGGGAGGTGAAATTTCTTAGCTATTCTTGTGATTAGTAAATTCTTAACTATTTTTCAGTAGGACTTGAAATTCAGAGGGGAGTTCAGGTTAGGCAAAACAGCTTAGTTTAATCTAAGTAGTCTTTTATGCATTATATAGCTAGGATGGACAGGGGCGAATATTTTTTTAGTTTTCTGTGAAACACATATTTCCAGAGATTTTAGTGATTTGATTTATTTGAGTTTAATATGTAGGACCCAGTTTAGTGCCATGTTGCATTTACCTGCCTAAGGGAAGCACTGCATATTAAACAGGTTGTATTAGGGAAGCAGCGTGCATGGACAAAATGCTTCTGGGGGAGACCCAGAGTTCATATTAGCCAGAAAGGAGCCTCTGGTAGGTTGAATCATTCCAGCAGTGAGGCAAAACCTTGCTTGGCGGAAGAGACATCACAGTACACATGCTGGAGAGCAAGAAGATGAAAGATAAATCTGACATTTTGTCAGAGGTGGAAGAGATTTTATCTTTGTCTCACAAAAATTAATCTGGGAGTAAGTGGGAGAGGTTGCATGAAGAGTCAGAGGTCTGGTGACACACTGAATTAAGGAGTCCAGGGCTGTGTTTGCTGTGGTGTCCATTTCTCCAACTGCAGATCTCAGGTATTGTGCTGTTAGTGCTGGTCTTATACTGGCTGAGAATGTTTTTTTTTGTAAAAGGTAAATTATATATTTTAAAGGGTTGGTAGTGCTTCAGTATGAGTGTTTGATGTTGGAGGAATGGAAAATGAGTTTTCATCACCCCCACCCTCATCCAGAGCTTGATATGGGGATTTGTTAGGGATGTGGGTTAGGTATGAGGCATATTTTATTTGAAGAAGTTGGAACAAACAACCCCGTCATTCCCCTAATACCCCTGCCCCCAAACACAGTAAGTAAAAGTAGTTCCTCAAAATCTGATTTATTATAGGGTCTTAAATCAAGACTTTAAAATTGCCTGTTTTTGAGGAAAATGGTCATCGTACAGAAACATACAATTTTCTTTACACCATTTACTTAATACTGCACATTACTGCTGCATCAAATATGATGAGCAAAGGGTGAGAAAATGGTTGTTTTGCTGTTGTTATTTTCCATTGGCACTTAGTCTTTCTGAAATCTGAAATTTATTAATTATCTCCCTAATACTCTGAATTATTTTTGAATGAAGTAACAATTTATCTTCAACCATCCAGTTAACTCTTGTTTTCTGCCCTCTCTTCTAGCCAGTTCTCCCTGCTATATGTAATTTTCTTTTCTCTGTCCCTCTACATTTTGGACTTACAGTTTTATTTTGTATGATTGTCATATGTTAGTAAGAGAAATAAGACACTTAAGAGTGTCCTCATGATTTTATTTCAACAATTTTAAATCCTTTATACCTTCCCTAGTCCTTTGAAAAATATCCATACCGTCATTCATTTTAGTATTCTCTATAGAATCATAGCATGATAGAATGGTTTGAGTTGGAAAAGACTTTAGAAAAACTAAAGTCTTTTCCAACTGTAGTTCCAAACTCCCCTGCCATGGGCAGGAACACCTTCACTACACCAGGTTTTTCAAAGCCCTGTCCAACCCGGCCTTGAGCACTTCCAGGAATGGGGCATCCACAACTTCTCTGGGAAGTCTGTTCCAGTGTCTCACCACAGCTGAGCCCTTTTAAGATATATATAACAGCATCAATTAATATGAAAGATAGAAAATTATTTGGGTTTTTTTTTTTCCTAAGATGGAGTAAGAAGTGGAATAAGTAATAAGATTTTTCAGTTGCACTTGTGCCTCTGAAATAAATCCACATGGATGTTACAGACTTTTCTTGTCTGTACCTGGACAAGCACATCAGAAAAAACAAAAACCAAAACAAGCCATCTTCAAATAAGATGTTTCAAAGCAGCCCTCTAGTAGTTGCTTCCACAGCCTTTCTGCAAAGACTCAGAGAGGGACAGAGCTTCAGAAAACCTGCGTTGGTCTCACTGTGTTCTTTCTGCTTCATTCAGTCCTTCTTTAGGGAAGGTTGAGGAGAGCCCTGAGCAGGCTTTGTTTGGGTCTTTTAAGGCTATTTTTATTGCTCACAAGATCTTTGAAGTTGTTTGTAGTCTGGAGGCCTAATTATCTAGCTATCCACAGACAAGGACTGGAAGAGTTCCCAGTTTAGGCTTCTCTGTTACTTGTGTTGAAACAAAACCCTTAAGTACTTTGTTTTTATTAGTTATTCACTTAATGTCGTCTATGAAATTCAAGTAATAGAGAGGTTTTTGTGAAGCAGATACTGGCCTTAAGTGTATTGAAGTAACTAAATTCATGCTATGTACTGAAGAATTGTGTTACCAGATATTTACTAGTAGCAATCTTGTTTTTGAATTGGTAGACTAAAAGTGGAGGGTTTTGCTTTTTAAACATGGGCAGGACCTGTGTATAAGAAAGGAATATCCCAGAACTCTTGAAATATAATATTACAAGAATGTTGTTTTGGGAAAAAGATCGTCCCCAGGTTTAAAGTACAAAAGAATTTAGTTAAAGCTCTATTTTAAGAGGACTTTAATAGGTTCATTTTTCAACCTCCCATGCTGTGCTGCTGGACTTGGTCAGGTTGCACAGTGCTTATCTTTATTTAGCCTATTGCTGTCTTTCTCTTGAACCCCTCTCCTCCTGCTTGTCTGTCTTGTCAGCTATCAGTCTTGCATCTAAAGTCTTAAATTTCTGCCATTTCGTGGGTTAAAACTGTGTTTCACCCCTTACTCTCCTTTCCTCTAATATTCCTTTGTTTGTAATACCATTGTTCTCCATTGCTTTGAGATGTCTCACAGCCTCGTATCACAAGCTGTCTTGCAGAATATTACTGCTTTTTTGTACTGCGATATATTCTAGAGGTGCTCCTGTGGAACTCCTCGTTAGCCTCTCTGCAGCCCCGTGGTTGCCTTTTAACAAGTGTTTGTGTGTGTTCTTTTTTTTTTTGTGTAGGTCTAGCTATGCTTTCCTTTCACGTACATTACTTTTCATCTCTACTGTTCCATCTGGTTTTGTGACACTTTTTTTTCACCACCATATTTGATGTGATTTTTTTAATGTGGAGTTTCAGGGTGATGAAATCCATATTTATATGTTATATTCTACTGCATTTGCCCTTTGGTTTTTGTTTGTTTATTAGTTTTTGTTTTGGTTGGTTTGAGGTTTTTTGTGGTTTTTTTTTTTGGTGTGTGTTTTTTTAAAATGTTTTCCCCCTTACATTTATTTTTTCCTGGGCAATAAGGTTCTTGCCATGGGAGTGTGAACCAGGTAGCAGAATAGAGCTTCAGTGTGAAGAAGAATGTTTTTACCTACTTATCTCCAAGTGATGAGTGGTCTTGAGTAGAAATTAATAAACCTAACAGAGAATTAAATGTGTCTATCAGCTAACTCTCAGTAATAATTCAGAGCAATATTGAGGTGTTTGACAACGTAATTGTGTTTAGGTTTGCATGTTATTGTCTTGTTCCTTCCTCAGCTTAATTATATACCACCCAAAATTATTAATGAAAGGCAAAGATGATTTCTGTTGAATTCAATGGGACAATTACATGTCTGGAGGTGATGCAGGAGCACTCCAGTGCTTTTCACTACTTTAAGTACCACAGGTTCATGTGTGTTCAGTTTGAAATGAAAGGGTAAGAGTAAGAGCCTTGTTATGACTCACATCAAATGGAAATTTTCCAGTATGTTGCTTAAAGTGAGTCTCTCTGGCAGCACAGCACTTTCAATAGTATTATGATTTATCCGTATAGAATTCTCTTTTCATACCAATGTGATGCCCCTGTCAGTATGGAGTAAGTAATCCAATTTTTAAGGCTTTGAATGGAGGTGGAACTTCGTAACCATCCCTTATTTGAAGACAGGAGCAATGTTTCTAATTGTTAGAAATGATAAATAGCTGTCTAAGTAATTGTGCCTTATAAAGACAGTGAGGCACTGATCACTGACAGTAGCAAATGTGCTTGTTGACCTTTGAATTAGAGAAGAAATTGTGGCAGATACTAAAAATTATGGCCTCTTGGTAGTTTTTGTTCCTAAAAGTTATACCTGTCTGTGATTTTGAACTTCAGCAGCATGGTTTACATATTATCATTCCTTTTTTTCATGGAAACTATTGATTCATTGGATATCATGTAATATGAAAGCATTAGCGTTCTCAAGCAAATGCTAATTTGCAAAAAATTAATATATACTCTGAATATAAACTGCAAGAATAAACTGTGACAGTTTGTTGCTATGATACAGAACTAAGTTCTGGCAAAAGAGAAGTGCAAAATTAAGGGGAGAGTGAAGTAATTGTTTTAGATAGGCTACAGGTGTCTGATATTACATAGGTGTAAATATTATGTGTATTTGATATATGCTTTCATTTGCTTCTCTTGGCTTCACCCTCCTATATCCCTGTACACCCACAATGTCTGAAGGTGTCTTTTGTGTAGAACAGTTGAGCCTTGCAGGAGAGAGGCATTTCTCCTGATGATTCTAGCAATATGCATCATTTTATATGCTGATTTTATCACACATTGTTCAAATTAGTTCATTAAAATTAAACATCACTGAATACTTCCATAGCCACCTGCACTGCCTTAATTCCTGTTTTGCTAAATGACTGAGCCATATGGTTGCTTCAAGCCTTGCCTCGCCCTTGCTGTGTTGAATGCTACAAAAATGCTTGATAATATTAAAGGAAGTAAAATGCTTTTTTCAAAATATATCTTACATCATTCAAGGTATTATTTTTATTCTGTTTAGTTTCTTAGTAAAATTACAACTAAAATAATAATTTGTACCTGGCATTAAGAGAAATTAACAGGTTTTATTAGCTGTATAGACTTCAAAATTATTTTCGGCTTTTGAAGGTATTTATTTGGTTTTTTGTTTAGCTTTTCTTCAGATGAAGCAGCAGGCTACTTATTCCTGTGGGTCTGTGAATCCATTTATTTACGTGTTTATGTATCTTTTATGTAATAATGAGAACACTGGAGAAGGGAATGTGAGATGGCAGTGGTATAGAGCCAGAATGCCTTCTTGCACTGAGAGCTGATGGATTCCTTTTCCACCTTGCCACTATCTGCAATCATGCACTTGGCTACTCACAGTTTTTCCAAAACCAGCCAACCAAAAAACCCCCCAACCCAAACAGATGATTCCTATATAATTAAGTGAACATGTTTGACTAATTTCTAATGTTAGTCTCTAATTTTTGCTTGATGAATTAACACTCAAAATAGAAATTTCTGTGTCATGGGTAAATTTGCTTTAACAGGGGCAAAAATCTCCCAGAGCTGTGAGTTTCTTTGCTCGCACATCATTGTAGTTTAAGAAGGTGAACCTAAAGAAAGCCTGATATATTTACTGGCTGATCTTGTCATTCACATCTCCTCATGTCTCCTGGTTGTGCAGCCCCTCTGTGCTGGCCTGGTGTTACCTGATGCCCAAGCCCTCGGGGTGCAGTTCTGGACACTGCTTGGCTGCCAGCGTGGGTGCTGTGCTGTCTTCCAGTTCGTGCCTTGTGTGGTCTGCTGGTGTTCCAGCATGTCTTCTCCTTCCAAAAGTCTAACCATCAATGACCTTGGCACTGTATTACAGAAGCTGCTGAACTGTTGTTCTCTCACCCTCCTTTCCCATTTCCATCGTTTTGAGTGAAGAAAGACCCAGGAGGGCTGTGGGAAAGGACTGCTTCAGAGCTGTGTAGGTGACACACAGGACTCAAGGGTGCAAGGAGGCTGCCTGGCTGGTCTGGATGGCCTAAATGGAGTTAACTTCTAGGCAGGTGTCCTCACTGATCCCTGTGGGCCAGGGTATAGCTGCTCTTGCTGCTGACCTGGCCATTTTAGGAGTGGGCACTGAAATGAAGTGTCTTCTGTCCACCAGAACTGATGATCTTCAGCTCCATAACCGTGTCTTGACAGAATATTTAAAGTGGTAGTGAGCTAAGGTACAGACAGTAGAGAGTACATAGAAGGAAGTTCTATAATATTTAATGAAGTGCAAATTTATTTCTCTAAATATATGAGGAGAAGAGTGAAACAGTAGATACTGCACATCTTCGCTTGTGATGCTTACTTCATTAAGCTCAGGGAAGAAACATCTTGATGAATGTGAAAAGGCTTTATGGCAGGTGAAAAGCTGCTTGGAAAACACTGATAGCATCCAGTCTTTCTTACTGTTTTTGTCAGTGCCATATACGATGGAATAACAAATGTTTGGCTGACGCTATTCAGGTTAGTCTACCTGTGAGCCTATTTGAGGGTAATATGGGGTTCAAAAATTATTATGATGCACTGGGGCAGTACTCATCAAGAAGAATTGAAAAATAATGAAGAAGAAATTATTTGGTGAAACTGTGCAGGTGTATTACACTGTTGTGAAAAAGGCACACAGAATTGGTTTGTCCTGTCTAAACATATATAAAACAATATTTTCAGGGGTTTTTTTCTTAGTGCAGTTAGAAGAATAGGAATTTTTATTCAGTTTGGAGTACGGAAGGAGAATGCCTGCTCTGGGAAATCTCAGAGGAAAGCAGCAGAAATGACAGAGGGCTAAATAGCAGCATTTCCTCTGTGCAAAGTCTGAAGAAAATTAGGATTGTCTCTTCTACAGGAGAGAAAAAGGAAATGGAAATTTAAAAAAAGTTAAAGGTTGGTGCAAAGAGGCGGGTAGCCTAAACTTCATTTTGGCTGATGATCGGTTAAGCGGTAATAATCTTAAATTGCTGTGAGAGAGATTCAAGTTGATGATTAGATATAATATTAATTGAATTCTGGCATTGAGTGCTTAATAACTCTCTGTTACCAGAGTCATAAGTGTTCTGCTATCTACTGTCAGTCTTTTGTCCTGAAATGTTATGTGCATAAATGCCAGGAACAGTTTTGTCTTCTGTTTGTGAGAAAAGAACATACACAGGATCTATTGCCTATTTTTATCCGTTTCTGTTGGAAAGAATCAAAACTCCTTTTCTTTTCCTTAATTGTTGTGCGTTTCCATTCTGTATAGGGAAGATTCTGATTAGTCCTTGGTCAGTCTCAAGAGGGTTGATAGGTAAAACATAAGAGGAAATTAATATTTGATCTTTTTTTAAAATAACTTATTTTAGTAACTACTCTCTTATTATTAAAAGCTGTGCTTGTTTTCTAAATTTGTTTGATATTCCCTTCACAGAGATTTTGTTTTAGAAAAGTTTCATGTTAGAAGAAAAGTTTCGTATTACAATACTGTAAGACTAATCTCTCTTCATTTTCTGAGATGCCACTTGACTTCTGAGTATCTTATTTGGACATTCAAAACATTTGAAGTCAGTATTATGATTCATAGTTGTTAACAACTTTAGTTTTCCTCTACAGTTTCAGTAAATTCTAATTTTGATAGAAAAGTTTCAGAGACTGAAATTATACTCTCAGTTCAGGATAAGTTATACATTCCCTTAGGAAGTACAACTGTAAAACCTTTTTTTAAAAGCCTAATTGCAGCTGAAAAAAGGAAATAGCTTCTTGGATGACTTGGTACTCTGATATCTGCACTGTGTCACTGGAGAAAACAAAAGTGGGAAATAAATCACAGAAGATATTTGCATGAAATTACTTTTGGAACATGAGTTCAATGTCCAAGTAGTCCTAATAATTAATTACAGTGTTTGACTAATGAATATTCGTGTTAAAAGTTCACAAATTGTCTGAAATGGAGGCAAGGTTCTCATCCTTCGTATGGTACATATTTGGGTAGATTTATCAGGTTTTGGTGTTTTTCAGAAGTTTAGTTTAATCACATTAGTTGGTGCCAAGAAATTGCTCCACCTGCATGAAGTTACCAGCTATATATTATGGGCTTAGATGAATACGTTTAGTATTTTGTTGGCATTGTGAAATTCAGCATTCAAAATAGAGGAGGTTTTAAATACCATCAGGATGTATAAAGTCACTATTTGGAAGTAAAAAGCTGTTTCAAATTTTTATGAGTTGAAAAATGTGGTATTAGGAGGAAAGATGTGAATCTTTATAAACTGAGATGTTTTCTGAGATGAAAACGAAAATCCCCCAAACATCAAGAAAAATGACCAAACCCCATTGATACCTGTTGAATTTCAAGTTTTTTCTGAAACAGCAGTCCTAGTTTATATGCAGTCTTTCCCTTTGCTGTTCTCCTGTTGCTGGACACTGAGCCCAATTATTTCTTTCAAAACTCTATAAAAAATGCTAGTATGCTAGCATGAGTGGTTTTTATAATAGATAGGGTTGTTTCCATCCATTTCAGAAGTATTTCCCTGTAGAAGAAAGATGGTGTGTACTAGAGTGTAAAACCAGTTGAGCTGCTAATATGATTTGAGGGGCAAGGGTTTTATAAGGAGAGGTTATTTATCCATTTATTTTAAAACAACTAATTCAGATGGAAAACACGGCGGCCTCTCAGGCATCCTCGGCTCCATCATGGCTGATGGAGATGCAGCAGGCATCAAACTACATGCACGTTATAGCCATTACTCTGGGTGTAATGTCTTAATGCTAATCAGCTGAAGTGTTTGGGAGAGAAGAGTTGTAGATGTCTGTGAGTGGAGGGCTGTTAGCAGGAGGTGAAGCACGACGGGAGTTGTCACACACCATAAACCCCATGTCTCTGTCTTAACTGCGAGCTCCAGCATCTAGGAGAGCAAGGAATTCTAACTCCTGAAATTAGGATTTTAATGTATTTTGTAAGCCTTCCTAGGTATCAAGACAAATGTTTTAACCATGTTTCGGGTGGGTGCTTTTGTCCATTTTTAAAATTTTTACTGTCTGTATGAATTCTTTCTGGTGCACAACATGTATTTAGGGTTTTTAACCTTGTTTCTGTGGTAATTAATATAGTGGTGTATGAATCCCCATACTCTTGGGTAGGGCATTCCTCAGTGCGTTTTTTGCATATGTATGATTCATGGGTTTTGACTGTTCTCTTTAGGTGTTGGTAAATTATTTATTATAATTATCATATAGATATGCATTATAGGACTGCTTGTACTTGCGAGAACAACATTACCATCAATAACTGGAAAATCAAAATAAATTCCAGAAGTAGCTGTCTGTATATGATCATTTTTTTAGACTCTTCCTCTCCATCTATGTAATATTCAGCTCTTTATGGGGCATTCAGTGTCAATGTACTACGCTTGTTAAATTGGTCAAGATTTTATTTTACAAATATGCATAACCTTGTGTTGATGGTCTGGAAGACAGATGGAAGACTTCCTTGGAACTTAATAAATTTCAAGGTTTCCAGCTTCTTTTTCCTTGAGCAAGTACTTGAGTTCACCAGAGAGTACTGTAGCCTTTTGTATTGACAAAGGCTTGACTTCTGGTTATTCTCAACTGGAGTATGAGTCACTACAAAGTGAGGTATGTACTTCAAAGGAGAGGTCAGATAATATTTTGAAGAACAGCAAACAAATTGCTTTTAAATCTGTCTTCTGAATGCATAAGGTGAATATTATTTCCACTATTTAAGTATTGTTTGATATTGTTTTTCAAAACCCCTACCAGTGGTAATCCTTCCCAGCAGTTGATTCTTAATCCATGTTGTGAATTTAATCAAGGAATATACAACTCCTAAAGTGTAGGTCCTACACCTGTAAAAGCAACAAAACCTGGAAATAACAAAGATTCTTCAGGTCACTGTTGCATAAAGCAATGTTCTGAGAAAAATTGATTTCATAACAGGAAACAAAACTATTTGGTGCTGAGAAAAAGTGGTTGAAAATAAAGGAATGAATATTCTTCCTGTTACAAAAACACCCCTAAAAAACCCAGTGAAAATATTTCATGAACCTCCCATGCTTCAAATAAATTCTAAGACTACTATAAAGAAATATAGGACATTTAATTTCCTCTTCTGAAAGATCTGTAATAGCAGTTATAATCTGCTGTGGCATACAACAGTGAGCCTTTATTTAACAGCTGTTGATACTTGGGAGTAGTATTCTCAGCAGATAGTTAATTCTTAATTTTTCTTGTCATGTGCTTATCCAGGGAATGACCAGTTTTGTTTCTCTTTTCAGTTTCAGTGTTTTAAGCTGATAGGAATAAGTATCTTCTCAGCACGCTTTTAATGTTGTTGCCTTTGGAAGAATGACTAATGTGTTAAAGACACTCTGATTATGAATGTGCATCCAAAAATTATATTTTCCCATTCAGCTGAAGTCTAAATGCCACTTAGTACTTAGGAGAGGAAAAAAGCCTAGAGCGTTCTTAGAGTTTTTTATCTGGCAATGGAAAAAAAATAGTCCTAAAGATACGTTTTGCTCTGCCTTTCTCTAAATACTTTCAAGATAATTACAAGAAGTTACTTGTAACTATTTTTTTTTTAAATGGAGAGTATCCCACTTGTCTATCTCTGTGTTATGGCTTCAGTTTCCTCTCTTATCTTGATGTGGCTGTGGTTCTTGTTGGGCTTTTCCAGGGGTCAGTTCATTTCCCTCACCTAGGAAGAAATCAAACTTTTCTGTCTCAAGAGGAGGGTACAGGAGATCTAGGTCATTTATTACTGGATTTGTGTTGCTTTGCAGGGGTCTGATGAGCATAGATGGAGGAGGGCATAGGGTAGGAGTAAAAGTCCTGTGAATTTCAGTGGTTGCGAACTTATAGGTCACCTTGGATGACATTTGTGAATTTTCTGTGAACTTTTTTTGTGCTCTGCAGCAAACACACAGCAGTACACCAAAGACTCAAGCAAGTGCTCAGCACTGACATTTTCTATAAGACTGTCTGCCCTAGAATACTTTTAATAGCTTCATATTTCACTTTAATTTTTTTTCAAATAAATAATACTCCACAGAAATAGATCATTTGATCTCCATCTCTTGTAACATTTTCAGTAAAGTATGTCTCTTTTATCAGCATCTGAAAAATCTAGATGCTGAATGCTTGGTGGTAATATGGTGGCATCCTAGACCTGTAGGTGGATACAGAATGGCCAACACTGGTCTTTCATCCTGGAGGCTCCGTCACGAAAATGGGTAGAACAAAGCTGACACGGAGATGTCTGTTTATGCATTACTGATCACCTTATCCAGTCACATAATATCAGAGCAGCTTACAGGAATGGTGAGGCAAAATGGATTTAAATACATTTCTGTACCTGTTTTTCATACAGTGAAGTTGTTGCAAGTGTTTGTAGGTGTTGGTGTCTTCATGGGACTGAAATTTTCCCAGGAGGTGCAGGAGTGCCCTGGGGTTTGGCAACTTTAGCTGCTGCTCTGGGAACTGCAAATTAAAATATCTGACTGGCTTTGCGCTGTGCAGGCACAAATGGTACCCAGTTATTTGATATCCCAGGTGGATAGCTTCATCCTGAGTTGATATCAATCTAGAGTTAGAAGTTTCTTGGAAATTTCGCTTAAAAAAGACATTTCCTTCCAGAAGGAAACCTGGCCCAATGTATGCTGCTCTTTGGGCAGCCAGATCAGCCCCTGGGTGACCGAGAAGCATCCTGGAGTCACGGTGTCACCATCTGTGTGTTATTTATGGGTTTGCAGCAGAAATTCAGACAGTTCTAAGTTGTTGTTACTTTTGTCTTAGCCATCCGTTCATGGATGCTGATGTTAAAAATTCATGACAGAGTGCCTTGCTTTATCCCTAAATAAGTATGAAACTATTCCATGTGCCTTTTGGTTACTGAAATGCAGCTTACTGTTCAGTAACACTGTCCTTCTGTAAGCTTGCCTGATGCACCATGTCAAATGTCATTTTCTGACTGCTTTGTTGGAGGAGGCAGTTCAAAGGAGCACAACACAAGATAAATGCTCTCTTGTACAGACACTACAAGTTTGCATTGCAAATTTCCGTTGCTAAAAGACTCTGGTTTTGGAGTGCTTAAAGTCTATGTATTAGCTAAAGGTCCCTCACAGGAAGAAAGATGGAGGAAATTATCATACCTCAGAAACCAATGAATGTCATCATGGTCTATTTCCTCTGCATCAGTACAAACAAATCCACAGGATGTCGGTGTTATGGATGGGAAAATTACAAATTCCAACACTTCCAAACTGTATATTTTTCATATTTATTCATTTGTAAAATGTTTGTATGGAGAACAAAACTTTTGTAGCTACATCTAGCCCAAGGAAGAACTTTTAGTCAAAAGTTCATCATGAACTTTGTTGCAAATACTGCATGCCTTTGAAACATAAGAGTTTTTTCCTTTCCCTTTTTCCCTTTTAATTGCAAACATTTTCTTGTTCTCATGGAATTGAATGAGTCATGAGTGATATTAGTATCACGCCGGTAGAATCATAGGTGTAAATACAGGTAAAGTGCTGTAGCGCCCATGACATTAATTTTTTGGCTGATCTGGTGCTGTTTTTATTTGTCTTGCCTGGATCAGTCTTGTGCTGCCCTGTCTCGTCAGGCTGCACTCCTGTTGTGTGCCTCCGTGGGTGTGGTTAATGGGGGAATCCCAGTTGCAGGGATTCTACTTGCTGTAGAGCAGTGCTTTTGGCATCAAGGACTGCAGCCTGGAGGGCAGGACACCTTTTCTCATCCTGTGAAATTGCAATGTCAGTGTGAAATTGATGAATTGATGAGCTCTTGCAGTCCATGAGGCTGAGTTTCTGTTCAAATTGAGTGAGTGCTCTGCTTTTATTTATACAGTGTAGCTTAATAACCTGCTTTGGGTTGTTTTTTTTAATAATTCCCATTCTCTATTGGAAGTTGGAAAACCCAGAAAGATTTGCATTCTCCAGAAAAATTTCCCCTGTATGTATTGTGTATTTTTGTTGTTGTTTTTAATCTCTATAGTAAATTGAGAGTCGAGTCTTCACTTGCATTTGAGTTATGGTGCCTTGGAACTGAGCTAGGCAATGAAGTTGAAATTCATGATCCTGATTCACCCCCACTTTCACTTTGACAATCTGTAAAGAAATTGAAAGAAGCCTTCAACGATTTGAGTCTTGCATAGGGAATGATATTGTAAACAAGTGAAGTAAGTGGAAAGATACCTCAGAATTTAAGCCATCTAAAGAAATTATGTAGAAATCTTGTGTTGTTTACACAAAAAATTACTTTTTAATTTTTAAAAATGAAGACAGGTAAAACCAGCATATAATTATATTGAATGTTTCAGTTTTGTATCAACTGATGTATCTTAAGTGTTACAAAGTAACATTTTTTTTCCAGACACACTCCTTAAGGAGTATCCTTAACTGATGGCGCCGGGCACTAAAATTAAAAACCCTAACAATGTCTCTAGTTTTCTTCATAATTTCTTTGGTTTTTTCCTATTTTTTTTTCCATCCGAGGGTTGCAGACATTTACTCTATGTTAGGTAATGGAGGGCAAAAGAGGACAAAAAGGCTATGATGGTTTGAGATTTTATTAAACCCAAGCACATGGAGGTTTACCTGGAGTATATTTAATGTATTCATAGGCTTTAGTTTTTTTTCTTTCGAAAAGAATATCCTTCCTGCAAGAAGAAAAATTTAAGAGCTTTTGACTTTTTATCATTAGCCTTTATTTTTTCCCTTCTTGCAAATTACAAAAAAGAAATACAAGTAAAGGACTCTCTCAAATTGTCACAGGGAAGACATTCTCCGAAGAACAAAATAGGCATAAATACTACTGTGTGTGAAATATAAGTTTTCTGTGAATTAATATAGATGTTTCTGAATTTCTCTTTGCAGTCTGCTTCCAGTTGCAACCCTATTTCTCTGTTTCAGTGTCTGTTCAGTGCCTGCAGTCTCTCATCAATGTTGTACAAAACATAATCAGGGACTATGTTATACAGTCATTATTAAAAGACAAAAAGGTCACATAGTCTCGAGCTTTAGCATAAGGCACGTAAGTGCCTGGACCCTCCATTTCATGTAATTGACATTGCCATGAAGTAAAGGAAACCCCTTCTTCTAATTTTATGGGAAAGACTTCTTTTTAGCTGATCTTTTTCTGTGAATCTATTTAGGCATCTTCACATTTTGCTGTACTAAAGTGGGATGTATATAGTTGGGTTTTTTCTCCCCCACCGGCAAACCACAAAATTGAATCTACTTCTGTACTCTTAAATCTAGTTGCATTTGAAATTTGTGATGTTCTGAACTATTTTTTCCCACCTGAAGGTGAAAGTCCTAGTAACTGAAGGAGCACATTCACAGGCAGAGAAATTACCACAGTATGTCCCCAAAATGGAGATGAGTTGACAGTTAGTTCTTGTTTGGAGGAAAGAGGATTTGGAGGAGCTGAAGACCAGCCTGCTGAAAATTACAAGTTTCACACTTCAAATACAAACCCGTTTTTCGGGATGCAAGGAAGTGAGAGAAAATAATTTGATTGGGAAACTGCTCTGTCACATTGGTACCTTACAGCAGGCAAATTTTATTTTATTTAAGGATTTTTTTTTTTTTTAATCTTAGCATGATTTCTTACCTTCAATTAACTGCTAGATGATAAGAAAGCTTGGTTTTCAGTAGGGGATAAAAACAAAGTCTTTTCACAATTAATTAGAATTAAAGAATTCATTTATTCTGAAATGATCTGTCCTTGCCACTGAACTAGGACATCAAGTTTAATGCTTATCAAAATAAATAAAAGACAGTGAAAACTATGAGGTATATACAGCTGTGTTTAATAACATGGCTCAGGGGAAGTCTAGTAGCTCTTATTCCATAGCTGTGTAGATGCCCCTTAGCAAGTTCATGAATTTAATGCCGAATAGGCATCAAAATCTTCCTGAAGGACTGATCCTAAAGCTGAACTGTTTGCGTGAACTTGGTCAAAGCTTAGGAGGCGGTGCCATTTAGCTGTTTCATAGTCTGATGTTTCCATTTTGTGTAGGAGAGAATTGGATTGACCTTTTACATCAGGAATAACATTAGAAGCTATTAACTGGCAAATAGATAGAAGGCACTTCAGAGAAGAAAAGCTAAATGAAAGGATGGAGTTTGATTTGGAGAAATCTGAACTACATTCAAGTAAGAAAAATTAACACTTGAGCTTCTTGGGAGAAAGAGAACATATGACTTTTAAAGATTGTAAATTCTCAAGAATGGAGAAGATTCTTCTGGGAATTACTGAAAGAAGGATGAAACAACATCACTGTCAAAGTACAAAAAAAATTTTCAACAAAAATGTTACTGATGAGTTGTTTGCATTTTGTAACTGCACTAACTGCCAGAGGAATTAAAGACATCATGGCTGGAGCAAGGTGAAAATAGGGAGTGAAAAGGATATTTAAGAGCAATAGATATTTGTCCAGGCATAAATGATGACTTTGGATACTTTTCTTCTTACATTTCTTTGCAGCATCATCCAAAGATGAAATTCACCCTTTCTGTCTTGTAAGAAGAAAAAATTAACTTCTGGTCTTTCATGTTAAGTTTTTCTTTGTCCATTGCCCCACATATGTTGGTTTGTTTTTTTAATTGAATTTAATTTTTTTTTCTTACCATTTTGGGATTTAATGGGGTAACTCACTTGCAATTGACTTTCTTCTTGTAAAACCCTAGTGGAAACAGAACACAGATTAGTGTTTTTTCTTCCTTGTCTTCGAGGGAAATAGGGGTACATAGTATTTTACATCTGCTTGTGCCTGACCTTGCTAGGCCAGTAACAATGGGGAAAAAGAAATCACAGAGCCTGGCTGTATTGGGATTTGATAACACGC
Source organism: Falcunculus frontatus (assembly GCA_013398115.1). Lineage (NCBI taxonomy): Eukaryota > Metazoa > Chordata > Aves > Passeriformes > Falcunculus > Falcunculus frontatus. Next base: position 925,163 of record VZRV01002362.1, on the reverse strand, counting down.
TTAGTACTAGTGTTAGCTGATACTAACTGCTGCTCTTTACCTTTCTGGCAACTGTGGTTTGTTGACCTTAGCCAACCCCTCACCCTGCCCTTTTTTGGTCCTTTCCTCAGCAGCACAAGGGGGAAAATAGGGTGGGCAAGCTCATGGGTTGAGGCAAAGACTGGGAGACCACTTATTTTGTAAATCACCAGTTACTGCCAGACAAAACAGATTCATCTTGGGGAAAAATTGACCAAATTTCCACCCCGGGCACAGGGAGACGGGCTGCAGTCAATCCATTGCACTTGGTGTCTGCTGCTCCTTCCTCCTCACCCTGCGTCCCTGCTCCAGCCTGGAACACCACTGTGAATAGTTAGCTGTAGCATTTGCTCTAACCTCTCACTGACAATTTCAAACAGCTAGTGAATCTTGGGAATTAATGCGATTGTGAGCAGTTCCTTTTTTTATTCTTTGCGTTTCTGCCAAGTCCAGTAATATCTTAAGATATTATGAAGATTTTACAACAACATAATTTTTAATTATTAATATTAAGATATTGCAAGCACATATAAATGACGGAAAACTCCTAACTCTTCCGATTCTATTGTATTTACAAGTAAAGAATGACTTTCTTATGAAAGATGTAAGAAAGTATTTTGTATGTTTTCCAAAGATATAATTTTGCTGTATAGTTTACTCTGGCATTGGTTTCTGATTTTCTTGGAGTAGGTAGATGACTGAGGAGGGAGCAGGGTTCTGTACGTTCATGGAATACAGCTGCTTAAGTTTAAAAAAAAGGAGGAGAAGGGAAGTAGTTTCCAAGATGCTGAACAGATGCTTTGGCTTTGTGATAAATGGTCTATGAATGCTGTCTGAAGCATTTCATGAAATGCTGTAGGACTAACATGTAGATAGATGTATGCAAATTCACTGCTAAGTATTTTTAAATGATGAAAAATGAGGCTGAGAAAGTGGAGTACTATAAAATATGTTGATATGTTAAAAATTCGTATTGAAGCTTCCAAAGGCTATAGCAGATTCCCCTACTATAGAAACAAGATCTTTAAATACTTCTAGTTTATTTGTTATAATTTGAATTTGATTTTCTTTTCCTTCCAGTGGTTTTGAGAGAAGTTGAGAGAAACATTTTTAAAAAATCTGCAAAGGTTGATTCTGCAAAAGTTATATTCTGTTCCTTCCTTTTTCCCCCCAGATTGACTTCAGAAAATATTGGAGGGTTTATCTTCTTCTGTATCTTAGCTTTAGAAATATTAGAAGTAAATGAGGGGGTTTTGGTGGTTTTTTTGGGGTTTTTTAAATTTTTTTTTTAGGAAAGATTTGAGTTGCTTTTTGTATATTGCTTTAAAACATTTTCAAGATACAAGTAACAAAGGCGAAGAGGCAATTTGGATGGCCATGGATAATCAGTGCTAACAGTGTGGGAAACAGTCTGTAATTTTTTGCTGACCCTTTTCAGTTTTCTAACTCTTATATAGAAGGAAAAAAACCCAAGTTGCTCTTGTACAGCCTCCCCCTGCTACGTGCATAGTATTTAGTAACAAAACTTTTGAAAACTTTATTATCTAGTGTGATGATCAGGTGCTTGTAAGAACATATGTATTACTAAAATAGTGATTACAAACTAGCATATTACTAAGTTTATTCTAGAGTCAGGGGGCATAAAAATTGCACACCAGTGGATGTGGTTTACAAACACTTTCTCAGGCAATCATCATCTGATTCTAGACCATAATCTTTAAAGATTTAAAGTAACAGCAAATCTAAATAATCTAATATGATTCCTTTGTGTCTTTATGAATGGGTATTAATGATGAAGAAATAACCAGGAATTGCTACTTTACCAAATTCTATAATAAAAAATAAATCAAAGAATGGATTCTGCATATAATTCTAAATATGAACTAGATGCTTATATTACAGCAGTTTTCTTTAAATGCTTTTTTGAAGGTGACTGCTAAAATATAGATTTCAGTGCACTGTGCTTTAATAAGAACAGCTTTCCTTCTATACTATTTCTTTCTTTTTTTTTTTCCTAAGTTTTTTAGCACGGGCTTGCTTTACAGGCTAGTAAAGGCTAGATGATAAATTAGCATCTCACACAGATGATTTAATTCCAGGTACATAAATTTTCATCTTTGCCTGAGCAACAGCTTGTGAACAATTTTCAGAAGGCCTAATACAACTGTTTAGGACATACTAGAACACAATAGTTCCTTCTTGTCTAAAAAACAGAGGATAAAATTTGACATACCAAATGGTAATAATTTATGTGAAAATACTTTAAAGAAGTTTTTCACCAGTATTCATGTACGTACTCCCAGAACTTCTGCGAGACTACTCATTTGGGCAAATATTCACAAATCCATTACTTTTTAAAATTTAGGTTAAATTTTTTCTCTATTTTTGATGGATTTAACCTGAACTTTCCTTGTGAGGAAAGGCTCTTTATTGTGATGCCCATTAGAACTGAAAGTAAAGAGAAAATCTGCCAACGGGAAGGTTCTGGAATCATTAAGCAGATAGGTAGGTAAATTTAGGTTAGGAAACTTTCCCGCAGCAATGATTCAGCTTGTGTGTTGAATTGGATTTTCTCACTTGGTTGGAAAGTTTGGCCTGGCATGCCCTATCTAGCAAGCTTCTTTCTGTGGGGCTCATTAACTAGGTAGTACCTGTTGTCCCTCTTGAAGAAATGGATCAGCTCTGGGCTAGGTTAGATGGCAGCCTGTCTTTAGCATCCAATCTGCAGGACAGCAGGACAGACTGATTCATCATTATTGCCTCTTTAACCTGTTAAAACATATGATTTCCACTTTCTGCCTTTGTAGGTAGACAGGCACAGCCTGTTTTGTCTTCTGTATATTTGTAATACACATTTACAAGATGGACGCTCTTCCAACCTCTGTTATCCCCTTAAATCCATTGGCAAATGGAGGAGCAAAAAACCTTTTCCAAACGAATTTGGCTTGATGTCCTAAGTCAGCTATTTCTGTTGCTAATGTATCTCAAATTCAAGTCTGCCTCTTTTTTGGGGGGTAGAAAAGGGTGTGATAAAGCTGCATTGAGGAATGTGGACCTTATTTTTCATTTTGTTTTCAGAAAATCTGCAGAGCAAGTTCAGAGAATTTTGGCCTCAGTGACCTCAGAATAATGATGATGCTTTTCTTCTGTTGTTATTTTTTCCCATCCATCTATTTCCAATTACCTGATCCTAAAACAAGAGATAGAAAAGTTTGTAGGTGGAGGCACCTAGATAAGTCCTCAGTGATACATGATATCTTCTGCAGATACTCCTTCAGTCATGTTTTTAGCCATTTTATAGCTCGCTGGATTTCATGTCACTTGAATTTTGAGGTTTCTGGGATAAGAAAATCTATAACCTATGCATTTCATCCTTTTTCATAGTGAATAATCAGTTTCTTAGTATTTATCTTTTTCCTTACTACTGCTTTTTTTTCCCCCCTTTCCCCCTCTTCCCTCCCTTAGGATCATATATGATAGTGATTTCCTCAGACCATGACCCTGGAGAAAAGACACGACTTCAGCTTCCAACAATGAAAGAAAACGATACTCACTGCATCGATTTCAGCTACCTTCTGTACAGCAAGAATGGAGGAAACCCAGGCACTCTGAACATCCTCGTTAGGGTGAACAAAGGACCACTGGCTAATCCCATCTGGAATGTCACTGGCTCCACTGGCAAAGACTGGCTTCGAGCAGAGTTGGCTGTCAGCACTTTCTGGCCGAATGAGTATCAGGTAAACTTGCAATAAATTTACACCACTTAATATTTACTGCAAGGTCCTATTCACTTTGTGTTGTTTTAGTCTGTTCTGATGGAGTATTCTCCCAGTGTCCTCAAGCGAAGTGTTCCATTCAGTATAAATAATTATCTGGGAATGGATATTTTTATAGCAGGTGATTGTTCAGTTATCTCTTACTGTATAATAGGAAAAAAAAATTAGCCAGAAAAAAGCCTTGTTAAAAGGAATGGCAAGGTTAAAGTCCAGAAGCATCAAAAATTATAAACTCCCAGAAATAAATTGCCTATGCAACTGTAATTTGTACTTGTCTTCCCTCCTCTTTTGTATATGCCTGTGTTACCGTGTCTAATTACATGACCATAAACTGTATTTTTTTCCACATGACATTTGCTTCATATGCTGTGCAGGCAGAATGGTGCTCACCTAATGAGCAGCTGTTCAGGATGTGTTTTTTTCCCTGTTTGCTTGCTATGGGACAAAACCACCTGCAGTGTAGGCCTGTTGTTTGGAGGGAAAATTTGTTTTGTTATTACTAGATGCTGTTATTTGATTTGTTTGATTAACCTAAGAAAGTAACTGCAGCTGTTTTACTCAGTGGGTATTTGATGTGAAGGATGAATCTCATACATGGGCATTTTTGTTCTGGCGTGTAGGAGTGGGAAGAGTTGGATTACATGTGCTCATCTGAGTTGTTACACCATGAGATGTTAATGTGCTTACAGGCCCACATCTAAATATTCTTCATCAGTGCTCTTGCAAAGAGTTTGGATCACCAGAGTAGTTATTAAATGAAGGAAAGTGGCTGCTTTATTAATGGTTTTGTTGAATAGTGGCATTGTAGGAATATTTCTTAAAAGTACCTTTATCTAAAATTTGTTGTGATTGCCCACCATCAAAATAGCATCCATGAATAAGCTTCAGTGCAAGCAGCCTTACTTTAATGGTGAAAATTATGTAACTTACTATCATTTTATGGGGGGTTTTTTGGGTTTTGTTTCCCTGGTTTTAAGGTTTTTATTTATAAAGAAATTTCATCTACCAGTGCCATTGAAACTGCGTGAAATTTGATTTAAAGTTCTGAAGCCTGGTTCCAGAAAGCTTGGCTTTTGAGGAGGTGTTTTATTAACCCTTTTTATGTTGCTAGAAAGTACCATTTGGTGTCCTTAAACAAACCTTGGGAGCCTTTTATAACAGTACAGTAGCTATCAAGTACAGCAACATTATATGCAGTAAATCAGGTTTCTGCTGACAGATGGCCAGGCTTGACAACGAGATTGGTGGTTGGGGCCTTATCTTAGCAACACGGCCATTTTTCACTTACATTATAGCCTTCACATTATCTCTCCATAGACTCGGCTTAAATTCATTCTTTCCCTTGCTTGGTCGTCCAACAGAATATTGAAATCATGTGTAACCCAGTTTATTTTTAAATTAAAAATAAGCCTGGAGTAGAACTGGAGGACTGTTAATTCAACCTGCTGTGATTTGTGTCCAACTTGCACAATTGCTTTTATGAAGAGGAGGGGAAATCTGAATGCTATCTATGCACAACTGCTTGTTTGTACAAACGGGGTTGGTATTTTTGCGGTTTTGGTTCTTTCAGCTCTCAGGGTTCAGCTTCAACATGGCTCTTGTTAGATTTTTGTTTGTTTGTTTCTAGTTTGTTTTTTTCCTTAGTTTTGAGTTGAGTTATGCTTTGGAATGGAAATATCTTTTCATTTTCCTCATTAGAGTTCCACGCTGTTCAGCTGTACCTTGTGATTTTGGCACTTTTATCTACCTGTTGGTCAATGAGTTTAGCTAGCACTGAGGAAAATAAGCACTGGTTTCTATAACAAGATGGAGGTGGTTCTTTACTAACTTGGGAATTGGATCCCTGCCTGTACAAGCAAGGTCACTGCTAAAGATCACTGCTGAGCACAACTGTTTGCATGTACTTCGTTACAATCAGGTCAACTGTACTGCCGTTTCCTTCACTTTTAAGTGAAGGAGGAGAGTAGAGATTATCAGGGGCTGCATAGCACGGGTTGCACTCTCAGGAAGTCTCGTGTGGTGACTTGAAAGTTAGCAGCATGGCCAAGTTAGTTGTAATAACAGAGTGCTGCACCTCAGCTAATTAACTCCTATACAGCATTTCTGTACTCTGCTGTGCTCTGTTGAAGCTTTATTGCTTGCTATTCAAACTAGAACAGTGTTTTTACATGTCACTCTAGTATACAATATAAATTCATCTCATGCATTTTTGGATGGGTTTAACACTTCCTTTTACTCACAGGAATATATTTTTAAAAATAATCTATTTCCTTAACTTTCTTTAACTATATTCTGCTGAGCAATAATTTATATATTTATTTTCTGACAAAACATAGTGCAGTTTATTATAATAGCTTTAGTGGATAAAACCTTTTGTCTAGTTTTGTACCCTGACTCTGCTGGCAGATAGCAGTGGACATTTGTAGAAGAGTTCAGGAACAGGACAAACTCATACCTCCCCCAGAACACACTTCCAGCCTTGAGCATATATGTGTCTTGAGAACTTTGAGCTTAAGAACCTAAGTGGTGCCTTTCTGTATTCCTGCTAGTATTTTTTTTTTTTTTGGTAATGATTCAAGCTTCTAGTGTCTACAGTATATATGACAAGGAATTCTAATGTTAACTGCATGTTAAGACTGTTCCTGGGGGTTTCTCCAAGCCTGGGGCCTGTAATTCTTCACTTGTCATATTTTGCACTTGGGGAGTTTCGGAAGTCCTGTAATGATGCGATCTGTCTTCTGTCTCCTGCTATCAAGGCATCTGCAACTTCTATTCTGCTTGTTTAACATGCAGATGAAGTCTCGAAGAAAAGGGTTTGATTACAGAATCCCTTGGCATCAAGGTTGATTTGATTTTGGTCCTGGAATCTTTTAGGAATCTTTGGTCCTGGAATCTTTAGTTCTGGAATCTTTTTCTTATCACTCTGTTGGAAATATGCCACCTTCGACCTGCCTCAAGTTTGCTTCAAAGGAAAAATATTTTGGGATTTTTGTTGTTTAAACTTTGTAACTGACTAGGAGTTTTGTCTCTTTGTTTTCTTTGTTGGTTATTACTGTAATTAATTTATTTTAGTTGCGATGTTTATTCCTGTCTGGAGGAGTTGTTTTGTCTATTGCTTCTGTTCATTTCCCCAAGTTCTCTCCTGCTTTGCACAGTAGGGATTATCCCACTGCTGAGGGCTGTCTCTTCCTTTCTGCATCTGTCATAGTCATTTTTCCACTTCCCTTGCTACCTATGTCACCCCTTTTTAGTTTGATTTTGTTTGTTTGTGGTTTGTTTGGTTTTTTTGAACACTGTCTTGCAAAAGTCTCTGTTTTGCAAATTTGTTTTGCTTCCACAGGATCACATCTGTGCTCGCTCACATATGAGGTCCATTTTGTAATGTGAGCCATGGGCTTTCCATTTTCGGTTTTATGTTACAAGTCGGATGTTTATATCATAAACTGGTAAATAAACTCTTGACTTGGAACCATAAATTTCAATCTTGTAAAGAACTAATTACTTGGTTTCTTTATGGTTCTTTAAAAATTCACTATACAGTAATAGTGTTCTGCAGTTTAGCAAACATGCTGGCTGGGATACTGGCTTCATAGGAGTGACGTTGCACCTGGAAGTATAGCAAGCAAAGTAAAAATACTGAACTGCACTGAGGAAAAGGTCTTTTATCAGTTGAAAAATACTGGAGGAAAACTCTGGAAAGCCAAATAATTTTCTTGCAGAATTATGAATCCTGATTTGGGTAATTAATTTGTTCTTTATTATGATACTGATGATTTATAGGATTTGCAAAAGTTTAAATTGCTCAAAGACCTTGGAAAATTACTCTCCTTTATGATCTTGAAAGGTGTCAAAACTGTAATAGAAGTATAACAGGAGAATGGTAGACTGAAGATTGAGTAATGGTGTGTACAGTTGGGCCATATGCCACATAAGGTAGGAAACAGATTTCTCGTGAAATATGAGAATTTGTTGCCTTTTTGGATATCAGATCACTATTCCAAACTTGTAGACATGTGAGACTGTAAACAAGCTGTATGCAGAAAAGTTTGGGAAGATAGGGAGTTAAACGTGATTTAGTCATTTGTTGTAGCTAAGGAAGGAAAGCCATAAGTGAAATGGAAAATACCTGTGTGAACTGTGTAGAACTGAGTTATAGACTGACTTTAGAAGAAACCCACCTTCCCAAACTCCACCTTCCTATTTATAAGGCAAATGTCCTTTTTTATACATGGACTTTAACCTTGAGATACCATCTAACATCAGGAAAATACACAAATCTCAAAAAAAAAATCAGAAAATTAGTGATAATAATACGAAGGACACTTTATTTATAGGACTTGGAGCTGGTGTAAGTTTTTTGACTAGGTAGGTAAAAATGTAATGTAGGAAGTGCTTTATTTGAAAATTTTGAGCAACACTGCTAAGCGGCCAACCAGTTAATGTTACAACTCTCTGTGTAAGTCTTGGATGCTGAGTTGCAAGACAGTGAAAATTGTCTGATGAAAATCTCAGCAGGAGGAGGAGTTCAGGGGCAAAGGAGAGCGGTCTGTAACAGTGTGTGAGAGGCAATGCTGACATAGCCTAAGTAATCTGGCCTGGGAAAAGACCCAATTTAGAGGAATATGATAGAGTTCTGAACAACCCTCACTGATATGAAGGGGACTCCTTTTGCAGTTCAAGAATTACGGGCCTTTTTGATCCGGTGGGTAAACCAGATGGAAAGAAGTGAATGGAGGTTGGTCACATTGCAGGTTTTAGGCCCATGAATGTGCCTGACAGAAATAGCTGTTGTGGGTGCCCAGCCCCTTCCACCCCTCAAGGGTATGTGTGCTTAACTTTTTTTCTGGATTCCTAAATGTAATTTTTTTTTTATTCTGTGGTTGTTTAAACCAGTTTGGTCATATTTTGTGTAAGTTTTTTTCTGGCTGTAGAAATAAAAGCTCACTTTGTCTTCCACTACCACCCCTACACCCATTTCTCTTGGCTCTTTTCCCCTTACCATTTCCTTTCAATCTCACTTGGGGTAACATAATATTTTAGACTTTTCTAAATTGAAATGTATAATTAATCCTTTTAAATTCTTCCAGTTTCTAAGGATGCTCAGAAATAAAATATGGACGAGAATTTTTTGGAGGGGTAGTTGTTATTTCATTCTAGCAGAGATGATTGTTTCCTAAAGTATGTTAGTAAAAGATGGGTTAGCTGTATAAATAAATCAATCTAAGATAGTAGTTAATAAACGGAGAGTTTTTTTTTCTTAAACTTGGAATAGCTAGTGTTTGTAGGTAGTATAAATCACTGAATTGTTCCTTGTATAGGGGCATCATTCTTTATCACTCCTTTTGAGGAATAACTCCCTTGGGAATACTTTGTGGCTTTTAAGAATTTAAGGTGACTGTCAATAAAGTAATTTTTTCTAGTTCATTAATGCTCAATGAAATGGCTTATACATTTGTTTGTCGCCTTTGTCTTTGTTCTTTCTTTCATAGTTTTCACCAGATGAAAGCACTTTTAACTGCCTCACTGCTTACCACTATCTCTAATGTTTGAAAACATCTCCAAAGAGGAATGTTGTTGCTTTCTCATCAGAAACGCTTTCTAAACCTCTAAGTGTTCTGACTATTACTTGCTAGGCAGCACTTAATCAGAAGACTTTTTCTTTATAAAGTTAATTGAAGAGTTACTAAGAGACTTTTTAAATAATGAACTTTCTTACTGCTTTTCCAAGCCTTGTTAGTACAAAAAACCACCAGCTTTTTTAACTGCTAGGATAAACATGAATGTGTGCAAGCAAATCTGTCACATTTCTGTCTAATTTCTTCCAAGATATTTATTGATTTGGTGAGGACAAAAAAGACATAATTTCCAATAGAGTGATTACCAGAACCATTTTAATAATTTAGTTCTGCAGATCACAAAGCACTCACAGCTCTCAAAGGGCTTGTACAAATACTGACTCATTCCAGTATTCAGACTGGGAAATTGTAGCTCAGGGAGTGAAAGTGAGTGTTGCCCAAACAAGCCTCATCACAGCTGAAGTGCCAGCATCTAGGTTTTCAGTAACACCATGACTACTGGAGACTTCTTGGAAACTCTTTATTTTTTCTTAGGAATGACAAGCAGGCTTTGATTGTTAGTTCAGGTCTGTGGCATTGTTTCAGGAGGGCATGTTCTGCAGGCCAGCCACAATGTGCTTTCTTTCCATCCACAGTTAGCTCATTTATGAGCACAGGAACTTCCTGAGGGATAAGGGAATGATGGTAGTGGGAAAGCAGGTAAATAATGATGATTTATGCTGTTGGCCTCTAATGAATTGTTGGCCTCTCCTGCCCACCACCTTTTTGTTTTTATTTAGGGACTTTAAAATTTCCTTAAGGAGACGTATGTAATAGCTTTCCTAGCTTGGTGGGTTTGATTTTTGTTAGCCTATTTTGATGAGACCTAATTGATTTTGGGGTCAGCTGCATTAAAAAACGGTCAAGCTGATAAATTAGTATCAAAAAATTTCTACAATTAAAATTAGCAGAAATTATTGTTAATCAGGTGAAATGTGTCAGCTGTGTCTAACTCAGGGATCCAAGCTGTACTTCACCATTGCAAGCAGAGATGGCTCTGCCTCCACAAAACACCTAGAACTCCATTCCAGCACGGGTGTAGAAGAAACAACTTTGGATGCCTCAGTTTTTACAGGCTAAGGACCTGTGGAGTCTGAGCAATTGAGCTCTATTCTTAGTCCTGAGCTGAAAAAAAATTGAGTTTACAGAATTTTGAAGCTAAAGAGTTTGTGTGCTGAAAAAAAGAAATGTTAGCCATTTACTGCTTCCCTTTTCCTTTGTTTAAAATTTTCAATACTGTATTTTCCACTGCTTTTCTTTGTTATATTAAAATTTGTGTGCAGCTTTCTTTTGGTCTACTGTGCTCTGGGTTTCCTGTGCTATATGTATGATCTGAACTGAAAGGAGAGTAGAAATATACTTGAAGTACTGAAGTACTATAAGGAATTGCATGGCTCTACATACAAGACTTCAATTCTCTTTCCATCAAATAATGTAGTGCCAATGAGGCTGATGAAGATATTGACCTTTTTTCACTGTTCCGTGCAAAATAGTGATTATCTTCAGGGTGAAGTGATGAAAATTTAGTAGATACTTGATGATTTCCAAGGCAGTGAAAAGATTTGGAGGTTAGTCTGCCATATGAGTCTGTTTTATGAACTATCTTAATAATTACCTAAAAATCTTAAGTGGAACTCTACTGGTTGTAAACTCATGAGGACTTACTTTGAGATAAATACATAATATTTTTAGTCAGTGCCTAATTTCTGGGGAGATATATGTGACTTTAACCTCAGCACTCTTCCAGGAAACATTCCTTGCATCTGCAAGGTGGTATGCAAATTTTGTATTAACCTTGATTACCAAGATTATGAAAAGCCTGTAGCATTCTCCTCCCTATCAGACTGCAAGCACTGTCAGGCAGTGGAGTGGAAAACACACTGTTGCTAATCAGCCATCTCGGAGTGCCTGATTCATTTTTTTTTTCAGAAATAAAAGATTGACTCAAATCATGGTATGTAAATAAAGAAGTTCTGGATATGGTTCCTTTTGTGGAGCTTATTTTTTTTTAGGATTTTAGTCTGTAGTTGAGAAACATAATTGCTTGTTACATAAGAAGCTCAGATTTTGTCATATTTTTATCAGTTTCTGCAAGATCCTATCCCTTTCTAAGAAAAATTGCGAACATCACACTATCAAGGAGCTGGCAATGATATACTCTTCCACTTGGCTCTTTTATTCACATGAAAAGTGAAATGAATGAAAGTGGATTATGGCAGAAATCAGTGATATATGCTTGAAGTAGATGGTTAAAAGAAAGCAGAAACTGATAATACTTTCATTTCACTACATGGGTTCTGAAAAGATTGAGTAATGAATTGTGCTCTGCTAGGGGTTTCCAGTCTACCCCTAAGTGAAAGAGAATAAAAGAAAAAACATAATAGTGCAGTATTGAATCATTATCAAAAAGTTCACTAAAATCTCTGCACTTCAAAATTGGAAGCCAATCAGTCGCCAAATTCATGGCCTTGAAGTGTCAGGGTTTTCAGTTTAAAAGTCTGAACTCATCAATTCAACACTGATAAGATACATTGTTAGGTAATTTTTGCTGTGAAGCATTGTATGCTGCCGGATGTCTGGATTTTACCTGACCGCTCCCAACCCCCAGTGCCTCTTTGGTGTTGTGGTTTAATCCCAGCTGACACTGAAGCCTCACACAGTCCCTCCATCACTTCCTTCCACCTCCCTGGTAGGATGGGGAAGAGAACTGGAAGGCAAAAGCAAGAAAACTTATAAATTGAGATAAAGACAGATTAATAGGTAAAGCAAAAGATGTGAGTGCAAGCAAAGCAAAACAAGGAATTAATTCACCACTTCCCATGGGCAGGCAGGTGTTCAGCAATCTCCAGGAGAGCAGAGCTCCATCATATGTAACAGGACTTGGGAAGACAAATGTCATCAGTCTGAATGTCCCCCCTTTTTTCTCTCTTGTCCCATCTTGATATGCTGAGTATGATGCCAAATGGTGTGGGGTACCCCTTTGGTCACTCGTGTGTGTGTGGAGTCAGATGTTCTGGCTGTGCCCCCTCTCAACCTGTGCACCCCCAGCCTACTCCCTGGAGGGGTGGTGTGAGAAGCAGAACAGGCCTTGGCTCTGTGCAAGCCCTGCTCAGCAGTAACTAAAACATCCCTGTGTTATCAACACTGTTTCCAGCACAAATCCAAAACATTGCCACATGCCAGCTATGATGAAAAAAATGAACTCTACCCCAGCCATAACCAGTACAGTTGGAAAAAAAATAATACTGAGAATTATGCAGCTACTTAACTTTCTTTTGTCCTTTTCTGACTTTTGTTATTAAGGGCAAGATGAAATGCTGAAGAAGAATTTTTTGAGTATGTGCACACCATACTATAATATATTGGTTGTTTTGATGGTTTTATTTAAAATATTTTCTCTTTTTCTGATGCTAAATGGTGAACAAGCCTGAGGCTTGGAGTAAAGTCAAAAGGTATTCTTCATCCAGACTAGTATGTAACAGGAATCCCATGTTGACTGGTGATACGACCTCCTCAGAGAGAAATAAGTACCTCATATCTTTATAATTTTCTCTACCCTGTATGTGCTTCTTTTCTGAAGTTTAGACTTTGTTTGAGGTGACATTGAAAAAACAACTGAGATGGTTGCTCTGAAGGAGAAAATAATCAAAATTCAAAGATAGGGGGGAAGTGTATCAATTAATTTGCACTAGAATCACATTCTGATCAAATGTACAAGGTCTGTGTATTTAAACAAATAAACAAAATAGTATTGTTAAATTTTCTGCTTTGCCCAAAGGACAGTATAAAGCATTTTGAAGTCACCCCCACCCTCTTTGCCCCCTCTTACCAGAGTGAAGTAAATTATACCCCTGTTCTGGAAGTTCTGAAACACCATCTGAAGCAGAACAATTTTCTGGCCCTGAGATATTGATGGGAAGTTTGCAAACTGGTAATTGCCCAGTGGGAGATAGAGCGATGGCACAGCCAGGCAGATAGTTCTGGGTCCAAGCCAGGAATGGTTGTATTGTTTTCACAGGCATGTTATTTTCCTCTTAGAGAGTTCTTCCCCTTATTCCTAGTCAGTTATGGAGCTCCTTCACTACTTTCTTTAAATGTCTTTATGTGAAACTCTTAGAAGATTTAAAGAATTGGTATAAAACTTTTTGGAGTGGATTTCTTCCATGAAGTACCTTGACTGCCTAAAAGTGCAACCCAACCTATTTTTTTCCTGATGTATTTTGTTTTGTTTTGTTTTACTGTGGTCTCAGTGTCTTCTGGAGCCTTTTGTGTGTCATCCATGAGACCTTTTCATGTACTATTCATTTGCTGGAATGGGTCCTGCTGCTGGAAAACTGTGATTTTGCTGATGCACGTGCCAGGATTACCGCATCTCTCCTTGTGTCACAACCAAGCAACAGCAAATGGAAGCCCAACAGTGTTGTTATTACTAGATAACTGCAATGCAGAGCAAAAACACGTTTTCCATGCTCATGGAAGGTACAGATTGTGTTGGCACCCCTGCTAATGCAGAGGAGGGGAGTAAATGGGGTTTTTGCAGTGTTACTTTACTGACCTGCTGTGGTGGCAACATCATATTTCCCGGGGGTGGTCGTGTGTGCCCGTTTGGTGCTTGTGTGTGACTTACCTCTAGAAATTTCATAATGCAGATTTTTAGTTTAGAGTCAACTTTTTGGCTTGGGTTACATTTTTGCCATAATTGACAATTTTGCTGTCTTTGCTATGTTCTCCAGGCAATGTATCTCATAGGCTGTGAATTATTCAGTAGGTGGTGTCTGTTGGAAGAAAAGACCTCTCACCTGGAAGTAGTAGTAGCAGGAAGTAGGAAGTTTGCTGCTATTTATGGAATGAAATTACTTACAAGAAAGGAAAGCATATTTGTTCAATGTGAATGACTGTGATAAGCCTTTAAAAAAAATTAAATAACACAAGTCCTGTAATTCCAGTCTTCCTAGTGCGTTGCTGAGTTACTGAAAGAGAAATCAAATGTTAGAGAATTTGTGGTAGCACTCATCTTGAGGCATGAGACAGAACAAGAGAATTTTGTAACTTGATGGAGGTATGGGTTTCTGGGGATATCGTCCTGCCACTGATTTTTCGTGGAAGAAAGAAGAAACAGCAGTTGTGCCAGATTCAACAGCAGACACCTAAAGAATCTGCTTGCCCAGGGCATTTCTAGTGCACTTTGCAAGCAATAGAAAGCATGGAGAATGGAATGAGTGATGATACTGCATCTTCCAGCTGTCAAACTTCAGCAGTAAAGCGCTTTTTATCTAGTGTATGTGGCTGCCCTTTGGGTTTGCATTATGCTCATGTCTTGTAACTTTGGTAGGTTTGATCATTAGCTGATTCGGTTGGACCTGATTAGCTTCAGGTATTGCAATTGACTGGTTAACTTCATAAGTAGATGTCATCTGAAAATGAAAAAAAAATTCCTAGTAAGAAGCAAACAAACCCAACGACCAAACAGTTCAAAAATTAAAATCTGCTGTCTTTGTGGACTTCTAGGCAGGAATAGAGAAAGATAATCTTCATTCAGTCTGACTTTTTTTCTTCTTTCTTTGTGAGAATTTAAAGGCACACATGCTCAGGTCCACACTCTCTCACATGAATTGAACCCCTGTTTCTCACTCTCTTCTTTTCTACCATGCTTGAGGGATTACTGTAAACTTTCAAACCTCAAATAAATGAGTTAAGAAACAGTTACAACCTGCATCATCTGTCTTCCCCCTCTTTTGCTTCTTTTGTGTCACCTTTCGTATTCAATATGAGTGCTTTGTTGTGTGTCTGCACTGGCAACTGCTTCTCTCATTCAGAGGTTTAGTGCTTGAAAGAAAATCAGCCACTGATATGCCTGAATTGCCATGTTTAACTGATGAATTGAAAGTTGATATTTCTCAAGTTCTGTTCCCTGCTTCCCTCTCCTGCTACACCCGGAGCTGCAGGCAAGAGGGCTGTAATGCTGTTTTTCCCCCCTGCCACTGTCTATTTTCCAGCTTTCCTGGCTGCTGCCCTTGGAAGGGATGTAGAGGAAGTTGGTGTTGGTCTTCCCTCTGAACTGCCACGGGTCCCTACCCTGCTGTCAAATTACTTCCAGGATGCTGTTTGGCCTTCTCCTTTGATAGGGTGAATACATGATGCACTTGCTGCTATGCTTGTACTTGGAAAAAACACACAAACATAACCCCCACCATGTTTTTTAAAAAAATAAATAAACCAACAATTATTAATGGTGATTAATAATACCACCACCAAAGAAAACCCCTTACCAAACCCTTCCATTTTTCCACAATGGTAAACCAAGGGGATTGCAAGTTCTTGTTATTATCTTTCTTATGTTTTCTAATGTAAACTTTAAATGCAGAGCAACAATCTGGTTTTTTCATGGCAGAGAGACAAGTTCTTCACATTGATCCAAATTTTTTTCTTATATGAACTGAATTATTAATTAAACTATTTGTAATGTACGGAAAGTTGTGATAGGTTATCAAAATATGGTTTGCTTCTTTGATACAGGTTAAAATATCAAGCAGCTTGCAAAGCACTTCCAGGTTGCTAAACAATGTTTTCTGTCATAGCCAGACCAGTTGTTCATTGTGTGACTTAAAAGAGAAATCAGAGCAAAGCCAAAATTTGCTTGGTTGGCACATTTCTCTTTTAACTACAAATGGTACATGTGATGGGATTTGTGTGTATATGAGTGAGCATGTGTTTGCATGTGCCTCGCTTTTTTTGCTTTTGTTTCTCTAACGATAAAAATGAACCTTAAAGTAAAGCATCATCTTTGTCTCTGAACTTAATTATGAGGTCTTAACAGCATATATTTGGACAGTGAATGGAAATTAGCAGCAGCTGTCTGGTTTTCCAAAAAGACCTGGAACATCAGATGTACTTATCTTGGTTGCATTGAATTCAATCTGAGTTACACTTCTGGGAATTGATTTACTACTATTTGTCCAAAGTATAATGTGTAGCATAACCAATATTTTTCAGAATGCTATGCAAGTAGTTTTAGTTTTGTTTGTCTTGCTTCAGAAATCCTACTGAAATGGAACATGGCATGCATTTTAATGTATTATTTGTTTACATATGTTAGATAAATGTGGCATAGCGCCTTGAAACAGAAAAATGTGTTAAGTGGGTATTTTGTCACAACAAAACAGTTAAATCAGACACATAAGCTTTCTTTGCCTGTAGCTTTACAGAACCATTGGTTAGGTTCAACACACTTGATTAAAGAACTGCACCCCAAATTTGAAAGGCTTCACCCCCCCCCCGCCTCGTCTCTTTGTTCTATGTC
>VZRV01002362.1:776910-908429 GCA_013398115.1 Falcunculus frontatus | reverse complement strand
TTGTAGAAGAAACCCTTATTTTTTCTGGATTTCCCCTCCCCCTCCCTTCTTTTTTTTTTTTTCTTCCCTCCCCTCCCCCCCTTGTTAAGGGTATTCTGTGTAATAAGATAGTACTGAAAAGTGTGGGTGCTTCAAACCTTGTTGACTGTGGTCATATCTGCAATGGCAAAGACTGCAGAAATACAAGTGTCTTCGCTTAGTAAGTTAGAGAGAGTTTTATTTTGAGCAAGTGTATGTCTTATTCCGAAAAAGGAGTGACAGGATCAGTAGCAGAGACAATAAACTTAGTTTCTTTTACAGATATTCTTAATAATCACATAGAGGGTTATAATTTTACTCAGTAGAGATGTCATAACAAAGGTAAATAATTTTCTTATCCATCTTAGTTAGATTGTTAATTAAATTGAAAAAACTAACTTCTCCATTTTAAAATCCAGAATAGTCCAGCAAGTCTACTGTAAAGTTAAAACTGGTTCTGCAAGTGCTATGTATGGCTGAGATTCAAGAGCAGTTTCCCTGCTGTGAAAGACCTTCAACCCAAACTCTGCAGAAAGTGGTCTTGTTAACTAATATATTCCAAATTCTTGTGCTTTTTCAACAATCTTTCCTGACAAGTTTGAGGGAAGAGTACTTTACTTCGGGCCATGATGGGAGCAAAGCACAGCACATGAAAAAACGAGTTAATTGTGTCACTTTGCAAATGCAGCCTCCTTCCTTCTGTGCAGTTTAGCTTCCTTTCTGAGCAGGTTCGTGCTGTATCAGTAAAAAATTAAATAAATTACATACTAAAAAATTGCAAGCTCTGCAAAGCAAAGCCTAAGTACACCACACAGCAAAAATCAAGTCTTTGCATTCTGGGCTGGTAAGTGACCTAAATTTGCTTCTCTGCTGGGTGTGGTGGGCAGGGTTGCATAGCTGGAGCAGGAGGGGATGCAAGGGAGTGGTTTGGGGATCAGGAGGCTCCTACACTTTTTAGCTTATGGGTCAGCATGGTGCTGCTTTTGATGCTGAGACCTGTGTTTGCTTAACATGGGCTGTGTCAAAACTACCTGGGGCTTCTAACTTAATGCTGCACTCAGCAAACCAGTCCTTATTGATTTTTGGGAAACAAAAGGCTGTATTTCCATTTAAGATCTGGGAGGTTATTTTCTCACGGCTGATTAGGACAAAAGCAGTGATGATTGGAGACCTGGCTTTACTTTAGGAAGGTTTGTAGCCTTTGTGTTTGGGAAAAGAAGTTTCTGAAGCCATCGCAAATGCAAAATACTTGTAGGGCTTTTTTCTTGGAAATCTGCAGATGAGCAGGAAGAGATAAATCACAGGGAAGGATCCAGTGCACAAGCTGCTGGAACAGTCAGCATCAGAGGGTAAAGGTGGGGAAGACAATGGAAAGTTGTCTCTTGAGCTTCCTAGAACTGGGACATTGGTTCAAGGCAAAAGATGTTTCTGGAGGCATCCTTCAATGGCCAGTTAAGCTGCCTCTGGAGAACCAATGGTGACAAGCAGTGAATGTCAGGAGTATTTCTAGGGAGGGTTTATTTTTGACAAAAAATATTAATTATTAAATATTTACTTTCGGAGAATACATGTCAAAGTGATAGTAGGATCTGCTTCCTCACTCCTACTACCTGTTAAGTGTAATCAACAGGTTTAGTGTGTTTATTTGCAAAACAAAACATAATCCAAAATAATTAATATTTTTTTTAATTGGAAAAAAAAATCAAGTGCAGTTTTGGTAAAAATGTAAAACCAGATCAATTTCAAACCATATGAACTGTGAACTGTGGTAATTGCAGTATTGTTTGGTAGAGTCAATTAATTCCAGAGACAGAATAGGGCTAGATACTTGATGCCTCCAAAGATCACACAGAAGAGATGTGCAGCTACAAATGGAAGTCATTTGGGTAGAAACTCCAAGCTGAAATTACTTTTTTTCCTAACACTTCTCTGAAAGTGTTAGATGAGGCTAAATCTGCATCTGAAAAATGATCCAGGAAAATTTACCAATCACAGAAACTGGACCTCTGATTTTCCACTCGTTCATATAGTTTCAAATCAGATTAGTTAGTTAAAGAAAATGGTACGGTTTGTGTTTCTGCTAAAATGTGTTTTCATTTGACTGCTTCAGCTTCATCAGTTCAATTACTGTAATTTTAAATGTAGTAATTTTTCATGGTGTACAAAGGAGCCTTATAGCACATCTTAATTGCTTTTCTAAATTCTTTATTTCCATGTAAATATTGTGAATTTGAGTTGATAAGTAATTTTTACCCATGTTATTTAATGTTGAAGTTTTTACAGGTATGTTCTACTCTAGTTCCAGAGTGATGATATTTAATATATAATTAAACTTCAACATTTAAAGCTATAGAAGTTGTTGTATCTCTGCTTCAATACAGTTACAAAGTTAAATTTGCTATGTAGAGAATAGGAATAAAATTTGGTTGCAAAACTGATAAAGATTACCTGCAGAAATATGCTAAGTATTCAGAAAAGAAAGTTTTCTAGAGTTTTTTATAAACAATATATAAAAGACTGCAAAATAAGTCTGTATTCTACATACTACTATGGTGTAAAATTTTTCAGGAAGGGATTGATATTCTTCTGAAATTCTCCAGGAATAATTTTCACACACCCTAGCTGAAATAAGACTTGGATCTATGTGTGTTACTGGTAAATCTGGATGTGGTTATTAGTGAGCTTTAGTATGTTTTCACGTATTGTTGTTTTTTATTGTAGCTAATGTGCCTGAGCTTTGATTTTCTTAGTATTGAGATGTATCAGGTGGCTGCCATTGGAGGCAAGTTCCCACATAATAGTGGAAAGAGTGTTTCCTCGTTACTTGCTCTTATTAGCATGGCATGTAGCAGTAATTAAAGGCAACTTTAAATACGGTGTTTTAGTTTCTCTTTCAGGTTTTCTTTCCCAAGCCAATTAAAATGAAAAATACCCCCCTATGCTCCATCCCCCGATTGTGTGCTGCTGTGTTATCTCTTCATTTCCACAGAGTTTGTTGGTAGCTTCATATAGGCAGCATAAAGCACCAAATTACCTAAGATTCAAACCTCTGGCAGCTTTTTTTCTGTCTTGTCTTCCATCATCACCTTCTACCTAATTTGCAAATTCGTCACCCATATTACGGCATTTGGTATTTCTATTTTATAAATGAATCTTTGCTATTTTTCTCAGGGGAGTAATTTGCTCCTTCATGGTTGTTTCCTTTCCAGTAAATGAGTTGTTGGTATTGTGCTGGCTGTAAGCTGCCTTTTCTAAGGACGATTGATATTGAGCCGGCATGCTAAGGCATGGTGCAGGCCAAGGGAAACATTGGTCCTGAAAACAAGCAGCAACTCAGTTTGAACATGAATTGGTCTGTCTCTTCTGATTAGCTGCAGCATCTCAGTATATGGCTTTCCTGAAGTGGAATGTAAACAGTTTTTAAGAACTGGTCCTTGATAATTGATACAGCTATTTTGTGCACTGCTAATCTTTGTCATGTTTTCCAGACTTATCCTTCACTGAAATCAGCCTGTTTAGAGTTTTTGGTTATGTAGATTCAATATCTATAAGAGTCACTGTGTCAGCTCTAGGTTGTCAGTGTTATACAGAAAAGAGGTTGAGGTCTGTTAACCAAGCAGTGTACTGTAGTTAAAGATGATTTGCATGGGGTGCGTTAAAAAATGGTCTACTGGTTCATTCCCAGTGAAATCAAAGTGGACAGCTTAGGTGTCTAGAAGTCCAAATCATCAATAAAACACAGCCAGAATGCAGTACAGTGTGATCACTGACAGATAACTAATGCCATGCCCTGGAACTACGAGTTCAAGAAATCCCCAGGGAAGGTCCGCTGTACTAACTGGCTTCAGTCTCTCACATTCAAATTTGTAACACAATCCCCAGGTGCACTTTGCCTGGCATCACGGCAGAGAGGGAGACACAGTCTGGGCTGGGCCCATCTTAGTCCTTCCAAGGACACAAATAGAGGTGTAGGGAGAGCAATGTGCAGCTGAAGAATAAAGTGATTATTCATTTTACAAAGGCAGTCTGCATGAGGAAGATTTGTGATGGACACAATGTTAACTTAGCGTGCATTTTCATACAGTAAGCATTGAGAATTAATGAGATGTCCTACTTGAAAATAACACGATGACTATATTTTGTATGTTTATTTTCTATATGGGTCTGGACCTGGGGAATAAAGCCAATACTGCTGTATCTAATGTCAGTTAGCAGTGTTGAGGCTTAACTTTTTTTTGTATATTCAATGATTATTTCTAATAAAAGGATTTAAAAAAAAAATCAATTATATATGTTTGTATTACTCTACTACTGTAATTTCCCCAGTTATGAACATTTGAGACAAATTTTATTCACAATTAGCAGGTGTATGCTGTAAACCAACATAGCCTCATATTCCTGTGTGTCTTTTGAACATGCACATGTTGAAAACAGCCTCTTGGTCCAGGTAAGGCATTTCTGGGCTGCTTTCAGAAGAAGCTGACTTTACGAATCAGGCCCATATTGACTTGATTCTACTTGTGACAAGTCTGCCTTAGCAGTGCCATGTGTCATGTAGGTTTTGTTGTTCTTGCGAAACAGTTCAATTTCAAGGGAAAACTGAAAACCAGGCAATTTCAGAGGAAAACTAAAAAATTCTCACAAGGCTGCAATTGACCTCTTTTATCTTTAAATCACTTCCATCAGAAATAAAAGACAATTACTTCCCATGTGTAGTTACTATCGTGTCATCTTAGTTCAGGTTATTTTCACTTACTCAAGAGGCCAAGGTGGGAAGAATCTGAGATGACAGTGGTGCTGAGCTGAGCTCATCAAAGCTGCAAAGGTTTTACAGTTTGTGTGCCAAAGAGGCAACTGAACTGCAGTGAAAAAGCAATTAAATTACTCAAGATAAAGGAACCTTTTGATAGAGGTGTGGTTTAATTCAAATTCCTAAATTAATATGAAACGTAGCAGTAAAAAGTTTCTGCCTCTGTCCATGTAACTACACTTGCTCGACATGAAATTTCTTCTTCTCCCTCTGATTTCTGAAGGACAAGGCCATGCTGACACATTCTGCATTGTGCAGATAGTGTCGTGCAAGTAAGTAGATGCTTTTGTGATGAATTGTGGGGATTGCTTTATATTTAGTTATTCATAAGCACCTGCTATTGAATCGTCCTTTATTTGTCTATTCTCATTTCAAAATATTATATTTCTGTTCACTCTTAGCAACTGGTTCTGCCAGAATGCCCTCACCTTGGACTTGTTCATGAACAGCTGTACTGAGTAACTGCGTGTAGACAAGATTGTAATCTTTCCTGATGAGTACAAATACATATTTATTCAAGTAGCTGAAACTGTTAACAGATGGCAGATGGAAGTAAAAACATATTGTGTGCGCTGCTCCTTCTTTCTGTGTTCTTCCCCCTTCTCTATTTGGGGAAACCAGAAAGAAAATTATCATGTGTTCTTGAAAAGTGAATGTAACTACTCTGCCAATGAACTTTCAAACACTCTGCTTCCAACAAAAGAGTTTCAATGTTCTCATGCCTTTGCAAAGTTGGAAAATGTCAAATAACAGTTCTGAGAAAAACATCACAGCAACTTCTTGTCATCTATTTAGAGCAGAACACGGATATTTGCAAGACAGAATGTCAGTCAGGATTTGAAGTGGGGTTTTTTTGTCCATTTGAATAGAGAAGTACTGAGTTCTGCTGATGTTATAAAATCTTAAAATACTTAACTTACTGTTCAGAACACCGATTTTCAAAATGATTTTCAGGGGCTTGCAGAAGCTTGAACCTATATTTTTTGTAAAAGAGGAAAGCCTTTCTTCCTTGAAATGTATTGAGCAATACGACTTCTCCTTAGTCACATTGATCAAAGGGTCACTTTTTTTCTGTACCTTACAGCAGTTANCCGCCCCCCCCCTCCACTCCCCTTGTCATATCTATCCCAGAAAAGAACTAAGGAAATATTTTTGTTTAGTTTTGAAGTATGTCTAAGGCCATTGGTCATTTTGAAGTGTAAGTTCTTTTTTAATAAGCAACATTTGGAAGGGACTGATAGTGACAGGAAATTAAAAGGACAAATAGTTCTGATGTTTTTTGCCATCTTGTTAAATTAGTTTAAGCTGTAGTTAATCAAGTTGCATGGGTTAGCTGTCAGAAGTGAAGTTTGAGAACCCTGTGGCTTCCACATAGTTTTTGTTTTTCTACTGCGCTGGGGAATTCGTTTGCTTTCTCTAAAGTGCTTCACTTTTATATTACCTTGTTATTCTCTCCCCATGATAACTTTTTTTTAACTTGAAGTTAAGCTTAACAGTGGGTTTATGATACGATACCAGATAAAAATGGTAAGAAACATTCTGTGATTTCTCTGCTCAGCTTGTTGCCTGAATTACAGCACCTTCAGAGAACTGACTATTTTTTCCATGGGAAGACTTCGTTCACCCACTTTCCCAATTGAAGGAGCAGGAAACCTGGTGGGCAGGTTTTACAAGCAAGCAGTACAGATTAAAACTGTCAGAAGACTGACGTTTGAAAATTCGAGGAACTGCAGTTTGAAGTGGTAGCTTTACTTACTGAAGGCGTAGGAACGTCCTTGGGGCACGGTTGTAAAATGAGGCAGTAAAGTATGCCTGCATTTTCACATGAGATTAGGAACATATTTTCTTCCCCCCCCGCCATCCCTAGTGTGGGTCAGCCAGTGTCTGCTTGACCCCACACAGCTTCCCAGGGTTTAGTAGGGAAAGCACTGCCTGGCCACAGGAAAGTATGGGGCTGCTTCATCTGTGTTTTCAGTTTTGTTATTGCCTAGAAAAGCAGTTAAATTCTAATTTATTGAACTTAATTGTTTCCTTCCTGTTTGTGGCTGTGCAAGGCCACTGCTCCCACTCTGCATGCTTTGGGACTTGTTGGACCAACCCACTGGTTTAACCACTTAGCCTGGCAGAAAAGTGAACCCTGAAATAAAAGTCAGCATAGTTTCTTTGGCTTGTGGAAGGATGAGCTTTGATGCTGTTAAAAGGCAGCATTGAGCAGGCAGGAACAGTGAGCCTAAGAAGGAAATCAGCCCTTGCTGATGGGAAGGTGCTAATAGTGTCAGCTGCTTGTTAAAATGTTGCCAAAACTATCCAAATTTCAGAAAAATAATATATTTTTTTCCCGTCTATTAAAGTTTTCGTGTTTATAATTTATTAGCTTATTTAAAACACTTGTGTTTATACATCTGTGACTCCCCAGTGTTTCTTAACATGCTCAAAAGCTGAAGATTACAAATTGTTGCAATACAGACATTTGTTTGGGATCTGAAAGTAATCCTATGAATACCATCTCGATTTTCGTATTTTTTTACCCCTGTTTTCTGAATGAGCAGGGATCTATTCTTGAGGCTGTGAAAAAACCAAATTTTTATGGGTTTATATGTAAAAAAGTAAGCATTCTGTGTTACCTTTGAGAAAAAAAAGTGAGCTATGTGTTGTGTTACAGAGATCCCTTTCATGATTCAGAGTCAGTCACTATTTATCTGGGAGTGCTCACTTTTAAAATTTTCCTCACAGTTTAAATGGGCTTTTTTAAAGTACTTTAGTTACTAAAAAAAAAAAAAAAAAATATTAAATCGCTGTGTCAAAATGTTATCAAATTATATTTATTGGTCTGAAATAGTAATTCTTGCCAAATCTTTCTAAACATAGTCTTCACTCTTTACTTCGGCACTCAAATTGTCATTACCTTCTAGTACCTACTCCAATAGTAACCACAACTATCTAACGATGGTTATTAAAAAATTATGTATGTAAAATTATTTTTAAGAACCTGAAAACCCTTAAAAGCATTTGAAAGAAGCACTTACAATGTAGCAAAGATGGGAAAGCTGATATGGAATAAACTATAATTAACAGCTGCTCCTCTTTTCAAAAGACAGCTTTAAGTATGTTTTTCATATTAGAATTTAAAGAGAGAACTCCCACTGCTGGAGCCAATTTGTTAAATACGGGGAAATTGAACTCCCGCCCTTTGAGAGATGCTGGAAAGATTGAAAACCAGAGTTTTGCACTAGACAGCTGTTTTGTCTGGCTTCTGGTAGATGAGATGTCAAGTCCATACTTTAGCTTAAGCTTCACTTGTGGTTCAAGGAATGTTAGAGAATACAAAAACTGAAAAGCAGCTTCTCTTGGGACCTTTCAGAGAAGCTAATTATTATTAGCTACAGTATCTAATGACCATTTCTCATTGTGGCCTGTTATGATACCTTCTCCAGTGCACAGCAGTTTTTATTTTGCTTCCAATCATATTAATTATAATAATTTTTGTCATAGCAACCAAGTCTTTCAATGTTTTGTTGTTAAAGGGGTTTGTTAAAATGAAGATAAAGTATACTTAATTGGGGAATTTTTTTGTTGTTAAAATGAAAGCAAAGTACACCTAATTGGGTATTTTTTTTTAAAATTAGTGTGATTTTAAATGAGAGTGGTTTTTCTTTCCAAGTCTTCTGACAAGCTTGGAATCTTCTATTCTGCTGAATATGTAGGTTCATTACTACTTTTTATTTCCTTTAATAAAGGGTAAGATATGCAGAAGAAAGAAGAAAAAAAGTTAAACTCTTTGAGAAATACTCCACTATTATTTTCTCTATCATTATGGAGATACTGGAAGGATCCTTTGCTTCTAAGCAAACAGCTCTTTTAAGGAGCCTCTTCAAAATTGAGTCAGCCCCATAAAAACATGGAAAATATGATTTTTCAGAGAAACCCTGTGAAAAAGTGGAATGCTATGAATAGCTGTGCTATGACTGTTAGGACTGTCCTACAACTCTTATCCTAGAACGTTACTCCCAACCTTGCTGGGATGGTTACTATTAAAGGGATGTACTAAGCCAGTAATATAGGTTGGTGGGGCAAATGTTGAGATGCAATGTGGAGAGTAATGTTTCACATTTATGAATGGTTATTTCTTGAGGTAATTAGTTAAAAAACCTACCTAAAGGGAAACTTCTTTCTAGCCCTGGAAAAAACAAATTATTATTATTATTATTATTATTATTATTATTATAATAAATCTCTATAGCTATTTCATAGGAGTGATCCTGTTGCATTCCATCGGAGCAGTCTCACAGGAGTGAGATTTTTCTATGGCAAAACCAAAAATACATCAAAAGGAACAGCTGAAAGGTTAAAGCAATTTCAGCTAACTTGGACCGACCCTCCTGTGTAAGAGGGGTCTGGAAGAATAAGTGTAAGAAGGCCAAGAATATCCCAACACCACTGTACCCAAAATCTATTGTGATTTAAGACCAGAGCAAAGGTGACTATTACAAGAAGGAGGAAATCTTTTAAACAGTGTAAGTCATGCCCTAATGACAGTAATAAAAAAAGGGAGTGAGAGTGTAAAGCAGTAACACTCCAGGCCTAAAATATTAATGACTGAAATAAAAATAAAACCACTTCCCCTGCCCCCATCCCCCCCACCCTGTTCTCCCCCTTCCTCCTTCTTTCTCCCAGCTTCTATTGCTGAGCCCAATGCAATATATGACATGGGATGTCCCTCTGGCCAGTTGTGGCCACAACTGTCCTGCTCATGCCCCCTCCAAACCTGCTGCCCACCTGCAGCCTCCTCGCTGGTGGGGCAGCATGGAAGTAAGAAAGCCTTGATGCTGTGCAAGCACTGCTCAGCAATAGCTAAAACATCCCTGTGTTGTCAGCACTGTTTTGGTCAAATCCAAAATGCAGCACCATATGAAGAAAATTAACTCCATCCTCTAAAACCAGCACAAATAGCTATGATAGGAATAAATGTACAAAAATGGAGTATAAGGAGATCTTCATTCTGTTCATGTAAATAAATTGTTCCTCTTAGCCCTTTGAGCTCATGGAAAATAATTATGTGAGGACAAGTGTAAAGATGATTCAGTTGATATTTTTTAAGATTCAATAAGAAAAGTTTTGACTAAAGGTTCTTTGTCAAGGCTTAAATTTTCTTCTGAAAAATATATATAAAAAGACAACTTGCAGTTCATTTGCCTATAAAAAAAAGAAATTATGGGTAGGAGTAAAATTTGTGGTCATAGATTGGGACGGTGAAAGAAAACTCAGTACTGGAGCTTCAAAAAGAAGTCTTCTGGAAGCTGTGCATTTCAGCATCCTCACAAATGAATTAAAAAATTGATGGTTAAGTAAGAGGTAATTTTTTCCAGATCATTCAGAATTGTTTTGGATAGTCAAAGCTAAAATTGCCTGTGAAAGGATGCAAAAGAGATACAAGAGTAAGCCAAATAAATTTAATGATAAAAATATTACAGAATAAATGATGTGTTTGAGGAGAAATTCCACCTATTAATTTGTATCACATGGTGATCACAGATGATGGCAAAGAAACGGTTGCCAGGAGGAAAGAGCTATTGGAAAGACTGTGGATAGTTCTGTGAAATATCAGTGCTCAAAAAGGTAATCATAAAGAAAAATAGAACATTAAGGCTTTCAAAGAGAGAATTAATACATAAAAAATGGAGCAGAAAGCTTTTTGGGAATAGTTCTAATAGCGTCAGTTTTTGACTGTTCTGAAACAGTGCCTACCATACAGCCAGGTGAACTGTGGTTGAATAAAAGAATAAGCAGTTTATAAAAGAAAAAAACAACTCCCTAAATTTTCAGGATAGAAAAAGAACCTCAAAGAGCAGGAAATATGGTGAATATGTGCTTTCATGACATATTTCACAACAAGTGGAGAAAAGGGTATTTTCTTGCCATATATGGTACACCAGGTAAATACTCCTGTCAATATTTTTGATGTAGTATTATACAACGTAGAACAATTTGATTCTAGTTTTTTCTGTCTGTTTTAGATCTGATAACTTTAGCAGTGTATTCATAGGTTTATGAATAAATGTAGACTTGGTCAAAGTGTGAAGAGCAGTTTTAGAGTTATATTTAATTTTGGAACTCACAGTTTGAGAGCAAAAATTATGTTTTGGGTCAAGTAAGAAATACAAAAATTTTTAGCTTCTGCTTTGGAGAGTACATAATAGGATACCTTGTATAAACTTTTGTCATTCTTACAGAGGCAAGAGAGACCAATACCATTGGTAGTCAAATGGTACAAGTTAGAATAGTTTAGTGTACTTTTTTGGCTTTAAGCTATTTAGAGGAAAGGCAAAGTTGTCTACTCTCAATGTATTCAACTTTCATATACTTTAGAATAAGTTCTAATCTAAAGGGTTCTTCAGATACTGAATGCTATCCATGTTGCTATCCATTGTGTCATCTTCATTTCCTGATGTTTTTCTTTAGTACATTAAAAAAGATGTCTTCTTGAGGGCTATAGTTTTCGGTCTTCCATTTAAACCATCTTTGATCCTGAAAGGGCAAACAATAAAATGGAAGTTCCTATTATTTAGTGTCCTGTAAGTCATCATTTCCAAGAAGGAAAAAATGTATAAATATCATCGTCTTTCTCATCATCCTGTTGACAGCATTTTCTGGCTAAGGAAACATACATCTCATCAGCTAGGAGACAGAAATCACTGAACTGCTGCTTAAAAGGGCACATGGTATTAAAGAATTTTTAGAGCTTGGGATCTCTCCTCCTAATAATCAGAAACTTCTGGATAACAGGTTTCCTTTTCTGTGTGGGTAGAATCAGATTCTGATGCTTTCCTCTGCTTTGTCTGACTGGCATTTGTGAATTGTATGTGTATGTGAAGAAGCATATAGATATGCAGCCTATTTTTCGAAAGAATGTGGAAAAGCAAGCTTCAAGCCAAATAGATAAAACTAAGTTCTTAATGTTGACCTCGAATCTACTGCCTAGAAGGTGTTCAAGAGAAGACAGAAGTCTTGTCTTCTGAAGCACGCACAGCAAAAAGAGAAGAGGCGACAATTACAAGTCTGAATGGATGTAGGGAAAAAATTAGTATTTAAGCACCAGTGTTACCATTCAGGCCAACATTTGTATATTCAGCTTTATTAATTTCCCTGTTGCACTTTGCACACCATCGACTCTATGGATAGAATATATCACTGGTATATATTTCATAAGCACAACTTGTCCTGTGAAATCAGGAGCCAACTCTTGACACATGGGCAAAACCAGCTACTCTTAGTTGAAGAGGAAGGACTTGTAGCTTTCAAAGAAAAAAGAGTGAATGAGTTCCTCACTGGCATGAGGGACTGAAATATAGTCAGTCAGGAGGAAAATAATGAAGGCAAACTCCCTCTCTATCTACGGAATGAAAAATTTGAAAAAGAGGTGCAAAGCATTTGCTGACTCCTAAAAAGCAGAAGTTTACAACAAATATGTTTGAATTGATCACCATATGAGGTTGCAGAGTATAAGCTGTGTGTGATCTTCATGGGTGGGCTGAAAACATAACTGCTAGGCAGTGCTCTTTGCAGTCATTGACATATGATGGCTCTTTGATTTGTATAAAATGGATTTATATTTTATTGATTTGTAGCAAGCACATTGTTGTAGCAGCAAGCAGCTTATTTACAAAGGCAAAATATGTAATGTAAGTACAGTGAATCAACAGAAGCATTCCAGAAATGTGAGATGTCCGATATGCCAGAAAAATAAACACTTGTTTGTTTGTTTTCAGTATGTGCTGGAGCATACACATTGAACCTTCTTAGGTAAGGAGAAATAATTCTAGATAGGTGGTACTCCAGACAGGTTATTAACTACTCTTTAAAGAAAACAGCAAGAGAAAAACCAAAAACTGAACAGACTTCAGTCACTTAACTGATAATGTAGTCATTAATATGCATATGTATATTTATAACGCTGTAAAAAGTAGATTACTTACAGGTAAATGTTACCAGGTAAAATAATTGCTCTCTTAGATACAGGCATTTTGAATTCATTTATGATAAAAATACTCTTTGTTTTCAAGAATAATTATGTACTTTTGGTAAGGCTTCATGGTCCATGAATACAGTAAGTTTTATGTTTCCTAGTACAGATCATGTACATTCTCTATGTCTGGGGGCAAAGCAGCAGACCTGCTCCTTTAGTGAGTTCCCATCTGTCAGCAGCAGTGTACAAGGCTGCATTTTCAAACCTTAGCCTGGCAAACTGCTTCCTGTCCTGTTGAGACAGTCAGATTTCAGACCTCTCTTAAGCATTATCATATTTGTTGTATATAAGCGTGAAAAACAGATGCAAAATCAGAACAGGTAGCAAAGTTCTGTATGTACAAAACCGTGTAGTTCCAGAAGGTAGGATTAGGAAACAAACCAGTGGTGGTTGCAGATTTATCTGGGACAAGGGCAAAGGATCCTAAGATTTGACTGTAAATGGAGCTGCTGTGACCATGGAACACTGAGGAAGAAGGGGAGAATGTGACCATTTTTGTGTCATGTCAATAGGTGACACACAACAGGCAGTGTAAGGGAAAGGTGAAACCTGATTTCAAATCCTTTGAGACTTTGCTGTAGTTGGACAGGATTTTTATGCTTAGCAAGAGGCTTCTATTAACTGCACAGAGAAATGGCCAAGAAATGCTTGCCTGCTGTTCAGAAATATTGTGTAAATGTGGCTTTTTTTTCCACATATGTTTTATTCTGTCTTTTAGAAGTTAACTTAGTGCTTTGTTCTTAGAGAAGTACATAATTGCTGGACTTGCTGAAGTCAGTTGTTGAATTGGTCAAATTTGCCCAGTAAACACTGAAGACTTTTTGTTTCAGTGGAGTATTTAGCCACATGTGTCTTTGAAAAGTGGCTTTCAGGTAAATTGGTCTTGCTGGTCAGATCAAAGCAAGCATATGCTTCGCTGGCAGGGACAACAACAAAATGAGATGAGTTAAAAGACTTTCCCGCCCCCCAGGGAGAAAATAGTGTATAGTAGTTAAGAAGCAAGATTTCAGGCTCCTTTTTTTTAAGCTAAGATGCTTAACTTTTATACACAGGCTCCTTCATGAGTGAATTTAAAGGACATTAATAGGTATTTTCAGATAAGCATGTGAATAAAGAATGGTTGGACTTGATGATCTCAATGTCTTTTCAATCCTAAATTATTCCATGATTCTATTAATTTATTTTTGCTTTACAATCTTTAAATTTCTGTTCCATGCTTGTTCTGCCAGCTGTGGAACACTTTCAGCTTCTGGCTTTATTTTTACTATACTACCTCACAAATGAAGATATTGTTTATGTAGGAAGCTTTCGGGTATCTGGTTGAAAAATATATGAATATCCTGGAATAAAAGTCTCATGACTTTGCATGAATGGAGCACTTTAAATGAAAGGAATCAAATTACTGGCCTTGAAACTCATTTTAGAGGATAGCAAAAGGTACTTTATCCTTTGTAGAAAGGGCAAGAAACAGGAGAGATGAGATGGTCAGGGAGACTGGAGGAGAAAAAAAAAAGGAAATGATTGCTTGGGAAGTAATATTTTCTTGGAAAAAAAATTGTACATCTCTGTTTATGTGTACTCTGACTTGATGAACTGAGCAAACTTACGAATTAAGACATCTTGAACACAGTGGTTACTTTTCTTTGTTTTATGGAATATCTTTCTCATGAAGTGACTTCCTACAACTGGTTTGGCTACTAATCTGTGAAAAGGGATGCTACCCTTTGGTTTATCAGTGAAAAACATTTTGACTTGACCTCATTTTATCGTCAAATCTATCTATTAATGGCCTAGGTGGGGAGGTTGGGATGGGTTTGGTTTTTTTTCCATTTAAGTCTTATTGATCAAAAAGGCAGCTAAGGCAAAAGAGACAACAAATTAAGGATGGTGCCAATTCAGTATAAAAAAATGTTCATTTTCAAGTGTGTTGAATTTTATTTAAATTTTAAAAGAAATTTTAGTCATCACTATCATGTAGTTTAATTTAGGTATAAAATTATTTGTATCAACCTGTGAAGGTAGTCCTTGTTATAAACAGGGCTGTTAAACTGGTTTCTTTCCCAACTTTTACACAGAAAAGTTTGTGTATGAAGTATGGTAAGTGCTTATCTAGCCATTCTGGTCTGACATCTAAGTGACAGTCTTACTCACATGTAAATATTGGAATACAGTCTTCATTGGTTAGTTTTTAGAGAGGACACGAAAATTTCTACAAGTGTAGTATTCCATTCCTTATTTTCCCTTTCCTCAGGCTATGTGCACTAAGCAACTTAATTTCAGTTAACTGCTGTGAGCTTAATTTCACATTGCATCAATTTTAGGAACTGCAGCGACAATTTTTATTTAATCCCTTTTTTTCTTTTCCTCAGTCATAACATTGCTGGAAAATGGAAAAACATAAAACCAACCAAACTCAAACTCTGATTTTTTTTTTTTTCTATCTTATCCTTTGATTAGCTCCTCCACTGTTCACTGGGTAGAAGAAGAGTTTGAAACCAAATAAAAATTGAACAACTGAGACTGCGTAGTAAATATTTACAGTTTTTGATGTACGGATGTGTAAGAGCATGGAGGAAGTGCTTCAAAGAGTATCTTCAGAATGAATGAGCTGATTTTTTGTGTGGTAGTTAATGTAATGGTTTAAGTTAGAGCTCTGTACGCTGGTGAAAGCATGAGGTAGTGACTTAATCACGCAGAGATGCAAGGGTCTGCTGAAGATAACTGTCTGAAAATGAACATGATGTGTCAGTGTCAAAAGCACTCCCTTTAATGGTAATTTTGGGTTTTCCCCATTGGAAATTAAAATGTTTGATAACTAAAAAGTAGTTCTTTTTGTCTTTCATATGTATTTCCATTTCAGTTAAGGACTATTCTACTATTGCAAGTTTATGGTAAGGATATGTTTGGTTATTTCTTTCAAAATTATCTAAATTAGCTTTTTAACATGTGTCCAGCTTATCTGTTTTTGTATTTGTTTAACGCATAATAGTAGTGGGATGGTACTGGAGACATAGTGAGAGATGCTGCTGAATCTCTGGGTTTTGCACTTCACAGAATTGTGCTTTAAAACTCTGGAACCTAATGACTTTTTTTGTTATTAACCGTGTACCTCAGTCTTCTGGAGCTCGTCAAACGTTTACTTTGGATACAAGTTATAAAGGTTTTTGTAGGTTGAAAACAGACATGTCTAAATGTCTAAACTATACATAAATTGGGTTGAATATCATATACCATCTGTTCATGTTTCCTTATACTCAGTTAATTGTTATGATAACAGTATACTTCCTTTCCTCCTCTGGACTTTTATATAGTGTGTGGATGAAGTTTCTACAGCAAACAGAAGTTTTTATTGAAGCTCTCTTACAGTGCCTTGTAATCTTTTATGTTGCTAGAGAAAGTGGCAATAAGACGGGAGAAAAAAAGCCCGTATGCAAATGCATGCGTGTGTTAATACCCCGACATGTCCGTAATAAATTGCTTAGCTCACAATGAAAGCATTTTGTCCTCAGAAATCCGTCCTGGATGTAAGATTTGAGGCAATCAACACCTTACAGTGAAATAGTATAAGATGAAGAGGAAGGAGGAAAAGAAAGCATGACTGTTAGTAAGGGATTGTTCTCCATATCTCTCAGCCAAAAGATGAATAGCACCTGAGTTCCCTAGATATTCTGACATCCACTGAATTTATTGTTCTACAAATACCTTGAATTTTTTCACATCCAGAGACCTGTTTACAGCACAGAGATGGATCACACAGGTTTTTTTCTTTAGTTTGTGTTGTCCTTATTCATCACTTACTTTTGTCCGGGCTCTGATGTTTGACTTTGGTTTTGTACACAGAATTGACTAAGCTTAAGCCAAGGATAGCCAGATATGCCAAAGGACAAAATGACTATTGCTCAATTTGTCGTATTTGCCATTATTAAACAGTAATCTCTGTAAGGAGGGGAATAGAAATGCTTTGAATAGCCCTGTCCTGTCACTGTTTACCTTGATTGAAATGAAAGTCTGCTTTGCCAAGGTACACTGTTTATTTCCCATTCTGATTACAGAGGAGAAGCCATCCGCTGCAATATCAGTCATTGTTGGTCTCAGCAAATGCTGGTAAATTAAAGGTGATCTTTGAATATTTTGTAGGATTTTGGTGTGTTAGTTAATGAAATATTTTCTCTTTACTACCTGTAAAGGAGTTAGCCATAAAAGTTACGGAATCATATTTATGGCTCTCTAAGCAAGGTGTGCAAAAGTAATTTTAGAAAATGTTATGAAATAAATTAAAACGGATAGGTTTTGTGTGGTGTTTGTTTTAAAATAATTAAATCTGGATAGAGCTTCTGTGCTCAAATGCCAACTGAGGTCTAAAGTAAACATGGGCATTGAGTTAAAGATACTGTTCAGGTTTGCAGTTTCAGCTTGCTTTTCAGAAGTAATAGTCTTGTTGCTTTAGCTGACACATGACTGACTGAACCTCTCTGGGGCATTACGCCACCATGAGACAAGATCTTATCACACTGGTTTTCTTAAATCTTGCAAGTGTTTCTTATTTAATATTTTATAAGTATTTGGTTATTCTTTGTATTATTTATGTGTCCTTAGCCAAAGTATAACTTACCTGACTGAGCAATTAAATACAAAATATAATGGTTGTCATTTCAGGCCAGGATAGCTGAGGAGAAAGTGCAGTGCGGGAGACAGCATGTTTTGTATGTGACTGTGTATGTTCTGGTATCTAGTTTCCAATAATGGAAACTTTATCAACTTTCTGCAATTGGCACATCTCAAGCTCTGGTTAGTGACAGGACAGGGATTGCCTGAACATGGCCAACACACTCCACCAAGAGAATATAATTGTTAGTGCTGTATGAACATTTTGGGGAGATTAGATCTGTTTGGAGCTCTGGAATCCAGAGAGGTGGGTGTTGTAGCTGGAAAGCCTTGAAACCTCAGGCTGAGGCTGGGCTGAGATGGTTGGCATATCTGTCTTGAAACCGCAAGGAGAGACAGTCTGAAATGCATGGCTGAGGTACTTGGAAACAAAGCGAAATCCTGTTTATCAAATTGTTTTACATATTTCTCTGTCATGTTAAGTTTTGCCTTCACAGACATATGGTCTGTTCATATCAAGCAAGAGTAGAATTTGCCTTTCTTATATACAGTGTGAAGTCTGTGTGTGTGTGAGAGCACAATTTATATCTGTGGATGAAATGGAAATGGGCAGAATAACAGTAGAGTACTATCAGCTGAGAAACTGTTAGAGAAGCAGCAGCAAAAGAAAGTACAGCACTCCAATTTCCAAACCAGTAAGAGACAGATTTTTGGAAGAGAATCTGAAGAATGTGAACAATACAAATAACTCATGAAATCTGTGACTATTTGCTTTCCAAAATTCTTTAGGTACTGGCTCTTGTATTACTGGACATTTTGGAAGTGAGGTAAAATCTAGGACTATCTATAGTGTGATCTAGGGACATTGTGTGTGTTTTCTCCTCCCTGTTTGGTGATGCCCATTTTCATGACAGCAGTGGGCGCCAACAGACGTGCCCATCACACCAGATGTGCCAAAGTAACCAGCTGGAGTTTGGAATTAGTGCCAACTGAATGCTAATTTGGTCTCTTTGTTGCCTTATGATGACTTGGTGCTTGTGTTTCCAATCTCATTGTTTCATTTATTTTATTTGTGCACTGTCCCTTTAACTCAACTGTCTTAGATGGAAAAAGTTTGCTTGCCTCACCAGAACTTTCTCCACCATTTTTGCTTTGTATTTCAAAAGTAATAGAACTTAGTTTTGGTTTATAACTATTCTAGTGTTCAAGGGTGTCAGCAATGAGGAAGTAGAGAATGAGACTTAGGCTTAGTGTAAAGCTCCTGTGAAGTCCCAGGGCTTGCAGGAACAAGGGAAAGCTCAGGTGACACCTAAATATAAGACCTAAAAGAAAATTGTGCTATGGAAGCTAAGTGCACTCAATTTTTGAAGAGAGGACAGTAAGACAGCTTGTCAGATGAGGACGGAGATGAATCTTAGCTTTATTGAGGGATACATTTTGGTGGTGGTACTTTTGCTTTGAAAGATGAACTGAGGAAATGGAGGAGTGAAATTATTCTTTTGGAGATGCCAGCATTGAAAAGAGAGACAGAATTAAGGAAGATGGAACGGTAGTTGCAGGAAGCCTTGTTTTCACATGTGCAGTCTGAGTGTATTCTCTTGGAAAGGAGTGAGGGGAACAAGATAGGCAGGGTGGCAAAGGAGGAAAGAGTCTGGAACACACAAAGCTGTCAAGAAATGCCTGATAGAAGGGAACGCTGTGTCAAGAAAAGGAAAAATGAGGAGAAATGAAGTTTGCATATGGAGAATGTTACATGTTAATTTTCCCCTGAAATTATTTTTATTTTTTAGGAAGAGTGTTGGAAAGTCTGACATGGAACAAAAACATTGAAAGTTGTTTTAGGATCTCCGTGTTTGTTTTGGTAGAGTGTCCTACAAGCTACCTTTGAGTTAAGGGAGTGTTTCTTTTACAGAGTTAAGAGCTTACTCAGTGTTGTATGTCAGGTGCAGATATTACATTGCAATCAGTGTCATGAATTCAAAGCTGCTGGGAGATGTGGGAAGGAGAATCTAAAAGTTACATGGAAAAGAGCTGGGTCCATTTTAAGCAAGGGAAAGCAGAGAGGAATCTGGTAACTCCATGTGGATCAGTTGGATTTATAAGAATATCTGAAAATGTTGCTAACTGGAAATGGTATTGGGAGTCTGACAGTTTATCAGCAGTCTTTGGACAAATATAGTTCATATTTGCTGAGATACAATGACTTGTTCATTGTGTGTAATCAATACCTTGCCCAAATGCAGTGTGTATTGGCACATGTAAACACATTCATGCATACATCTCTATATCAATTACTAAATTCAGAAATATTTTAATGTGCTACAATTGGATAGCTTGTTCTCCTCTAGTGTCTCTAGTATCTCCTCTAGAAGTTGTGTAAATATAACCAGATGTTCAAAATATATATAGTTGAACCTTGTGCTACATTTAGGCCTGCAATTTTATTTAAAAGATTTTTGAGAACTGATATCCAGAAGAAGTAGTGTAAACATATCAAGGCCTGTAGTTTTTAACACAGAGATGGATTTGGAATAATTTTTGTGTCTCATCTTTAGAATTGTGAAAATAAATATTATTGCAGAGGTATTTAAAATGTGAGCATAAAGTAAATGTATATTCTGTGGTGAACTTTGTTAATTTAAATCTGCATGGATTTTCCATTAGGAAACAATAGAGAATCTGTGACAGATACTGGCACTGCCTTCAGTATTTATTGCGGCGGAGCAATATACTCTTGGCTTTTGCCTGGTATTTGTCTGTGGTTGTTAAAGCTGTGTTTGAATGTTGGGAATTTCTTGTGGCCTGTGGTGTTTTGCAAACCTTTGTGAACTGAACATGATGATAATTGCCTGTGACTACAGAAGCCTGAATCTGGTGAAGAGAGAAATCATCATTCCAATCGCAAACCCTAATTTACTCCCACTTAAGAATTGCCTTTGTCATCTCTTATAAAATGTCATGTGAGTGAAAAGCACTGTGTTGAACATAATGCAGAGTGCTGTGATACAGATAGCAACTGGATCCACCAGTGGGATAATGCCCCTGCCCTCTCACTGGAAAAAAAAGGGCAGTTTAAACATAGGTTTTGACTTTCCTTTAATAGCCAGTGGCACAATCTTTAATATCTTACAATGGCTTACAATAATGAACAACAAACCTTGAGAGCAGAGATTGTAAAATATGTTTGTCTTGGGCTTGAAGTTTATCTTAACCTATCTGAAGGTTACTAGTAAGGGTGTCCTTTTCTATTATCTGCTCATTGTAGATAAAAATTGTAATTTTGTGAGGTGAAAGGTTAGTAGTCATCTATGCAATCATTTTCTGCCATTTAATAATCTATCTGTTAGAAAATTATTTTATATTACAAAAATATATGTTTCAAATTAAAAGAAGGTATGGTAAGTTTGCTCTGCTCGTTATAAAACCTAAGCTGTTTCAAGAATAGTAATTGCTTGGTGTTTCACAGCTATTTTTTCTTAACAATTTAAAAAAAAACAAGTTGGCGCATTATCCTGAAAAAGTTCAAAGGATGTGATTATGAATGGTTCTTGGTTATTTCTGTCTTTCAGGAGACAATATTCATTTGGGAAGTATTTTTGCCTTCCTTTTTCTGTGGAGAAAAATGATACGTTTATGTGCAGTACCAGAGACCAGAAACATTATTCATTTTGGTAGGTAAAATTGCTGAAATAGCTTACGTGGTACACCTACAGAGGAAACAAAGAAGGTCTGCTCAGTATTAATGTTCAGCACTTAAAAAATAAAAATGGATTTGTTTCGAGAACAGAGAGACCCTTTTCTCTTGAATTCAGGATTCATCATTCTTTTGTTTGACTTTTCAGTTCAGCTGGTTTGTTCAAAGGCTAGTCGAAGTATCAGATGTCTTTGCAGATTGAGAGGGAAGGTGGAAAGGAAAACAACTAATAGGATTTTAGTGGAGATACTGAAGTTAAGGGTTTTAAGGGGGGCAGAGAAAGTTCTTTGCCCCCAAGTCTCTGTCTGGTTAATTTTTATCTTTGTGTGATGTGCCTGACTTGACTTGTCAGTAACTTGTCTTCTCCGCTCTGATCCAGTTTCATTTGTTGAACTCCTTAATAGTATGTAACTCTTTCATACTTCTCCCTGCAAACTGAGAATATGAGCTGAATAGCTCTAGCTTTCTACTCCAAATAAATGGAAGAAACTACAAAGATTCTGTATCTAATTCTTTTACTGTCAATGATATAATGACTGAAAGCTCTAAAAATATCCCAGAAAAATATACCTGCAGGATCCCTTCTGAGTTAATTTAACGTATCGGTCATGATCACTGGTGGGGTAATCGAGATCTGATATCGTTCCTGACCAATGTTTATCTACTTAATATCACAGACAGATTCCACAGCTATTACTTTTGCTGCTTCATCAACTTAACTGCCTATTTCTGATGTAAAAGTACCCTAAAAAACAAATATTTCACCGTCAAAATCTCGAATGCAAGTTTATGCTTTAAGTAGGAAATTAGGGAATTAATCTGACTTGTCTGATTGCATTAACCAAGACATGTGATATTATGTATAACCGAGTAGTAGTGACAGTTTAAATGGTTTCAATGTTACTGGTCTAATGCTTTCGGAAGTAGGAAGATAATTTTCAGAAAGGCTTGTTGAAATTGCATCTTAGTATCTGGAGGTCTGGCATATCTGGTGTATTTAGAGACCTTTCCAAGGTCTTTCTCTTTGTAGCTCTCTATGTAGTCTAACTGAAGGCATTATCACCAAAACCTGGTCCCGAGTTTGCACCCTAGACATGACACGTGCAATGATGTCAGTTAATATACTCTGAAAGATTCAGTTAGTGCTTTTTGTTTGTTTGGGGTTTTGGGGGTGATTTTAGTTTTGTGTTTGGTTTTTGCGTCGTGCTCTTTTTTTTTTTACTTTACAAAATTAAATTTTAGAGTTAAAAGCTGTGTATTCCACTGTGTATCTATGGAGATGTATTCTGATTTTTTTTTAAAATGTGTATCAGTTTATCAGGACAGAAGCAAAACTTTAGGCTCTTTCTTCTTCAGGGTCTCATTTTCAATGCATAACGCTCTTGAGAACCACCTGGTTCTTTTGCTTTTTCATTCACAAATATGAATCTGATAGGCTTTGCTGTCACTTTACCAGCCATGAGCAATTAATTTCTTTCATTTGTGGTATGAATAGAAAAAGGGAGTTGAACCAGTTATTAGGCATGGCTTGGGGTTGTTCTTCTATCCTAGCCCTATGTGGAAATTTTTCTGCTTACACTAAAGTAAAGGCGTAGCCTATCAGAATGATTTGTTCAAAGCTACTGTGGAGCAACGAATTAATGGTTAACAAAGTTTAGCTTGCATTCCATTGCTTAGCTGTGACAAAAGCCATTTTATACTTGATTTCTTTGCTGTAATGTGCTTCTGGAGAACTTGCTTGCATTGCCTTTTCCATGCAATTGTTTTACCTGTAAATTAAGGCCATATGATTATCTTTGATAAATGTATGGATTTTCTGGGTCTGGAGTTACTCCTGACGAGCTGTCATCACCAGAAAGGCAGTAATGACTGCCCACTTAAACTTCTGGTTCATTAAACCAAAGCACAGAAAAGCTTTGGGATGCCAAAAAAAAGAAAAAAAAAAGAAGGAAGAAAGTATGAAAAAAGCATACAAGATAATTAGGAGTTACTGTGAGTCAGCTCCATAGTCCAGGGCAGCATGATCATTTAGGCTTGGATTCTCACATGGAAACATGGGATTTAACACCATAGATTTTGGGCTTTGGGTTATAAAAAAACTTATTCAGATGTCAGCATTTGGCAATGAAGTAGCTGTGAGCTCACCCTATGAGTGCAGAGGGTAGGGCAAGGTTGTTTGAAGTACATTGCATTATCCCTTCAATGTGTCTCTGCTTCTCTATGGGTATGGATAACATTTTTCATGGCAAAAAATGTTTGCTGGAGAACCTTTTATAGCTCAAAACTTTGTTGATGGGTGATATATTTACTAGGTTATTAGTGGAAAGGTATAGCAAACCTATCCAGGTGGCTTATGCAAATAGTGTTTCCATCATCCCACAAATGATTCACAGGCAGGAATCATCATAAAACGGGCAGGTGTTAGTTGATAGACAGAATTCTGGCAGAATACATCCAATAAATATTAATAGTTGTAAAATGCATACATGAAAATTTTCAATTAACACTTTCTAAAGAGAAAAGGCTTATATGCAATCTAACCTATAGAGAGTGTCTGGAAGATAGTCAAAAGTGAACTTAAGCCCTTCTGTTTAATATAAGTGAAATAAAACTATTTTGTGGGACAACAGTTTCAGAAAATCAGAATGGTCAAGGTTGAAAGGCACCTCTGTGGGTTATCTGGTCCTGCCTTAAAGCTTTTCCTCATGATAGGGAATTCCCAAAGGTCATTGAAAGTCAAAGAGGACCCACCTCTGCTCTAGATTTGGAGAAGTTGCATTATGCCTAGCTTGTACCGTTGCATTTTCAAGTAGCTACTCATGTTCAAAAGGACTGCTTCTGTGCTTTGGTTTGGGAAGAGTTTCCTTAATGCTTTAGTCTATCACAAAAATATGCAAAGCATTGAGTATTTCATATGGATTCTTAATTTGTCTCTTACTGCTACTCTCCCAGTTTTAGCCTTTAAAGGTCATGATTTACAGTCCTATCAGGGTTTTGTTGCCCATGGTTAAAAGTCATGCCTTTGTATGTGGTGTTACTGTTATTTTTAAATCTCAGTCATTTAAGAGATTTCAACCTTAAACAAATGTTTTGGTTTATTGAAGATCTGGTGTTTATGGGCTATGTAAGAATATTTTTTCTTTGAGTTCTTCAGTCAAGAGCAGGGTGGGTTTTTATAAAACTGTAAGTATTCCCATATGATAAACTACTACTGCTCCAAAGCCAGAGCAGCTGTAACTCATTCATGTGTGGTGTTTCATCCAGACATTTTCTAGGCAGGAGTCTAGAAACATTTGGCATAAGCAACTTAAGAGAAGTAAGCAAAGATAAGTGCAGAGATGTAGAGATGTGATTTTTTTTTTCTGATGTTCTTTATAACACAGTTGTTTCCAGGGTCACTGAGTCTAATTTTTAGCTTTTCCTGCCATTGTGTAACTGTCATATAGGTCCTTTCAAAGGCTTATTGTCCTTCATATTAATTATGTGGTTTTTTGGAACATGTATCTTGTTTGTGGAGGTAAAATATTGTTATTGACTCTCCTCACATCTGAATTGTTTAGCTCACCTACAGTTCTTGCTTTCATGTAAAGAAATGATTTTATAGTTGTGGTGTGGATTTATTTTTTGTTTGTTTTGTTCTTTTCCCTCAGGGATTG
Organism: Falcunculus frontatus; assembly: GCA_013398115.1. Taxonomy (NCBI): domain Eukaryota; kingdom Metazoa; phylum Chordata; class Aves; order Passeriformes; genus Falcunculus; species Falcunculus frontatus. The sequence goes on along the minus strand of VZRV01002362.1, from coordinate 883,623 downwards.
AGTAGGTAGCTAGGTCACTTACCACTAATAAATCGTCTAAAAGATCACCCTTTAGGACCCTTTGTAGGCATGTTTTTTGTGTGTCATTCTTCACCAGAGAGCACAAACAGAGATGAATCTTGGAGTACAGATTTCCTTGTGTCAAGTGATGCTTAAATATAACATTAGGGATGAGAGGCCATGTGAATCTCAGGGTTCCTTGGAGGTGACTCTGAGATGGTTGGAGAATCTGACATGACCACCTCAGCTGGATACCAGTGAGAAGATAGCCTTAACTCCTTTGGTTTTCGATGTTAGGAGGTGTGTTATTGAGGATAAAAGAAGTAGTAGGGTGTTAGCTGACTTGGCAGAGTTGAGATCTCGAAGTTTTCACCCAAGTGTTCGATTTGCTGTGCTGAAGTTCTCTTGGGTCATGTCAGCTGCAAAGGCTGCCTCACAGCCTTACTTGAACATTCAGATGGAATTAATTATGTTTTAATGATTTCTAAATTAGTTGAGCAAAATTGTCTGTAACTTTCACAAGGGAAATGCTTTTTATTATGTTTACAAAATTTTATATGTTAGATAAAATTTCTTTAGCTGTCCCTTTCAGATAGCTTCCATTAAGTGTTTCTTTTGTAACGTGACACTGTTTTCGTGTTTATATTAATTTTCAGTTTCTTGGTAATTAAAACCTTTGATTCAGTGTTTTAAGATGCCTTTAACACTGTAAAAGCATTGAATAGGGCTAGAAACTTGTCAGTGAATAGGATTTGTTACTGTTTTATATATAATTGGTCTTGCTGTGCGTGGCTTTTTATCTGCAGAGAATTATTTTATGGCAAAACAAACTTTCTTCTATGCGCTGTTTAACCTTTAGCAATTCTATTTCAAGTACTAGGTTTGAGTATATCTGGAATCACCCTACTGTGCTGTTACAAAACTGAAAAGTAATCAATGAAAGAGGTGTGTATGAAGTAGAAAAAAAAATTACAATTTTCTTTTTACGTTATTATGAAAGACTAAAGTTTCATATCTGATGAGGCTGATATAGCTCACATCTGATGAAGTTAGTCAATATAACTTCACTGCTTCTTTTGGTTTTAATTTTGGTTTGGTTTTTTTTGTTTGTTCATTTGTTTTTGTGGTTTTTCGTTTTGTTTGTTTTTCAGTGTTTTTTGGGGTTTTTTTTGTGTTGTACTGTGGTTTTACTGGGTTATCACAGACATGATAACTTCTGTCTGCACACAGGTCTCTAGTACCTTTCCACAAAGCACTGCAATGCATCTATGTACAAGTTTGATTTCAGATTACCCAGCTAGTAGAAGCCCTAGGAACAAAAATATGTTGTAGGTTGAATGCTTTATGGAAATTACAGTATCTAAGTTTTTCCTTTTAAAAGCTTTTTTATATTTTCATCTCCAATTCTTCATCTCTCTCTAATTATATGTATTAGAGCCAGGCAGGAAAAAAAATGTCAATGTAACACTACATTTCTGTTGTAACTAAACCTTTTAAAGCTCACTTTTATCTAACTGAGGCATTGCTTTCTATATATGATGGTGTGGCAGGACTGCTGTCAAAATTGGGAGATTGTGCCTTCTTCACTACCATGGCTCGTCAGAACTAGTCATGCTGAGAAAGGACAAGAAAGGTCTCCAAATTGTACTGAAAATACCTTTCTTGGTAGTGGTGGTGGTGTATTGCTTACAAGGAAGCAGCTTTTACACAACCTAGGAAGAATTGTATCCTTAAGGATAGACTTTGGGCTACAGAGTTGTTTTCCCTCTTTCCTGAACTGCATTTTGTACTTAATTGACTAGGTATGCTTTGGGAGTGCTTGTTTTGATCAGTGCTTCAAATGAGCTAATGATGATGATACCTAAACTTTTGGATCCTGACAAGAGTTAAAAATTTAGTGAGACCAGTCCTTAAGAAGTACATTTCTTACATTCCTTCAAGTGCAGGATTAGCCTTTGTGATGATTACAGGATGCATTGTTAGGGCTGTGAAGCAATGTGAAGGTTTGAGTATTACTTAAGCATTAAACTTCAATAGCTAAATGCCTGTAAGAGTCTCTGCTGGAATAATTACTACATTTTCCATTTCATTCAAACTCTGTCGAGCATTTAAATTGGTCCAAATGTTTATTTCTGGAATAATATTAGATGAATAGTGATTTTAGAGCTGTGATTCTGGATTTTAGAGCTGGGATGCAAAAAGGTATATGTTATTTTAGAGTGCCTAAACCAAAACAGATCTTTTTTTTTAAATTTATTTTTTTATTTTTTTGCTGCACATCATACACCTTATTTTCAGCTTGGAGCCCTTTACAGGTTGACAAGTATATAGGTAAGAGTGATGTGATTGACAGAATCTAGTTAGGTTTCCAAATGCCCCTCTGCACAAACTTATAGTGAAGCTGAGCTGCAATTCTATGATATAGTTCCTTAGATACAGAATTGTTTCATCGTGTTCATATGGGACCAGAGTGGGTGCCAAAAAACAGTGCAAACACCGAAATTTGTAAGTAAAAGCTACACTGGAATAGCAAGGACAGTATGTAATTGTGAGGTCCTGTAGAAGGGCTCATCAACTGTGAATGATTGAGAAATAAAATGACAGGCAGATTTTAGTGTCGATGATGAGATATAAAATAATGCACACTCCATAAAATCTAAATTTCACGCACAGAGTGATCAACTCAGTTGAAGCTTGCCATTGCCACTCTGGAGAAAGATCATGGTGTTCATAAAAACATCACCAAATAGCCCAGTGATGGTCTAAAAAAGCAAATGAAGTGTTAAGAATGGTTAAAGAAGTTCATTATAAATTAGGTAGTGATATTATGATGTTGAATAAATTATGACTCACCCATATTTTGATTACTGTGTGCCAGCTCTGCTCTTGTTATCTTCAAAGAATATAGTGCTGTTAGAAAGAGCTTTAGAGAGAAGGATGAACATAATTAAAGAAATGGGAATGGCTTTTATATGAGATTGGCTGAACAATCTGGGACTCTTCAAATTTGAGACAAAATTACTATTACATTTACGTTTGGGACGCATACTAGAGGTTTGCAAAGGAGTGAATAATATAAAAAGCTGACTGGGATCAATTTGTCACTGATTTGGGTCATTGAAGGAAGCCTGGTATAAACCATACAAATGGAAACATCTCTTAGTGCTGTCAATAGCAAACCCATGGATTTTTCCAAATGACACTGCGTTCACTAAAAGCTTGCATGATTTTAGGGAGAAAATGGCCCAATATATGGACAAGAGATACATTAGGAATGGCTAAATATGTAGGAGTGCATCCAGTTCAGGGAGTTCTGGCACTGGATCTTCATTTGTATCTGAATGTAGGTGCTTCATAAACAAGGATATGCAATTTTATTTGGAGAAGTAGATGACTATTTGTATATCACCTTGGAACCATGTAGAAAATTCTCGGATCAAGTCTAACTCCCTTGAGTAGCATTTGAATTACCTGAAATATTCAGCACATCCTATTCTCATTCATGGTGTCAGTTCTGGTACAAATGAGACAGGATAGTTGTCTCCATAACCCTGCTCTGTGCCAGCCCAATTTCATCCCCAGGAAACAGTTTCTCTCTCCTCTCTATTGAAGAAAGTGAGCACCTCTCAGAAGTGCACTCTATGATCATGCAATTAAATTGTAGTAAGTGGAAGGACATTTATGGCTGCACAGATAACTCATGTTTTCTTGCTAGAGTGATAATCTGAATTATTTTTCAGCAAAAACGAAAGTGTCAAAGCCATTCTTTCTAGGACTGTAAACTGAACAGCAGTGCAGAAGAAGTGCAGGATTCACTCCCAAAGTACTGGTGTCTTATTAGGCTGAGCCTCCTCTGGTGAAAGCAATGGCTCAACAGTCAGTTTTTTTCTCAAGTAGTGCACGTGTATTTGAGGAAAAGAACTACCTCAGGTTCTTGTCTGACTTGTCAGCAGTTTGAATTGCTGTTTTTGCCTATGTGTGCAACTCCCTTTTTCCATTTCCTATTCTAAATGTGAACAGATGTTATCAAATTAAAGCCTGATAATAATTTTTTAAACTGAGCTGCACTTTTTACTATATTGTGTCTATAGTTATGGATGTTTCATGGTTGTATTTGTACCTATTATGAATATAAAAAAATGGCACTATATATCTGAAATCTCAGCTATCTAATATCTGTCTTTTTGATCACTGTATTTTTCTTTTGCCTACCTTGTAAACCTTGTCCCTTATAATTTTTTATACACTTCTTGCCTTTCCATATTTCTTCGTATTTTCTCTTTTGTTTTGTTGTTATTTTTCTTCTTCTTGTGGATCCCCACGTCTATATCTTTCTATTTTCTGTGGATTTCTCCTTTTCTGATAACTTCCTAATCCTGCCGAGTGAGATTACTTGAATTAATCTGGCAGACGTAGAAAAACCCAAGTAAATTAATTCCCAGCAGTGTCCCAAGAAAGGTAACTTTCTCTCCTCTGACCTCCAGTGTAGGAAGGTATCAACATACAGGAGAAGGACACACTCATATAGGCGGAGTTTTCCTGAGAATTGGATCTAAGTTATTTCCAAGTGAATTCATAACAACCCAGTTAGAGGGAGGTGCAAGTTTAGTTCAATTCTTAACAGTGATGCTCAAATTTCTTAACTGGACTTTGAGAAACAATGCGTTTTCCGAGTTTGTATATGTTATAGAACTGCATTGTCTAGTAAAGAAACTGCTCTGTCAGAAGGACTTGAAATACAATGTTTATTTCTTACTGAGTTGTCTTCCGTACCAAGCAACGATTTAAATAAAAAAGATGATAATCCAAATTACTAAATAATTAAAGATATATATATTGATGTTCCTTACTGGGAACAAGTGCCAGCTTTCTGAAGCTGCCTGAAGAGTGGGTAGACATTGTCAAACAGTGCTCTGGTCAGAGAGGTCATTGGACAAGGCACATTGTGAAAGTAGGACTCCCAGACACTAAATTAATTTCCATCAAACTGTTGTTGGCCAAGGCAAGAGGAAGAGGCAGAGAATGAAGTGGGTTTTGTAACTAAATTACATTTGAGTGCAAATAAAACTAGAAGAAAAAAAAAAGAAATTGGTTAGAAGTACGGTCTTAGCAGGAATGTCTGGAGAAACTGGAAGAAGGATTGTAGTCCAGTGCTATCAAAATATACACGCCCCACTGGCATTCTCTTTCTGCAGTCAAAGCACAAATTTGGGAGCTCTGTGAACCACCACCAAGCAATTCTTTGTTGTTAACTGCCCACTTGGGATGGGACAAGACATTGGATGTGAAGACAGTTTCTTCTTTTCCTTCATGCACAGGAATTTCCTCATTGCCTTGCAAGAATGAAGAATGAAGTTAATAACTACTGCATAAATCTCATGCTACAGTTGTTCTTTTTGTTGCAACCAGGGAGTGCTGCACAATTTCTGTGTTTTCCTGTGCAACTGTGCTGCAAAAGGTTACAAGAGACTATATCGTGACCTCCAGGAAGAATACAAATTTTATTAAAATTGGTTGATCACTTGTGCGCCGTGATGCCTTACCTGTCTGAAAGTAATGGCATTTTTTTCAGAATTGAATCATGTTTGCGCATTCAGCTGAGATAAAGTGATATGCAGTTAAACACGTTTTTTCTGGTGTGCAATGAGCAGCAAATCCAAAGCAAACCATGTATATGAATGGCATGGAACTGCACCACATTGAGTAATAAATATTCCATTCAGTTGTCAAACCTTGTAGGAACTTCAACTAAATGAAAAACGCAATGTATCTTATATCTGCACGCTTGCCACCGGGGGAATTCTGTAGAAATGAGTGTTGTAAACATTTTTTCTTTCATTTTGACAGGTAATATTTGAAGCTGAAGTCTCAGATGGAAGAAATGGCTACATTGCCATTGATGACATCCAGGTCCTGAGTTACCCTTGTGGTAAGTAATGATTAAGAGCTGCATTTTTCTCTGTCTTTTCAGGACATATTTGATATTGCCACGGACTGCTCAGTTTTCATCACTTGATCACTGATATTCTTTGTTCTTTCAATAGTATTTTTGTTGCAGCTTCCAGGAAGAAATGTGATTGCAATAGTGATTTACCTGGGTGAAATCTTTTTCTGCCAGAAGTAAACTATGCAGGGATAAAAAAGCAGGAACTCTTTAAGTGTCTTTTTAGTCATAGGCAGTTGGTGTGCATAATCAAAATGGGTTTTAATGTTAATGTGTATACTCACTGATTAGAGAGAACTGAGTTGGCAGATGCTTGTAGGATGTTTATCAGATTTTCTGCCCCTTTTTTTTTTCTCCTTTTTTTTTTCCTAAACAGATGAAATAGGTTACAAAAAAGAAAAAAAAGAAAAAAGGGCTTCTGGCTACTAAACTGCTGAGGGATTGTATTTTGTTTATTTTTTTGTGGACAAACTTGAGGCATTTATGTTTGCCTTTCCCTGCTAATTCTGGGGAATAATTGCACACATGCAAACACAAGTTGTGACAATGAGAATATTCTACTGATAAAAAGTTGTGAGGAAGAAATTGTTAATGTGCATTTCTGGGACTTGTTACCAAAATTTTTTGACAATTTCTTTCTGTTCAACTCTTCTCATCTTCCCCTAGACATGCCCTTTCTAAAATGTGATTTCATTCTAATGTACCACATGGCTGATAATTCAATTTCTTTCCAAAATGATCAGGATATAACAATATCCTGCTCCCACTTGGCAAAATTATGCCAACTAATAAAGTTCGAACAGCGACCTTGCTTCTCGTTTTCTCATTTTACCCCAAACCTTTTAAAAACCATACCTCTTGGGGGCTTCCAAGCTTACAGGGTATTTGAGTGAGTTATCTTTTATATTTCAACCAGCCCAGCTATCTGACATCTCTACTCAGCAAAGCTCTGCTTGGATTCAGTGTCTGGATTTCATATTTATTTTCTTCCTCTTCTTTGTGTTTTGTTTTGAAGTGCCAAAACAAAAGGCACTTGGGTACAGTCATCCCAGCACATTTATCAGTATGTTACAGTATTCAGACAAGCTCTTTTTGTTACTGATGTTTAAACCCTGTTTGTTCCAATTTAGTGTTTTTTCCTGTGCATCATGTTTTTTTAGTAAGCACAAAGAAAGAACAGTTCAGCTACTGTTTTCTTAAGTAGTTCTTGAGAAAGGGGTGGATGAGCTGTATAATGTGCCCATTCCTCGAATGTGTCTGTTGGCTTTTGTAGTTCTAGTAAATCCTTCAGGTGGTTGTGCCACTGAGGTTTCCTACAGGCTTCGTCAGTGTGGGAAATAGATTTGTCAGCTCCTGAAATACTATATTCAATGCCACAAATGATTTTGTTTTCCAAAACAAGAGCTCTGAGTTGCATTGCAAATAACGTAAACAGTATCTATTTGCTTGAGCAGTATGCTGCTAATTAGGTTTTTCTCAGTATGATGGATTTCATACAGTCAAAAGGCTTTGGGATAATTCTTGTCAAGTGCTGCTGACATTTTGGCATCTGATCTCCTTCTTTTGGCTTCAATTTTAAAAAGACTTTATTATAACACATGTATAGCATAAAGTTAGTAAAATCACCAGAGGAGAAGAGAAATGGCTGAAAGCACTCCCTGAACACAGATGAGATAAATCATTTTCTCTCTTCTGTTTCTACTTTTTAGCCAGAGACTGTTAAAATACAGAGGTTGAGTGGGATAATAATGTTTCTGGTACCTTTATTTTTTTGTAATAACTTTTATTTGTAATTTTTGTTTTCCCCCTCTGCAGATAAATCTCCACATTTTTTGAGGCTGGGGGATGTAGAGGTCAATGCAGGGCAGAATGCTACATTTCAGTGCATTGCTACAGGGAGAGATGCAGTGAATAACAAGTTATGGCTCCAGGTAAGGCTAACTCATGCAAGTCTATTTGGCTAGAGGACAAGCTACTTTCTGGAGATGAAATGTTTAAAATTCAAAGCCTTTTATTCTTCTGCATGTAAAATGTGTAGTTTAAATGCAATTTTATCTCTGTTCAATGGAGAAACTTGTAACAGTTTTGCAATGTTGTAAAGCTTGGGTTAAATTTAGAACAGCTGTGGGCACCGGGTTAAGGTTGGTCCTTAAAGGCATTGTGGGCCTTCTCTCATGGTAAATCAACTCCTCTGTATCAAAATTTATTGTTATTATCTGCAGATAATTGGCATTTGGGACCCAGTAAGATACAGATGTAACACAGCTGTCATGAATTTTGAGCATTTTTTCAGCATCTAAATTACCTGTCTAAGCAGGTGGCTGGAGGGATGTGGCTGTACTTCTGTGTACATATCGGTTTTACTCAGCAGTATTGTGATGGAACAGCATGAAAGGACTGCTACATGTCCTTTTTCTCTGTCTCCATAATAGGAGGAACTTTAATTTTTACATGTGTACAATTGTGAATAGTATTATGTCAGAATCTAAGAGATTACTATAACCGGAATATAACCTTTCTTAGTATGAAAGAAGAAAAAAAAAGAAACTAACACCACCATCCCTCCAAAATACTAAGTCTCCTCTGTACTGTGGTCATGGGATACTTTTATTTAAGACCACTGGTTACGTAGAAGGACGGCAAAGTTTCCGGTTTCTCTTAAAAAAATTAATTTTTTCACCTAAAAAGGATTAAAAAAAGTGACTTTAATGGTACATGTAAAAGTTATGTGCATTCTTTCGTTTGTGTAAACCGTAAGTACCAACGTTCCTTTAGAATGGTTTCTAAATATGTCCTCTAAAGCTTTATTTTTTTTTTTAAATGTATATTTCTGTTTATTTTCTGAACTAAAAAGTATGTAATTTTTGGGAAATGTACTTTTAATTTATCTATACTCAGAACTTCAAAATATCTATTTTTTTGTCAAGTGCTGTATTTTGAAGTGAACTATAATCAGTTATTTCAGTCTGCTTGATTTTTGTTTTAATAGTGGATCTGTCAAACCTTGACTAACTGTTGCATATAGGCATATGATAAGCTTGAAATTTTAAAGAGATTTAAAAAAATATTATTAAAAATCTGATATGCAAAATGTATTATTAGACAAATATGCTGCAACATTAAAAAAGGAACACAAGCAGTAACTGCATTGCATTTAGTGAAAAGGTATCACAGCAGTAGGAATGATTTGTACTCCACATCTTTGAGCAGTAATTTGTTTAAATTGAGTAAACTTGTAATGCATTCATTCAGAACAAGCAGCTTGATTTCAGAGACTTGCCAGGTAGACCACACAAAGTACAAAAAATGAAACTGGCCTGCCTTTTGCTATATCCAAGGCAAGACAATAGCAATAAGAGCATTCCAGCAAACCTGTGAAGCGCCACTTTTAGTTGATCGTGAGTTGATCGAAAGACCTAATAGAGAGAGCCACCTGGAAATCTTCCCTATCGCTCACTCCTTGGAGTCAGATAACTCTGACAGATTATCCTTCCTAACTTTCACTCCCCTGAGAAGCCCAGCTAGCGGCCAGATCAACTCAGAAAACATATGTTTTGTCCCTCCATATGCTCCAAAGGTAGGTTTTTTTTTTGTGTGTGTGTGTGTGTGTACGTGGACCACAGATGTGATAATTTCTCACAGTGGGATAGATAAAGTACTTTAGAGGTTATAACTCTGCTTGCCTGGGCATGTGAAGTGCCCTGATATTCTTGAAGATACCTTAATAATTGAGCTTCTGTTCTCTTTCTTGTTTTCCCGTAAACAATACTGAATTTTCACCAGTTTGAGGGTGGTTTTTTTTCATTCATCATTCCACTTCTCAATTCTACTTGCCCAATATAAGCGTGTATCAGTGACTTTCCCTATACGGATAATTTTCCTTAGATTGCACTCAAAGTTACTGTTGTTGTGCACAGATAAATGTGAATTTACTCCTTATCCTTAAAACCTGGCATGGATATGTATGGGCCTCATGAAATGCTGGACTGTAACTTGGAAAATTTTCACTTTAACCTTTGACCAAACTCAGGATTCATAACGCCCGAATAGCCTGAAAGGAAGAACTGGCAGATCAAATCAAATGCCTAAGTAATTGTTTTTGAGAGCCTTGAGCTGAAACATTCCAGGAATGTATTTTTCTCATAACAAGAAAGGCCATTATTAAAAAAAAATAAAAGTGCAAAAATGAAAAATAAATGGATGATGGTGAGGGAGAATACACTTTTTTTTTTCATTGTTTTAGAGAAAATAGCTTTTGGTTATGTCCTTATTGAGAGAGAAAAGCTATTTAATTGAGGAGGGAAAAAAAAAAGAAAAAAAAAACCCAGCAAGGAATTTGCTATTAAAATGCATTCTTTGATAAGGAAAGGTTCAAGGAGCAATCTGGCACATCAGGGCTTTTTGTATCTGAAGAGATCTAAGATTTCATTTGCTTGCATTGAAGTAGTAAATATGTGCAGGCAGAGATTTTGTTGAAGACTCTACCAGTGCTGTCTGGTTCTTGCAGTCTTCTGTTTTGAGAAGAATTAAAGTAAATTCAGCAGCACATGGAAAAAAAATAGCAGCCACCCTGCTCTGTGTTCAAAGTCCTGCAGTCCCATGGCTGCTTCAGCCGGGCTCGGTCTGAGCTGCTACGGTCTCAGCTTCACCCTCTTGATCCCTCTCTGCACTGATCTGGAGCTTTTGCAGCTCTCCAGTAAGTCAGTTCAGGAAAGTGATCTGACTGAAAAAGATTTTGACTCCCATAGGATTTTTGTTGTTGGGGGAGGAGGGGGGCGTGGGGAGTTTGGGATGACTGTTTGTTTTGTTGTGGGTTTTACTGTTTGTGTTTTGTTGATTTGTTCATTGTTTTGTTTTTGTGGTGCTGTTTTTGGGTTTTTTTTGTAATTTGTTCACTTGGTCTTTTGATTGTTTTTTTGTGTGTGTCTTTTTCTGCAGCTTGATTCACATCTAAATTACCTATATAAATAATGCCAGCAGATGGAAAAAGATTGAAATGTTTGATTAGAAGTAGGGAAGAGGAAAAGATTATAACCACATGATGCAAAAATGGGGATTTTGGTAGCATGTCTCCTTGTAGACCTGTGTAAACATCAATTTTGTTTTAGTTATTGGGCCCTATGGATGTTCTATCTGCAAGTACATTTCCATGCTTATATTTTTCCCAGGGTATATATAATTAAGTGCACATATTTTTATGTGCCTAAAAATAAAAATGGGTAAAAATAGGCACAGCATTTCAATACACTGTTTCCTGTGTGTTTACTGCTGTAATGACAGTATTTTCATCAACACCATTTTCTATAAATGTATGTCTGTAAACTTTTCAGACAAATAGGGATTAACATTAGGTTGAACTTCTCCTGACTTTCACAACTGCAGATTCTGCTCTTGTTTGTTTTCAGATTGTATCTGGTCTCTTGTCCCCTTTGATATCCCTTTCCTCCCACCTCTGTGTTTTGGAGCCTCAATGGACCAATGTTTGGGACAGTTACAGCTCTGTGACTGAAAGACAGGCAGTAAAGATAACAGAAGTTTTCAAAAGTTGAGGCTGCATTAATACAGAACAAATATTTGCACAGATAAAGAGATTTAACTGGTTGAACAAGATGGTCTGAAACACACCTTTTGTGACAGTGTGAATAGTAGGTGTGGGAGCAGGGCAGACGTGCAGCTCAAATTCTTTTGTTCTGCACCTTTTCAACCTGATCTGCTATCAAATCTTTTATGGTTGTGAGCTGAAGGATTCTATTTATGACCTGCAATTATTAGGAAATTCTGAAAGGATTGCAAAGTCCTTAGCTTTTGTTTAAAAGTTAAACAACATTGATGTTGTTTCTGAAACACATTCAGTCATTCACAGTGCCTAGAATCTTTTTTGCCTGCCATTCTCTTCTGAATGTAATGCTGGGGGCTTTTTTTTCTCAGTATTTTCTGCCTTCTCTTGAAATTTCCAATGTAATATGTCACACACCAACAGGTGTGGTTTGGTCTTACTGCCCACACTGAAGCAGTTGAGTTGTGTGACAGGAGTCCCTAAACCCAAGGTGGTAACCTAGGTTTTCCGCCTGTTATGCTTTGGTATGCTCTGATTTATAAGCTTTAGGAAGTAGCAGAAGTTCTTGCTGAAAAATGCTTTCCTGGAGGAGGTGAATATAAGTGTGTGTAGTCTTAAAAAAATGAATACAGTGTGTATAGATATCATAATCAATCAATTCTTGCCCACTTACTGCTGATTTACTTTCTTTCTAAAGCCTATGAATTTTCTTTGAAAAGACACTTAAAGAATAAGGACTTTTTCTTTTATTAACATTTGATGCACCTTGCTGCTTTGTGCACATTGATTTTCTAAACTAGTATAAAAAGGACCCCTGTTTTATTCTACTTATTTGCCTGTGAGATGCCATGCATTCCACTGGAGTTATGTCAGTAAATAAGCTTGCAAACAAGTCATTTCTGCATAGTAATCCTATGTTCAGAATGGATACGTGTTATGTATTAAATGTTTGAAAGAATAGTGCATACAGGGCATACTAAATATGAAAATGCAAGAGTGGGGTGGGAGTTCTGTTTCTTATTTCATTTGAAGATTTCTGTTTGAACAAAGCTTCATTTCTTTACTAAGATAGTAGAGAAACAGAATTGACTGGATAGATTAAATAACGTTTGGGTATACCAAGACCCCAGAAAGCAGTGTATGTATTGTCCAGCATTTGTTCTGCTGATCTAATTGGGATATCAGAGCAATAGGGTTTTTTGCATAATCGGGCTGTGTTTAACAGCTTCCTGAGCTGGGAACAATTGTAGCTCCCAGAAGCCCAATACGATTTTCAGTGTCTTATCGATGTCCGGTTTAGCTGGACACTCGTACAGTGCAGAGTATAGAGCTTTTTGCTAGAACATCTGTTAAACCATATGTCTTGGCACCTGGTTCAGATGGCGATAACTGTGGCACTAATGAGTCCATCCATCATTGCTGAGCTTTGCATTAACATAGCATTGGATTAGGGAAAGCGGCTTGTTCTGGCTTTGTAGTCAGATGTGTTTCGCCACGGTCTGCCGTGATACCATTTGCCTTGGCGAATCTGAAATTCAAAGGGGTACCGGCTGCATGCATTTAAAGGTTTAATATGTGCCTTGTAATCCTGGGCAGATTTAACATCTGAGCAGTGGTGAACGGGCCAATCTGTCAGCAATAGCTGTGGGTGCTGGCTAACCGCCCTCCACTTGGGCTGCCAAGGCTGGCGCAGCAGCCCCGTGCTCGCCCGTGGAGAGACTCGTCAGCGTTAATACGGTCTGATGCAGCCCTTCTCTCTGCCAGAGGAAAGTGTCTTTCCTTGTGGAATAACAGATAATTAAAGCAATTGCCTGAGAGTAATAATTGAAAAAGTGAAATTAAACAGCATTATGGAAAATAAAATGCAAATTGCTGTAAAAACAATGGAGTCGGGCTGACCTCCCAGCGGTACCAACTGTTACTGGAGAATGAGCGAGCGTCTGTTCGGGCTCAAACAACTGGCTGCTTCCCACTCCCTTTGTAGAGGAAACTGCCATCATCCTCAATGCCCTGTTCACCAGCATCTTGGGTTTTGGTGCTGATTGCCACAGAATAGAATGTGATATTCAGCATTCATTTTTCTTGCTAGGTACTGCGTATATGCACTCTTTAACAGGTCTTTGGACTGAGCACATGCAGATGGTATCCTGTGATGATGCATTGTGCGGGACCAACATAGTATTCCAGGAATTTAGATTAGAAAGGTATATAAGAACTCATGCCTCTGGCAAGGGGTTGAGGGACAAAACATTGACTATTTTGTTTTGCTTTCTGGAAGGACTATTTCCTCTCAAAGGAAAGAAGTTATGCCACACGAGTCCTTTCCCCCTGCTGTGCCCAGGTGAAGACATGGATTAGTATTCAGCAGGAGGGTTGGAGTATGGGCCATGAGCCTTTGGGGTAAACCATTTAGCTAACCTAACAGTGAATGCTGGGAGGCTTGCTTTTGGTCTTGGAAAAAAATGCATCTATAATAGGAGAGTCAAGTCCAATTTAACTTTATTTTATGTTGTTTGCATGTTGCTTTCCATGAGTTTTCTAATGTAACTTTTCCTTTTGAGATCCCACTGCATTTTGATACAGTTAATTAACTGGTTAAGATACCCTTTCGTTAGTTTGTTGATAAAACATTCACTGTTACAGTGCACCTGCCTATTCACCATGTTCATTACATTGGAAGAATATTTGTTGTTGGTTTGCACAAATTTTATGACCTCTGAAAGTTAAGAAGAGCTGAGTATACTCTGAATATTAGAAAAGCTTTGTTATTTTGCTTTTTTATTCAGTGCGGCCTAGAGAGAGTTCGGAGAAGATGCCTTGCTAGCATCCGCAGGGTTTCAGCTGTGGAACTGTGATGAAGAGTTTTGATCCCCTTTTTGGTTTTGATCAACTGTCAAGTTTGATGCTTTTCGGTTTTGAACTGAAATAAGTCGGTCGGGCCTGCTTGCCCTAAGGAGGAGTGGGAGCTATGATGTTGTGTGGAGGCTGCGGGAGGAGAGAAGGCCTATGGCTCTGGTTTCGCTCTTCTCCCTGGGTGGCAGGAGCAGTGGGTGAACCTCTGAGGAGACAGAAGACTTTTTTGAATTATCAGCATCATCTGCCTAAAGCAAGCACTAATTTGCACAGCAAACTGGGGTGTTTGTGCCAAACCTCAGCCAGTAAAATCTTGCTCAAGTGTACATCACCTTACCTTTATCTTGATTACTGGCAATGGCTAAGCAGGATATAAGTTCTTTTTTTTTGTTGCACAGAAACTTCTCTTTCCTCATTTGTCTCTTATTGGTTGCTTTTACTTACAGAAAAGATGTTTTTGAAAGGAAGATACTGAATAGAGAGGCATAGAGGACTCTTCTGCAATGACTTGTCTATTCCACCCGCACTTTCACCCCATCATATTTATGTTCTGTGATGCACATTCTGGTTTTCTGAACCTTTTTTTCAAAGTTGAGTGAAAAGCTGCCTTGAAGTGATCTATGAGGCTCCTTGTAAATTACTTGACTTGTAGTTTATTCTGTATCACAAACTCCTGACTCAGACATGGTTATAAAGAATATTCACCCGTGAAAAATACAGTATTCATAATTTGTTTGTTTCACAAAGGTTTTTTTCCTCTGTTTTTTCCCCCCTCTATTCACGTTTGATGCTATCTATGTCATTTAACCCTGAATGAACCATTCTCCCTCTCTTCTGCCTCAGTTTATCAGCTTCACGGATAAATATGGCAGTTTCCCCTAGATGCCCGGTCATCCTAGGTTTCAGCAACATGAAATACTGTAATCCTCCTGGTCTTAATTTAATTCTGCCCCAGTTAGCTAAGTCCTCTGGTCCGCATAGCTACCAGTCATTTAGTTTACACAGCAGCCTGTAGACCTTCCCTGGGGTCCTTTGGTGGCTGTAGTATCTGGTGCTGGGGGCTGTGCCGTGGAGCGTGGCCCCAGTGGTGGTGCCTTTCCCTCCTGCCGTTCTCTACTTTTCAGGTAGAACAGCTGCAGTGGAAGTTTGGTCCTTCTGTACAGTCCTGGTTGTAACTCCTCAGTCAGCCAGCGGCTGAAGCCCTCATGTAAATGAGACACCTGAATTTAAGGTGATGTTTACCAAAAGATATACTATTATAAATTCCTTGGCCATTTTATCCTGTGACTCTTCTCTGTTATTGCCTGCATTCGGGTTGTCTTCTCCTCAGTGGTGTGATATGTGGTAGGTAGCCTAATACCCCCAGGCCCCAGTTTCCTCAAATAGCTGCAGGTCTTAATGAATTACTGAAGAATAAGAACAGCTGGTAGGCTTGGCTGCTTTTAGAAAAGGGTAAAATTGTCTGCTGAAAAATTTTTGAGGAGCTGTCTTGTGGTGTGTTGGTCCTCAGTAGTGGGTTTTTGTGCAACTTTTTTCCTTCATTGTCTTCTACCTAAGCAGATTGTTTTGGCTTGTGCTGCAGGATAAATACTGTAGTTCAGTGTGAGCTGTGTGAGCTGATATAGACCTTAAATCACTGTGTCCAGAATCCATACTTCTGTGAAATATGTGGTTTTGGTTGTTTGTTGTTATTTTTTTTAAACCAAGAACACTGCATTCAAGAATCAAAGCTTTCTGAAAAGCTCTTTTATTTTGTTTTAAAATGTACTTTTTTGGATTTTTTTTTTGTATGTTCAACATTTGTTCAATTTGGCTCAAACTAAGAGGCTTTAAAATGCTCAGAAAAAGTGAGTGTTGTTTTTATTTGTGTAGTGGTATGGCCAGGGACATGGCAGTATGAATTTTGCTAGTTTACCTCCGGTGGCTTTTATTATAATAAAATAAATTAGAATTGCCACCTCTAAAGGGCCAGATGGCTCTCAATTAAATTATTTCATCAGAGCCCTTGATTTCTTCAGTAGGAGGGTCAGTGCAGCATGAGAGAAATTTGAGCTACTTCAAAGGGGACAAGTTTGTGTAAGAGCAGTGCATATTACCAAGACATTTAAAGTAATCATGGATTTTTCTGTACTGCAGTGCAGCATGCAGGATAAATCTTAGCTTGTCACATTTGTTCATGATCTTCAGTGTATGTTTGCATGGGAAAAGATGTGTGGCTTTTCTTGCTAATAAATGAATGCACAGTTCTTCGGAAAGTAGAACCTTATTCTGGTTTGCTGTGTATAGGAAACCAGAAAGTTAAAGCAAGTCCTATTAATTTCCTACTTGAAAAAATATTTAATTCTTCCTCTTAATAATCAAACAAAAGAAATTGCTACTTCACCTTCTTTTATACTAAGAAGATAGGACTATTTAGGCATATTACTTAAGCTATAATTCTAATTCATCATCTGCATGAAAAAAAAGATTTCTTAGTCTAAATTTTATAAATAGAATCAGAAATATAGTCCCACTTTGTTCAGTAATTTAATCTTTTGTGGGGGAAAAAAATGAAAATTTTATTTATAATTTCCTACAATAAATATATGCCATGCTTTATTATGTTCCTAGTATGTTAATAAATTTCAAAATGCAAAGAATATATTGAGACATTTGTGTAAAAGAAGAAAATAGAATAATAATAATAATATTAACAGCAACAGGAACAACAATAATAATATTTTAGAAACTGTTTTAGATTTTTCTCCATTTGGAAATTGTGTCCTAAATGCTCTAAAAGAGTATGTGTGTCTGTGGAAAAGTGATGGATAGGTGCATGTAAGTAAAATTTAAACAGTATAGTTATTTGTACTGTTTTCTCCCCTCACTTTTTTTTTTTTTAAAAAAAAAAAAAAACCAAAATGATCTGGCAGAGATTGTGCATTGTTGCTGGCATTCAAACTATCCACAGACAACCCTCTTTCTTTCTTTCCCCCATCAAAAAAAGACATTTCTCCCTTTTACATAATGAGTAAACCCAGGAATGTTTTGGAACATGTTGTTTACAAATTCCCCTTTCCTCAAGGCAGCAGAGGTTTACTTCCCTGGGCTGCTGGGGGCATCTTTCCAGCCCTCACGCTGCTGGTGAAGTTATGATTGCAGCTTTGGGGACTGAGTTGCTCAGACAAACTGTGGACTTGTGCCCTGCTCACCATGTATAACTTGCCCTCTTCTTTGCTCCCAGTGGCCGTTCAGTGAATCTGATCACAAGCTAATCCATTTGGTGACGATAATATATGGGGGAGGGAGAATGTTTTTGGGAAGGTTTTTTATATTCCAGGTTTGTGTTTTTGCATGAGCACAGTAGGGAAGGTGAGGAGAGAGTGAGTGCAGGGCAGCTGATAGGGCACTGCTGCCAGAGTAACGCGGGTGTCACTGCAACCAAAGTGTTGACATCTTCTGATCTCTGGAGGCATCCCGGCATCCAGCCGAGAGCCTGAGAAGGCAATCAGAGTTGACTGTAATTATTAGCAGTAGAGCAGACTTATTTTAAGGTGTTTACAGTAGGAAAGGGATGGGGATGTGTAAGGTTGAACTGTCCAGGCTTATAAAAACCACTAGTATGAAAAAAATGGTTGTGGAAAATTTAGAGGGAACATCACTGCAGACAGGTATCTTACTGCTATTTAAACAAAAAAAAGCAAAAGCCACCACTTTTCAGCCTGAAAAGCTGAGGGAGAAAGGCTGATGAGTTTAAAGTTTGTATAAGATATACACTTAAATTCTATCAATTAAATAAGATGTTGGAATTTAGATTTTTCTGGTTCCACTTATGTTCTAAAAGATCCACTAAAATTGCATTTCATGTTTATTAAAAGCTTGATTTCTTTCATGAGGCAAAAGAGAGATATTTAAGACTAATTGTTAATTTACCTAAGATTGTTTTTAAGCTATGTAGGCTTTGCTGTTGACTTTATTTAAAATATAGATGATCTAATTTCATTGCCTGAAAAAAATTTAATAAAATCATGTACCTATCAAATTAAAAATAACCTTGAAGTCAGAGAGATTTATTTAAGATTGTAATTTTAAATGCCTGAAATGCCAGAATTAAAGAGGTTTTTTCACAGGCTAATATTTCTTTTAATCAAGTGTTTATAGAGAGTAGTTCTTTGTGAAGCCCAGAGTTATTTTCACAAAAGAGGAGAACTGCCTGGTGGTGACCTCTCTTAAATGAGCAATTCAGGGTTATCAAATCAGACAGCAAGGGACTGGAGGAACCAAGGATCACACAGGGTACAGCCATTACCCATTAGTATAACTCCACATTAATTTTAAATTGAATTTTTAAAACTTAATTGAGCAGCATTTTCAAGCTCTGTTCAGTGTGAGCAGGACATAAATTGAAACAGTATGTACCAGAAACTCTTAATAAGCAGAGAGCACTGCTGCCTTTCTTCCCTCTCTTTTAAAATCAGTAGTAATGCTCTGACATTAAAAAGAAGAATTTAATTAAGAGATCGTGACAGTGCATCTGAACTCTCAGAGAGCTAATGGCTTACCAGTGTAAGGGATATGCACTGAAATGAATGCAGGGTTTTTTCTTTAACATTCGTTTTTGGATAAGAACTCTCTTCTGTTTGAACTTTTCATCATTTTAATGATGGAGAAATATTCTAATGGATAAGCTGTACATGAAGAAAGACTTTGAAAATGTAGTTGTGCAGTTGCATTCCCAAGAAACAAATTCTAATATAGAGAAATTAGAGCAACTGTTCCAAGCCTTTTAAGATAATATGGTAGGAAATCACTGATGTAAATAAAAAAGAAAATCTGAGGTGGTGTTGTTCTAGAACTGCAAAGCTTGTTAAATTTTATTTTCATTAATTTCACTGAAAGGGCATTAATATTTCATTTTAAGTAGGAGCCCAATTCACTTTGCTTCTCAACTTAAAGCATGCAGATGAGCTTAAGTAAGCAAGTTCTGATTTTCGGAGTGTAAATTATTTTATATATCAAGCTTGGATGTGCTTCTCTGCTGCAGACTAAGCACTTGGCATTCCAGTTTAAAGCACCGGACCTACTGAAACTGAGGCTTTCATTTTAGAAAACTCCCTAATATTTATTTTTCCCTTCACAGCAGAACAAGAATGACTGCATTACATGGTTTACTTGTCAAGTTTGCTATCATATAAGTTTTAAAAATACACTTTCAGTTTATTATTGGCTGCTTGGTATTTTTGACAATCACATGACAAGTTTGTATTTAGTGGGGGAGCTTGACTTCCTTTTGGCAGGTGGCTATGGTGTGGTAAGGCCATAAGTGCATGGGGCAAGCCTGAGAGGAAGAAAGTACTATGAGGTTTGTTGAAGGAGGATGGGGAATGCAGGGCTTGAAAATCCTTCTTTCAGATTTAATATTTTCTATCAGGAGAAGCCAGCTAGTTGGAGGGGAATGTGTACCTCCCACAGAATAATTTTACTGTTGTTTAAGCATCACTGAAATGAAGCCTTTAACATCATCTCTCATTTGCTTGATATTGGAATTTAATAATTTCATTGATTCCTGAATTTCAATAAGGCCTTTCATTTGTAGGAGTATTTGCAGGCATCAGAAAACTTCCTTAATTTTTCTAAATGGGAGTCAGATACTCACAGAGCTGAGGAGGGAGCCTGTGTCTGTCACAGGGTAACTTGGCTACATCACAGTTGGTCCAGGTATCCTAGTGACCAACATCCATTGCTTTTGCCCTGGGGAACACCCTCTCAGAGACCACCCCTGTGATAACCAGGCTTGTGGTGGTTATGGGATAATGACAGTTTTAGGGAAAAACAATGACAGTACCTCTTGGAAGAGTCATGTGTGCCATTTTGCTCTGGAGATCTGTTTTCACTCTTGGTATCTTGCTCCTCTTTCTGGACCAGCCCTGCAGACAGAGCTCACGCCTGAGGAGTAGCTCCTTGTTTTTCCTGGGGAAATGACAAAGAGGGTGGATGGGTGAGAGAAACTGGATGGTGTCTTGCTGCAGTGAGAAAATCACACCAGTAAACCTGCAGCTGGTAAAAACAATGGCATGGTCTTTTTAGTGGAATATGAGCGACTGAAATCTGCCTGCTTGGTGTAAATAGAATTAATCTGTTTAAACATATTAATAGTTAAAATGAATGCTTGTTTCAGTGAGTGTGAAGTGATGATGGACCCCTGGTTAATCTACCACAAAACTGCTTAAAGTGACTAACCCATGCTAGAATGACAAAGGGTAGATGTTAAATGAAGGGTCTGAGTGTTATGGAGTACTCCTGCCTGTGACAGGAGGCTGGCTGATATACACATGCAGCATTAAATCATCTCCTTTTTATGCCCTTTGTGTTTTGCCACAGGCTTTCAGGTTATTAAATTCTGTGGCTCAGCAGTAGTGCTTTTTGTGTTAGAAAGCTTGGAGTTTAAAACCTCAATGAAGTTTCTCATTCCAGAGGTTGATTAGAGCTAAAAATGTCCACAGAGTTCACACTTTGCTATGTATTGAACAGAAAGGGTGGTTATAAGCAAATGCTGACATTTTTCTAGGGACTGAGCAGTACTGAGTGCTCAGAAACTGTATCCTGGTCAGGGAATAATATGTAGTTGATCCATGGGAGAGAGCAGTGACATTGTTCACTTGGTGCATGTTTCTGGGGGATTTTTAATGCTGACTTTTGGTGGAGGGTCTGTTTTTCAGCTGAAATCAAAAGTGAGCATTTAATGTGAATGGTAATAAGGAAAAAGGATCCCACAGAGCTCAAACTGTTTCTATCTTACTGACCTGTCATCTGGCCCTGCAGCTCCAGACAGATTAAATTTTTCAGTGATTTGTGGTAGCTATGATTTTTTTAAGAACTCTCTAAGATCCTTCCTTTAAATGAGATCTGTGTTATTCCTCTTTTAGTGACTTCCTGCCCTCCACTTTTTATTTCAGCTAGCTTTAGATGGATAGGTGGTGCTTAGTATAACAAAGCTAAAATTTTAGAAGGTATTGAGCTTGGAGAGATAAAAGGTAGCCTTAAAAAGGAAACATTGGTTGGTTGGTGAAAAAGTGCTGTTGCAAACATTTGAAATCCTTCAATGCCAGGTTTGTTTAAATATACCTTACAATACCCCCAGTGTATGTGTTGTAAATCTGCCTAAAGTTGAATGAATTTTCTTGGAAGTATGACTGCTACTCCTGGGCTGTCCTAAGATGATCCCAGCTGTGAGACAGTTGCAGCTGTGTATGTGATGGTCATGTCATGGTCATGGTCATATTTTGTGCCAGTGCAAAATCCTGATGGTACTTTTCACCGCCAAACTTGATTTTTAAATGCTATTGAGTGCTGCTCGTTTCTTGATGGGATCTCAGCACTGAGCTCTTCTACCATGGAAATGCAGCACGGGCTGAATGCATTTGGGTTGAGGTTTTGTTTTTTGTGCCTTCTTTGTATGATGATAAGGATGAATGACTTTTATATGTTTTGAGATAACTCTGCCGTGGTTACTCTTATTTTCAGAGAAGAAATGGAGAAGATATTCCAGTTGCTCAGACTAAAAATATCAATCACAGAAGATTTGCAGCTACCTTTAAGTTGCAAGAGGTGACAAAAACCGACCAGGATTTATACCGCTGCGTAACTCAGTCAGAGAGAGGTTCTGGAGTGTCAAACTTTGCTCAACTTATTGTTCGAGGTAAAGTTTTAATTATTTTCATTTTATCCAGTTAAATGCTTTTAATACCAGTGCTTTCTGCTTACATTTTTTATTTAGCCTACATTTGCCTTTATCTGAAATGATCATACAGATAGCCCTGTGAAATTGTCATAAGATCAAAGACTGGTTTGTAAAGCTTCTTACAATTGCTTTCCACGGCATGTATCTGTGTAAAACCCTGATCCCATAGTGTGTGCAATGTGCCTGCATGTCTTTTCTGTGGATGCTATGTGTTAAACTTAAGGTGCAAATCAGATTCCACCTGTATGTAGTTACCATTCTCTTTTAAAATGTGTTGCCTTGAGCACACTGGTAGTAGAGCAAATAATACATTATTCTGTTACCTGGGAGACAGGTAGATAAAAAGAGTTGTAAACTTTCACCTAACCAAGGACTGGGAGCATTGTGGAGATGTTCTGTGATGATTTCACAGAAAGAAAGGAAAGAAAACTTGCTTTTCCCATTTGAAATACCTTTTTGATTGAAATTAGTTCAAAAGCCTGCTGGTGTGCAACCACAGCTTGTTTGTGGTGTGATCAAGTTGGTGATTCTTTTATTTTTGCATTTTGTGCTCCGGAAACATGTAATCTTGACTGGAAAAGGATATGGTTGAACATAGGAGTTCAATTTTCACTTCCAAAATTGTGTGCTGCATGGCCTGGGATAAGCTATTGAACCAGCTCTTACCTCATTGTGTCACATCCAAAACCATCCATTTCATTCTGAGTTGTGATGAGGCTTACTGGTTTGTAACTGGGAAAAAGAAGTGGTGTACCAAATCTATTTGTGGGGCTGCTGCCTGGTGGAGGGGCTGTTTTGGCCAGAAGGGGCAGGGGTCTGACACACAGTGGGCTCTCGCTCTGTTTGCTGGTGAAGCAATGGTCTGTTTTGCTCAGTTTGGCATCTTGTAGTCAGACACTGAGTCCGGAATGGGGACTGGGAAAGTAAGTTTGTCCTCAGCCTGTAGAAATAAAAGTAGTGTAGGAAATGCCCTGACCTATTTTTTATCTGGTATTTGCTGGCAGAGGTCTTTTCCCTGGGAGACCAGTTGATTGAGGTCAACCAGGTTTTATGGCTTCTATAAAACATCAATAAAAATGGGCCTTGCTGACTATACAAAGATTTAGACAACATGTTAAGAGCTTCTTTTTATTGTTAGATGTACCTTTTTTCTAGCAAACTGCAAGATGCTCTTCATCCTAATAAATTGAAATAAGTCCTTTTGAAGCATGAAAACAGATATTCATTGTTAGAAAGGCAGGGCAAATCAATGTATTTATCCAAAAAATGAAGTTTTCTATTTTTTTTCTAGTATAAAACAGCAATAAAATGATGTTAAGAACACTATTTGTCTCAAAAAAAAGAGACAAGAATATAAAATTTCATAGAACCGTCTTTTAAAATGCATCATATTGTCCTGCTGAAAAACGTATGTAATTTCATAGATAACAGCCTATTTATGGCTCAAACCATAAATCTGATATTTAGCTATATATATATAGCAGCTATAGAGGTTTGGGGTTTTTTTTTATTTTAAGGTTAATTTTACTCCTTGTGTGCTTTTTTATTAGAATTTTAACTTTTTAAAAAATAAATGTATATACTCACATGCACACATACATACATATATATATATAAAATACTTAAAAAACCCCCAAAAGGTAAACCTTCCAAAACCATTTTCATCTATTTGACATCATGCTAAAGAACAAAGATATATGTTTTATAGTTGGATTTATTGCTTGCTGTTGTATTTGAAAAGCAATATAGAGTAATATATTTTCTTGTTTGTCTGGATAACCGCTAAATAAATCTTGTTAGCCAAAAAAGCATACCCATACCCTTAGGGATCAGCTACCCTGGTGTTAAAACTGTACTGAAAATTAACCATAATGACAGGTCCTATATCTCAGTGGCACTTTAAAGCTGACATCCTGCTACATGGATACAAAAGATGATAATTTTAAAGGAAATTTTTGGGCCACTGATATGAATTGCCTTTAATAAGAGCTGGCATAGTATTGCCCATTGTCAAAGATGACCCAGGGGGAAGAGTTTATTAGTGCGTTTCCTTCTAAACTGGAAGTGACAGGGCATGCTTGGGGCCCTTTTGTTGCTGTTTGCAACAAATGAAAATTTCGTTGCAGAATTCTCATGCTGAAGAGTATTGATCTGTGTGTTCTCACAGCCAGAGGAGGGGAAAAAAACGATGAAACACAATTTACTTTGTCATGGCTTTAGTATTGCTTCCAGATAATTCTGAGTAACGATAGGGTCTTTGGTTTGTAGAAGCCAAACTATATTGACAATGCTGTTTATTAGAGAGCCAGGGATGCAGAACAGGAGTTGTTGCTCAGTAACTCAAAACCTTGGTGTTTAGATACATGGCCAAGATATGAATATATCTTGGGATATATGCCATGTTTATACAGACATGTGGTACCATAACACAGGTGTAGAGGCATCTGACACTTTCCTGATGAGCAGACAATAAGTTAGTCTTGGTAATGAAAGTTTCCAGTTCTATAATGTACGTTATGTTGAAATATCTTTATTTCATTTTGAGCTTTAGCAGAAGAATTACTTTTAGTGGAGTTCTAAACTCGATTACAAATGTAGTTACTTGGGAGGGATGGTATACATTTAAAGACCTTGAAAGGGATAACTCAATTACTCTGATTAGTTTTTTGAAGAAAAATTGAACTAGGATAAGATTTGTAATTAAATGATGAGATTTTACCAAAAGTAGTTCCAGTCAATGATTTAATGTCTCACCTTTGTTTAGAGCTGGTCTTCAGCTCCCAGCTCAGTGGCTGCATTGTATTGATTTTTTTACATGGTTTCTATGGCATTGCTATTATTCTTGGATGCGTGCAGAAGGAGTTCTCCCTTTCCCCTTCCTTTTGCAGGAAGTTTGGTTCTGTCATTACTGTAGGTTGACTTGCCCTCCTGAATATGTCCATCAGATTAATTGCCTATTTATATTTTCCCCGGTAAATTGGCAATTTCTGGAAAGGAAGTTTCTTTAAGTCTTCAGGGCTGTCTGCAATGGAACTTGAGGGAGATGCTGGGAGGAAGGAACAATATCTGTGATAGATAAGAGTGAACAAGAAGACACTGGTTTCTTTCTTTTTACTTGTCTCTTACTTGCTTTTGAGAACAAGTGTATCATGATCTCAAAGTCTTTCTGCTCCCCTTGCTACTTACTGTGGAATTGTAGAAATTAAGTGCCCAAAGAGATCGCCTGTGCCCTGTCTCATGTGTATACTTGATATATACAACTGTGTAGCCTTTCCAAGTTACAATATCAAATGTTCGGATCTTCAGTCAGTAGAGAACTTTGCCCTGTAATCAGTTCTTGTACTGTTTAATTGTTCCAAGCTCTTAAAAATGTACTGGAATGTTTCTCTGAAGTTGTCAGTATTTACCAGAAAAGTTACCTTGTGCATCAAGAAATGAGATAGTGTCCAACACAGCAGCTGTGATCAACTTCTTAGTTGATGGGGCATGTTAAAAGTGGCTGTGAGATGGGGATGAAGCTGGTGTTACACTCCCATGTGGTTAGTTAACAAAACTTCATAAAATAATCCAAACTCAGTTTGTCCTCATTTGGAATGTCTTACTCTTGGGCAGTCTTGCAGGGATCATTAATAAAATCAGCATTTTCTTTGGCTGCAGTACTTGGAAGATACCGGTGATAAGTCTCTATTTTCATTTTAATATATATTCATAACAGTTTCTTGCTCTGATTGTCCAAAAAAAAAAAAAAAGAGCAAACCACCTTCTTAAACAGTATGAAAATGAATTTCACTTTATATAAAGTGTTTGTATGCTTTCCCAAGTTTATTTTCCTTTAAAGTAGCTGCACATTGTTAGCAAAATGATTGTACAAAACTTGATATTATGCCATTAAATGCTGAAAAATCAGCAGGAAATATGGCGCATATTATTTTATGTAGTGGATCTTGCACATATGAGTTGGAAGAAAATGTTTGTTAAAGATAAGGGAGAAAAAGATGAATCAAAATGTATGAATCAAGTGTAGTACTTGTTAATCTGTGGATAGTTCTATCATATGTCTGGTTCTACTGATAAATTTTTAAGTTTTATTTGAGCCATAAATTACAGCAACTTTTTATGTTTTTACTATGTGAATTTTTTCTTTCTTTTCAACAATTCTTTATCCAACCAAAATGGCTTTTCTGTGCTGGGTTCAAAGCAAGGGGAGGTCTCTGCCTTGATTTATAGTTTTAATATGTAATTGTCTTCATGTGTCCAGTAAATCCAAGTTAGTAACAGCAAAGGCAGTGTTCCTCTACCGTCTTCTGAATGTTCTTCCAAAAATCATAAGTTCTGATGAATTCAGCAGTTTGTATGAGTTTGTGGATATCGTTGTTTCTTGTATTTGATTTGACATTACAAGCAGTCTCTCTTCTAAGTCATCAGGTTCAAGTTTTGGTAACGTTTGTGATTATATTCTTTGTTTGCCTTACTGGGCTGAGTTTGCCATCAGGAGTAGTTCTTGTTGTGCAAGCCTGGCAGTGATTTTTCTGCCTTTCTTGTCTGAACCTCTTTAGGGATTTTATAGAGGAAAACTAGTAATTTGGCCGGTTCCTGGTGATGCTAGAGCTGTGAAGATAGAGTTTGACCCTGACAAGTAATTCTCATGGGAGCATTATTCTTTTTCTCTTACAAGAAAGCTTTGAAATATTTCTATTTGAGAAAGCTGTGGACTGAAATGCACTTTCCAAATTTCACTGATACGTGTTTTGCCTGGAAAAAAAAGTGAAATCTCTAAGCTTGCTTCAGATGTGTGTACTCAATTTTGTGACTTAGTTTATTTGTTCAGTATAATAACAGACTTAAAAATATGCCAAGGAGAGCACTAGGTGGCAGGTAAAAAATAAATACATCGGATAGCCTGAATTTATACTCCCTGCTTTCAAGACTGAAGTATTTTTATACCAGTTTTGCAAAATGTCCCCGTATTTCTGTCCTCCATTATTAAATTCTCTGCTAAATATGAAATTTGTAAAAAAAAAAAAAAAAAAAGAGAAAAAATTCCCTTCTGGTGATATTACCCACCATCAAAACTATTAGACAGTTCAGGTTTTTAGTGATGCTTTGTAATATGTTGAGAAATTCAGTCTCCAAGAGACAGTGGCTTTGGACTGTATCTTTGAAGAGGGCCTTTGGTGTGTGTTTTTCCAAACTCACTGAATTTCAGACCAGAGAGGAAACTGGGGAGAGAGATTTTGCAGTCCAAGTCCATTTATTGAAATCTTTAGGCTTTACGTCACTACCTTGTATAATTTTCCTTTTGAATCATCACCAGACTTCAACAGAGGTATGCAAATATTTTATTTGAGTCAGAAGACCCCTGTGGCTGCTATGCTTGGTTCATAAGATGCATTCCTGGAGTATTGATATTAATACTGGTACACTTTTGGACACTCAGCTCATCTTCAAAATTACTTTATACTCTAAGTTTCCTCATTAGTTGTAGCCTAATTCTCTCATGGCTGTATCCCTGCAGGAAGAGCAAATGACAATGTTATAATTACTTTGCAGGAGTTGGAAAAATAAGGAAATTATTTTGTGAAGTTTTTCTAAACCTTGCTAATAAAACACAAATTATATTTTGGGTGTATATTTAGGTATAAGCATTCTTCAGAGAGTCCAGGATCCAATTAACTTGATCTTTTTGTGGTATTCACTGGTTTTAATTTCTCTACTGTATTGAGATCTTATCCTCTTTAAGTAGGTTTAACATGTGAATCTTCCTATTTTCAATCCTCTGTTTCTTACAGAAGGTAAAGAGGGGCTGTCGCCCCGAAGTCAAATCCTGCCTCCTTTACGTAAAAAGAATGAAACAAGAATATAGGAAAAAGCCTCAGAAAGTCTTTACGTTCATATTGAATAAATTGAGCCAGATAGGAGTCTCAATTTCATCATTCATCTACATATCAGAAAGAATAGCAGCTTCACTTTCTGCTCAGACAACTCTTCTGTGGAAGTAACTCTGCTCATCTCCTTTGCTCAGGCAAAATTTGTCACTGGTTCATATAATTAATAGGCGCATTGCTCATTTTCTTTAGGAAGTGAAGGGAAGTTGCTTTTGCTGGAGAAGCAGGAGAAAATAGTTTTGACTGGATTTTTCAAAGAATCCAAGGAGATTTTGTTTCACATGAGGTAACAGAAATGTCAGGTACTTTGGCATAGGCTCCATGTCATCTTTCTGTGTTGAGCAGTCTTGGCTGCACACGTTTACATTTGAAATGACAGTCACAGAATGGCTGAGATTGAAAGGCACCTCTGGAGGTCATCTGGCCCAGACTCCCCCTGCTCAAGCAGAATCACCTAGGGCTAGTTGCCCAGGATCATGTCCCGATGGCTTCTGAATATCTCCAAGGATGGAGATTCTGCAGCCTCCTTGGGCGTCCTGTGTCAGTTCTCAGGCCTCCTCACAGTAAATAAAGTGTTTCCTGGTGTTCAGAGGGACCTTCCTGTAGTTCACTTTGCGCCCAGTACCCCCTGTTCTTTCACTGGGCAGCAGTGAAAAGAGCCTGGCTCTGTCTTCTTTGCACCCCCCCCTTCAGGTGTTTATACACATTAACAGTATCCCCCGAGCCCTCTCATCTCCAGCTGACCAGTCCTCCTGAAGTCTTTCTAATGTGAACTGGTGCTTTATTGTAGTTCTGATGTGTTCTTCAGAAAGACCTGAAACACTTAAGGCAAAGCACACGTTTTGCTTTTATTTCATAAGACGTGAGTTTTGTACTGATTACATAGGCTAAATTAATATTCTCGTTAGACTAAAACTAACATTTTCAGGGCTGATATGCATCTTCTTAATGTATTCTCTGAACTTAAAGGTGACTGGTCTGGATCAGAGCAAAACCCCAAGTCCTGTAGCTCTGTGTCCTGCCCTGATAGCCAGTGTTTGGGTCAGAGTATCAGGGAAAAGTAGATGTAGAGGAATCCTTTGTTTACATAGAATTCTTCTGTCCCAGGGGTCTGTGGTTCAGACATCTTCTAAGTAAAGGGCAACACCCTCTCAGCCTGGACATAAGCATTATGCCTTAGCTTCTCACTCATAAGCATGCAGGAACCAAAATGGATTAATGATTAACTAAGTAATTTACTTGGTGCAAGGGCCGTTTTCTATTTATAGTTTTCATTGCCTGGTGTATACTTTTCCCTGACATGCATGATGGATATTGATGCTTTGTGGCACTCTGATTCACAAGTCCAAGCAGCATGAGTTAACTGCAAGGCTTCATAGTGCCTGCATGAGAGCCCCCAGGATAGCAAACTCTGTGAAAGTCTTCTTCTCTGCTTGCTTCTCAGTGGCAAGAAGCATGATGGGGATACTCTTTCCAGAGGCTCAGGGTGGAAATCAGCAGAACAAAGGAAAAAGGAGAAGGAAGGCTGGGGATGCCGACAATTAGCTGGATCGATGTTTGCATGGCTATTTTTACTTCTTTTTAAGAATTGCTTTTCTATATGTGAATATAGTTGCATTTCTAGGCATCTGGTTACATCTAGAACTACAGATAACTTTTCTTCTGTCATTCCTATGTATTGGGTGTGACCCTATTTTGTGTCCAGGAATGAACACATAGCAGGCCTGACTGGTTTTCTGATGGCCGTCTTTGACCATGTTACATAAACGTTCAGACAGGAATGTGCTCTCAAAGCAAATCTCCAGAAAAGGGCCCTTCCCTGCTTGCCAGGCAATGGACTGCTACTTGCTCTTGTCAGGTCTTGTGGAGACTTTGCTATAGCTTGGCAGCAAAATAAATACAGCTGCAGGGTCAAAGAAAATCAGTTGAGGCCTATAATGGGTGGTGACCTGGGATGAACTTGACTGGGTGGCTCACAGTGGCGGAGGAGTTCGCTCTGTTCTGTCAGGCTTAGTGCTGGCTTTAGGTAATATTCCTCAGGGGTTTTCTGCCTCTGTGGCAGACCAGGTATTACCAGGCCCCTCACAGGCAGCATAAGCTGGGTATCACCTGCTCTGCCTAATCCAGTAAAGCCAAGATACGATGCAGCTTCACTCAGCCTGATTCAAAATGGTGTTGCTGGTGATGCCACAGATGTGGCATCAGTGACTGCATGAGCGAGGTCTCACTGTTTAGGTACTCTCCTATACCTCTGCCATTTTCTCATGTGCCTCCTTATTGTGAAAGTACTTAAGTGAATCTAAACACCAAATAAAGTATTTGGGAAATTAAAATCCAACTTTGAATAGTGGGATTCTTGTTGGCCTTTAAGCTTGCTGGGAGTCAGTGCAAAGGGAAAAAAGAGGCAAGGGAAAAACTTTTGGCAGGTGTCACTTCAGGGAGGAAATAGGGGGGTTCTTTGTTTCTTATATCTGTGTTTTATCCAAGTACAGTGACATGAAGATCATTTGCAGTAATGTGATTTTTCTAGTCTTAATTAGAGATGTCTCCAGACTGCCCCACCACATCACTGCTGTATTTCACTTGGATAATTTCCCTTCCAGTATCTGGTCTATCTCTACAATTATTTAAATTAAATATTTCATTTGAATACTGCAGCTCAGGATGGTCTCTCTCAGTTTAAATGCCACTGACATTAGCGTGGAGGTTAAAATATTTACTTAAGTATAGACAAAGTTCCCTTACCTGCCATCATTTTCTAGTTTGGGGGAGGGGAAAATCCCTCTAGGTTTGACATCTATGTATTGTGCAGAGTTGTTAAAAAGGGTGCCGATGAGTAGATGCATGGTAATGATGAAAAGGAGTGCATTTGGAATTCAACATAGATGGCAGAAAATGCAGGATGTCAGAGAAGCCATATATTAAAGGGAATTTGAATTGGAAACTGAATCCCAACCTGCCACTGGGGGCATTTTGATCATTTTGATTTATTAAACTTTTATAACAGCATTCAGATGAAGCTGAATTAAAACGCTTAGTCTTGGGTGGTTTATGGTACACAAGTCATCATGCTGGTGAAGTCTCGCCATGATCAATGTAGAGTTAATTTAAGTTGCTTTTTGAATGCAGGTGCACCTGTGTGCTTTAGTCTGTATTTAAAAATCTAACGGAGTTCTAATCCGGAATCACTTAACAAAAATACAAAATGAAGCCACACCGACATTTATTTTCAGCTGCATTTGAGTGAATCTTGCTATTAAATTGTAGTTGAACCGCAGGAAAACAAACTGCATATATATTCCTATACCAATTTTATATATTGATAAATATACATGCATTATAAAATAGCTAGCTATGAAAATATAACTATTTCCTTGAAAATGGATCGTACTGCTAAAGACATAGACGCTTGCATTGTAGTGTTCTGACCATCTCCCAGCCTCAGCAGCTGTACGTAGTCTCAGCGAGCACTGTCCCTGCAATAAAAAGAAATCAATTACTATTAGAGTGGCACTGCAGGTTAAAGGCATTACAGGTTCACACTCAGTTTTGCAGAAAGGAGATGATACTTCGCTGCAAATGGGGAATGATGCAAAAGATGGATGAGACAGAGTTCAAGGAGCAGTACTGTGAGGGTCTGGCACTATCATTCCAAGCTGTCTCAGAGACATGATGAATGATTCAGTGGCAAGAAGCAATAATTCCCAATGATGACAGATTTGTCTCCAGATCTTGAGCCCACTGTATGCTGTCTACCTGTTGGTGTTCTAGTGGCATAATGATTCCTGATATGTTGTGAAGAACTAAACTGCTGTACTTAAGCAACTAAATTGGTATGTTGAATTTAGTAGCTTAGATTTTTTTGCCAGCTTCTAGGAAAGCAAGTAGCATATCAAATGCTCCTGCACATGGTAAATTTAATTACCTCCTATTTATGCGTGGTACCTGTTGACAGGATCTTGTAAGCTATACTAACAGGATATGTAATTTGTTATCTCCAGAAATCACTTTTTATGTGTCCTCTGATCATTATCATGAAACATGATAAATTATCTAGCCCACGAGTTGTAAATGGAAATGAAATGCATAATTTGATTCTATGTCTAAATTGTTGCTGGAAAAGTTGTTGCAATTATAATGGAATTTATCTCATAAAAACATCCTTTGTAATGTACCAATGACCTTTAATCATCCCCTTGGTTGGGGAGTTATTTGAAGATAATTTTAAAGAGATTACAAAAAGTTCACTCAGAGTAGTTTGGATAGAAGATTTTTTCTTTCCTAAAGAGTTTTACATATTTGTCTATTTAATAATTCGTATTGTAGGATTTTTCTGCAGTGTTAAGTGCTGGAATATTTGCAGAATTATATAGAAAGTGGTGAGAAACATATCTGCCGCTCCTGAAGAAGAGGGAAGCTTAGCTACATGCAGAAAGATAGATTTCTTCCTGCTGAGATGCATTGTTGAATTTGGATGTGCTGGTTTACTAGAGAGCTTGTCATTTAGATTGATATGGAACTGCTAACAGGCGTGTCTTGGAGAACATTTAAGGAGTGTTACAAGGAAAATAAATGTGTTTCTCTCCCCTGTTTCTCAGGTATGTTCACATTGCTAATGGCAGAGTCTGTGTCCTACCTCCTTCATGAGGAAGGATGACAGTGTTGCTCAGGACTGATGTTTGAATTTTCATCTCTTCCCTAAATTTGTTGTGATTTTTATTTTATTTCTTTTTAAACTTTGTTTCCAGGACTGCATCTACAAAATTTCATGCAGTTATTCTGTGCCCATTTTGTTAGCCATTTAGATTTTAAAACTTTTAGCATATCTTGTGCTGTCAAACATTTTGTGTGTACCATCCCAGCTGATGTCTATATGTGGCATCAAGTGCAATTCTTCACTTTCCTGAATTCTTTACTAGTAAACCAAAGAGAAAATTTCTGTAGATGAGTCTGGGGACTAAACAGAGAAAAAACTCTGTGAATAGTGTTAGGAAAAAGTGAGAGCACCTTCTTAGGAATCAAAAATTGCTTAGGAATTGACTTATATTAGAAACCTTACGAACTAATAAGAATGGTCAGTAGGGATGGTAAAGAAAAGCCTCTCAACAGTCAAATTACATGAGTTACCTTTTTCCTTCAAGAAAGAGGATGAAAGCACAAAATAACACAATGATAGAATTATCAAGGTTGGAGGAGACCTTTAAGACGATCAAGTCCAGCTGTCAACCTGGCACTACTGCTGTAAGCCCTAAACCGCCAAACCATCACCCAGTGCCAGATCCAGACACCTCTTAAACACCTCCAGGGATGGTGACTCCACCTCCTTCCCAGGCAACGTATTCCAATGCCTGACCACCTGAACAGTGAAAAAACGGTTTTTGAACACCTAATCTGAATCTCCCCTGTCTCAGCTTAAGGCCATTCCCTCTGGTCCTCTCACTGCAGGCACAGTGGGAGAGATCAGTCCCCACCTCACTGCAACCTCCTTTCTGGTAGAGAGCGATGAGGTCTCCCGTGAGCCTCCTCTTCTCCAGACTAAACAAACCCAGCTCCCTCAGCTGATCCTTATAAGACATGTTTTCTTGACCTTTCACAAACCTGGTTGCCCTTCTCTGAGCACACTCCTTAATCAATGTGATCTGAAGGGCATAGACATTGCATAATATTAGTTCAAGGCTTATAAAGCAGGGAGAACTTCTGATGAGTTCCAGTTTTATTAAGAATGATAGTCCTAACTTTGTGTGAATTACTTAGTTTGAATAAATAAATGCCAGCAAAAATACTTCGCTCAGTTTAGAGTTTTTGTCTGGATATTCCCATAAATAAATGGATTATGAGGTAAATGAATTTGAACTTTATTTGAATGTACAAAATATCTTATAGTTTGTGGAACCTAGATTAATCTTTTATTCAATATTTTTTATATTTATATTAGCTCTTTGCTCCTCGTGCCTGTATTGCAGTAGATCCTGTACGCTGTGTGGAACTGTACCTGTTTGTGGACACAAGGAAGAATACTACAAAGTGTCAATGCCATACGTGTTTTTAGTAAAGCCATCTTATATTAGTAAACCAGCTTACTCATTTCCTGAGAAAATCAAGAATAGTATATTATATTGATTTCCTGATCTATTTCACTGTCCAATAAGGATTAAGTCTAAAAATATTTTTTTCATAAATTTATTTTTTTTCCTGTAGTTGCAGTTCTGAGTTTATGTGAAAATTTCAGCTTTGTTCTTATATTGACATCCTCATGGTAACATAAGTTGTAATTTTAAACAACTGGAGATACAAGGACTACTGTTTTTCAAGGGAGATAAGGGTAAACTAGATGCTTTTCTTTGCCTTAAAAATTGAGATTGAAGTCTCATGATTTTTAATGCTTGCTTTGAACTTTACCCTGACTTTGAATTGTGTTGACAGCAGTTGGGAATGTCTTGACTAATGATTTATTCTTCAACTTTCCACTTCTCTTGGACTTGCTGACTTGCATAGCCTAGAAAAAATGAGATACATTTAGTGTGATGAAGTTTGTGATCTATGGAGTGCATCACCAGCCATGGGAATATTTTCCCCTTCTTTTTATTGGAGATAGAAAGGAGCAGCTGTTTGGCAGTGTATGAAGCACAGGTCTTGTCGACAGCTGGATACTTTCAAAGTACGATTGCAGTGTGGTTTGTTGGGTTTTTTTGGTTTGGTTTTTTTTTTTAATATGTGACGTTGAGGCAGGGTTTCTTCTTTGAATGTATGCAGCATGGCACCTGGCCACCTTAATGCACTGAAGAAGAGATCTGCAAGTTCTCACAAGTATGGCATGCTGCAGTCCTCACTTTTGCCAGTGCTTTCTCTGTTGTTTTTTTTTTTTTTTTTCTATTTTGCACCTCTGGACTTTCTGCAATGTGATTTAAGTCTGCCGTCTTTTGTGCCCTACCTGTTGGTTGCTACTTCTATCAGTGGAGCAGAGAAAATGCTGTCAGGTTGAATGTGCCAATAAATGACAATAAGGTAATTGAAAGGTGATAAAAAAGTCTGTTTTACTAGAAAGAATAGCTCCTTTTCCAAAAGATTTTGTGAAGGTGATATAATTGGACACTTTGAGAAAAAGATTGGACTGTGTCTATTTTCTGGCTGGCTGCAACATGTTTAAAATGTATTTTGAGTTTAGGCTTACAGACTTTTGTTCTTTCCTGAGATTTGTCAGTTTTATGTGGGAAACTGCCTCCACCTTTTAATTTTTACTTTTTGTTGCTTAAGTTCTTTACCTTCAGCCATCTCCACCTTTTAATTTTTACTTTTTGTTGCTTAAGTTCTTTACCTTCAGCCATCTCCACCTTTTAATTTTTACTTTTTGTTGCTTAAGTTCT
Source organism: Falcunculus frontatus (assembly GCA_013398115.1). NCBI lineage: Eukaryota > Metazoa > Chordata > Aves > Passeriformes > Falcunculus > Falcunculus frontatus. The sequence goes on along the minus strand of VZRV01002362.1, from coordinate 848,300 downwards.
TTACCTTCAGCCATCTCCTAATGCCATTTCAGGAATCTGTTTGACCTTCCTCCTGCATTTTTCCTTCAACATGGCTGCCTAAAGAAATATTTAATGAGTTTTACTTTTCCTGGGAACACCTCCAATACCTTCTTGACCTCTAATTAGGTATGTGGACTATGCAACACAAAGAATTGTGCCCTAGAGACACTTCTTTTGCCTCCAAATTACTGTCATTATCAGTGACATTTTCACAATTAGAAACAAAATTATCCTCATTTTTTAACTTTCAGTTGTTCCAGGAACAGCTTTAGTCTCTTCTTTGCATAATATTGTAGGAGGTCAAAGGACTGATAGAGAGAACACAGGCTGGCTTTTCATTCAGGTCAAATCAAGTGATGGTTTCAAGAAGTTCACCAAGCAACTTTCTGGAGTTGCAGACAGATAAGAGTGGTTCAATTAACGCTTTGTTTTGTCCAGATTTTGTAAAACAAAAGTAAACCCTAAAGTAGGAATTTAGTGGTATGTCAGTACTTCCAGGCTGGAACAAGAATTTTTTAGACATGTATCGTGAAAGGAAGACACTGTTCTTGCTCTGAAGTGGAATGTTTTGTACAGGTGCTATTGCTTACATTACAAAAAATTGAGGGGACAGTCAGGGGAACGTCTGTGCCGAACAGTATGTGCTAACAGTCACCTTATTAAGGAGACTATCCCCTAAGACATTTGCATCATTAGGACTTCTGATAATTAAGATAAACTATACTTCAGTAGGAAGACAGCCTTCTGGCCAGCTGACTAAGCAGATGCCAAGTGGAAGCAAATGAAGCTAAGTTGAGCTCCCAGGCAATTAACAGAAATTAATGGACCAGCTACCTACAGTCTGTTTCCTGTGGGTATCAGTTCAGTGTCCTTGCCCTTCCTGCACTTCCAGCTCAGATGACTTTCAGGGGTCTAGCACCTAAGGTTTCCGTATCAAAATTTGCTGGGATTTATCACCTGTTTTGCAGAGATCACAGGATTCCTGTGGGCGATTAGAAATTTCACAGGATTCTGGAATTTTAATTGATTGAGTGGGAATAATTGAAGCAACTCTTGATGACAAGAAACCCGTTTTGACTCATAGCGTAGTGTTACGGAGGAAGCCTTCCAGAGGGGCTTGCACTGAGTAAAGAGCTGAAACCTGTCACTTACCATTTGGTCTGGTTTCAACCTCATTTCTGAAAAATGCATTTCCATATTGCCATGATTTATGAAGCTTCCTAATTTGTGAAGGAATTTCTTGCATGCTCTGTTTTTGACTGATTCTGAGTCTCATGAACAGATTCAGAGACCAATTATTTATTTGTTTATTTATTTTTTGGATCCTTCCTTAAAGATATATATGTAGGCATGCGCAATGTCTGTTTATGTGCATCAGCATCTGATGTTACAGCAGAGGCAACAAAAGGCATGGTCCTACCTCTGTTTTCTCTCCCACATCCCATGACTTGCTGTTTCTGCTTCTTTTATACCAAAAGCATGCTTGTCCCTCTCTCCAGTGAGCTGACTTGGGAGCTAAATTTAAAAAACTCCTGACACTCTAGAAAGAAGTGGGTGTTTTTGTGTCAGACTAATTTACCAGTAGTAGAACCACTGGTCTGGAAAAGATGGAAAGACCAGAGAAGAGGTGGTAGTTCACTCCCCACAATGATGTGGTCATTTTGGGTTGGCTTAGATATAATGTTAAACTGCATCCTCAGCCTGCTTTGCAGGTGTATTACACTGCACTGCTAAAGTCTTTGGGCCCACAGGGAATTGTGGTGTGAAATGGTTCCTGAGATAAACACTGTTGTCTTGGGGGTTATCTTTGCTAGCAGCTTCCTTGTATGAACATGCCCTTAGAGGAGTTGATATAACAGAAGAGGGCTGACAGGAGATACAAGTATGTTCCCTCAAGCCCACATTATCTAGTCATAGCTGAGGAGATAACCAGATACCAGAATGATAGGCCTTAATGTAATAGGCCTGAATAGAAAAACCCATAGCAAACCTCATCTTTGGGTTGTTACGGAAAAGAACAGCTGGACTTGTTATGGAAGAGGAAGAAATTGACCAGGAAAAGAAAAGGTAAATAAAAAGGAAAAGAAAGATAAGTAAAATATTTCTCTTGAACTGGACATTCAGTTTAATTCCGGAAAGCTAATCAGGCCATTTAAATACATAAATACAATAATGTTTGGAGTGGCTTTTCAACAATATACTCACAAAGTAAGCTATTATGATTTGTATAGGTGTAATTAAGGCATGGAAAAGCAAACATATCTGTGTAGTTGTTTTATCAGTAGTATTCAATGAATAATAAGATAGACAGCTATGCACACATCACTGTGCTGCTCTGAAACGTATTTGAAATTTTCACCCAAAGGAAAAAAGTGGGGGAAAAATATGTTCTTGTTAAAGGCTTTGTTGAATCTAAATTAAAGATATTCTTCCACTGAAGAAAAAGTGACTGATTGCAATATTAGAAGTAATTCAAATTTCTCAAAAGGACGTTTAAAAGGAGGGAGGCAACCAGAGGGAACTGTAAGGTGTTCATAGTTCATAGAAGAGAGAAGGCAATACAAAGGCAAAAATAGTATGCTGAAGAGCAAAGGATTATGAACGTGGGTGAGAAAAATGCCATGAAGACTCATAGGTGGAATAACAGGTATTTTGTGCCTTTTTAATAATTGACTAATATATGGTGTAAATGGGGCATGAATAGAAATGCTTCATTAAATAACTTGAGAAAAATTAGGCAACATATCAAAGGGAAAATATTTTGGTCTCTTTAGTGCTTTCAAAGGGTACTTTGAACTGCAGCAGTGTTACTGGTCTGCTTCTGTTACCCATTTTTTGTATTGTAGGGAAAGAAATTATTAATAATTCAGGCCGAGAAAAGTATAAACACCACAGAGTTAGAATACTCACCTGTGTGGGAACCATTTAAACTACCTGTGAAGCAATGCAAGACAGCTGGCCAAAACATTTTGCTTTGGCAGGAGAGGCTGTGTAGACAAGTGGTAGTTTTATCTTCTTTTAAGGTATTTTAACAGTTGTAAGCCCCAGTATTGCTCATGGATTGGCCTGCAGTGAGAAGAATCAAGGGAGTTCAAACAAGCTTTTTTTCTTGCTGACTTTGTTTACTTTTACTGTCCATGTGATGATGGGATAGGAAAAAAAACTTCCTAAGGTGTTTGCGGAATTGCTTAACGAAGTTACAACATAAATATGATCTTCTTACTACATCTCTATTACGTTAACCATTCAGGGCTGTAAATCAACAGAAAATTAATCTCTTTTCAGTTGGTTAGCTTATATAGCTTTGGCTCTGCAAAATAGGATTTGTTTTAAAATCTAGAGCTCTCCATTCGGGCATCAGAACAAAGAAAGAAACCTTGATAATTTATAATTAAATGTGAAGGAAATGTGACCATACAGTCATGCACCATCCACACTCTGAAAGGAAAGGATAGTTGGATCATTAGTAGCTCTATGCAGAGGGCACTCACCTATAATGGATTACATGGATTGAAGCCCGTGGGTCATTTCCAATATTGTCCCATATTCAACGAGTAGCTTGACAGCTAGCAGCAGTCTGGTGGCTTTTTCTAACTTCTAGAGAACATGATAGTGACTTCAGAAAACATTGCTACCGAGCCAAAATCTTCTTAGTTCAGTGTATGGGCTTAGGGAGAGATGCAAGAATGAGAGAGGCACACAGTGATCCACTCCCTTCATATATCATTGAGCATCTAGCAATCCATAGCTTAAGATTTATCAAGCCAGAGACTGTATCAATGTATCGTGTATGTAATATCAATGACAAACCTTCTACAGATTCGTCAAATAATTTCTGAACTTGTGTTTTTGCCCAGCTGGGAGCAATAAGTTCCCACAGCTAGCTCAAGTTACTCACAGAAGAAAGTACTTCCCTCCGAAGCTGCCATTTATTTTCACTCAAGAAATAGCAAGTCATTCCATATTAATCAGTTTCATGCCACTTGTCATTTCATAAACATCTAGCACGTATTCCTTCAATCATCATTCTTTCATGCTGAGTGTTGCAGATTGATTTAATATCTCCACATAGGAAGCTGTTCTATGTCTTCAATAACTTCTGTTTGGCCTTTTCTATGTCTTGTCTTCTAGCTCATCTGGCAGGAGGTAGGAAGACTAGATCTATATAATTTATTTTAGATGACAGAACATTAGGAGTTTACACAGTAGCACAAGATATGCTTTCTTTGTGTTCTGTTCCTAATAATCACTGATATCTTATCTTTTTGTCTGAATTGAAGTGACCTGGTCTTGAAATTCCCATCAGAAATATTATTCCTGTCTGATTATACTGATTTAGAGTCTATAAGGGATTCATAAGGCTCACTGCACTGGTTTGTATTTATCAGCTTTGACTTTATTTGCCATCTTATTTCTTAATTCTTCAGTATCTTAAGGAAAACAAGAAAAGCTGGATGTGACTATTCTCAAAATACCTGCAGCTGTGTACCACAGCAGATAAGGCTATTGCTGCTTTAATTGGAGCCACGACTAAAACCTATGTTTTCTTAGTGACACTGTAGGTAGACATATGACTTAATGAACGTGTTGAGGAAAATGGTTCAGCCTCAAAAGGAGGGTTGTAGAGACTCTTCTGAGAATCTCTGAACTTGTAGGGTAAGGTGCTGTCCTTGGAAATGGAAAGTCTCTGCTCAAATTCTGACTCCGGTCAGACAAGAGGATTGGATGTGGAATGTCCTTGTGCTGAGAGATTGAATAAGTGACTTCTCTATAATCCTGAACTATGTTCTGAATACCTCTTTTTATTATCTAGTGCCTCACATGCAACTAGGCTGAAAAATCAAAACGTCATTTTGGAAATGCTAATGTAAGTGTTTTTCTTGCAGCTATTTTCTGAATTTGGACAAACTTTTTTATCTTAACCTGCTCATCTTTTATTGTTTTGCTGCACACATGCATACCCACCCTTTCCTCCCCATTAAGAAAGGCAACCCCAACTTCACACTCTCTTGCCCATTGCATTCCAAAAGAGAAAGTTGGTTTTTTTCTGGTGTGTATGGAGTTATTCTATTTTCAATTTCTAAGTCACTGCACTTACGAAGGTATAAAATATATGTGCATGAGATTGGTTTGTGGTACCTCTATATTCTTGACTGTAACCAAAGTTAACTATAAAACAGGTTTCCTGTACTTCTGGGGCCCTGAGAAAGGGATTATTTGAAGACTGGAAAAAAGCCAGAATCGGCTTCATGCTCAGATCATCTAGCCCCTGAGTTTTAACTGGCTGAATATGGGTACTAAGCAGAAGGATTTTCACCCTGAGAATGTGCCTCAGAAGCTGGGAAAAGAGGCTATGCCAAGTGGGGAGAACTTAAAAGTACAAATCTTGCTGATCGCTGACTTCTCAGTTCAGTGACCAAGAACTCCTTAAAGTAAAACTCTAGTGAATTTTGGAAAGAAAAATAACAATGTTAAATGAAAAGACGAAGGTTTAGGGGAATTTTTAAATGTCAAAATGCTGTGTTGTGGCTTCTCATGCTTGGAAAAAAGTTATGTGCCTCTATTCTGAATGTTTCTGTATGTCCAGTTTGCCTTTCCCATTACAGGATGGGGAGGAAGGTGAATAACAAGGCTTTCTTGAGAGTAGGCAAGATTACGTGTATTGAGAGGTAGAAGCCTAAGTAGAGTTAAGTGGGGCAGCTTCACCAGTCCTCTGACTGTGTTCACAAAACTGCTTTTTTTATGCCCCAAACACACATTTATCAGAAGGATAGCAAGTCCCGTGAGAGAAGTCTCCTGGTCCTTGCAGTTATTTGAAAGCAAACAAACCAGCCAAATTCTTTGAAGAACACTCACGCATTAAAAGTTTGTGGCAGAAATTTGGAATTCGGCAGGAAGAGTCATGGCTTTCATTGTCTTCGTGAAAAACAGCACTTAAAATTTCTGAAAAAGTGCACCTAGCTTTGTGTTCTGGCCAACAGAGCTGGCTGGTAAAATTGCACAAGTTTTTTTCCCCGTGATGGCATGCTTTTGTTACCAGCACTTATGTAAAATGTAAGGGCTCCTTTAAAGTATTGTTACTATCTGTTTAACTGGTAATATGGTGACTGATTTATTTTTGTCTCCAAGTCTTTCGTAATGTGCTCTTAGGTGCTTGGTTCAACAAAAACCCATGCAGAACCAACAAAAAAACCCCAGTCTTCGACAAAATGCCTGTTATGCACAGGCCATCTAAATTTTGGGGCATAAATAAACAACATAGTTTACTAGTGCAATCTTTGAAGGTAGCAATTTCCACAATGGTGCATATTATTATAAACTATATTATTACTGATGGATCTTGTATTTGAAGAGGAAAGCTGTACTGTACAATTTCTACCCTAATAATTTCTTCTCTTATTATTTCTGTAGAGTTATTGATTTTGTTTGCCTTTCATATGTGAATACACGAGGCTGGTTACAGAACTTTCTCTGTGCCAGCCCAGGTTCGGTAGATGTTGATTAGTATCATATTCAAGAATTAAAACATGCAGTAGTAGAATAATGTATTCTTAAGTTTGCTCATCAAAAAATAAATAAGATAACTTAGAATGGTTAAGATAAGATAGAAAAAGAAATTTCTTTTTTTTTACTACTATAAAAGCATAATTTCTTTCAGATTTTAAAACTGTGAGGAGGTGGGAATTGGCTCAGTTGTCTGAATTAGGGCAGTGTATAAGAATTTGATTTATCTTGCCCCATTTGATATCCCTGTTTTCAGTTTAACCATTCAATATCAAAACTCCAGAATTTAAACAGAGAGAGATTAGCAGAATTCAGGAGCACTACAAGCAGCAATCACAAACCGAGGATCGAACTCAAACAGGATTCTTAAGCAGTGACTGGAGAAGGACTTCTTGAGAGGGGGAAGAGCTTGATAAACATCCATGACATTTCCCCTGATACAGTCTCAACATCAGATTCCTTCCAGCTGTGATGGTGAACCTGGTGGTTGTCTGATTAGTCTGTAGTCCACCATCATGTTGTCCATTTATTCTGAGGGAACATTCTTACAAATTTGTGTTCAAGAGCTTCTGCCTCTCAGTTGAGTGGCACTGTGGATTAGTCGTGCTGTAGATCTAGAGACATTTGAGCTAGCTTTTATTGATTGTCCAGCTGGACTGCGGTTGGATGTGTATATTTCTTGTGAGACCAGAAAGGCAGTTGGAAATCTGACTTCCTAGTCAGATTTCTCCCACTGTAGGCAGTCACATTAACCATGTAAATATTATTACATAACAGTAAATGTTTGTGTCAGTTGAAATCGGATGCAAAATTTAAACTCTTTTACTGTACTTGGGGAGTTTCTATTCCAGAGTCATATTGATACTTTGAATCCTTTTTGCAACAAAACAAAGATAACACGTTTTTATCAACTCATATAAAATCATAATATCTCATAAAAAAATTATTAGCATGCAGAACTGGTGGGGTTTTCTGTTCTGATTTTTTTTCCTGGAAAGTTCTTTCAGGCTTTTCATCACACTCAGAATCCATTTGGCAATGGGGTGGATGGCAGCTGCTTTGTTACCCTCATTTCATAGGTATTTCTTAACACCTGTCCAGGTGTTGTGGAAGGGATGATGGTTCATTTTGGCCACCTCTATCCCCCCGCCCCTTTCTGAGGGTGGCTTCCATGGTAAAAGCAGATATAGTCGCCAGCACCTCCTTAAAAGGCAGTCTCAATCTCTGCCTTCCCTTTTCCCCTTTCTCAAGAACCTGAACTTGTGCTTCTGTTTCTGTACTGACACTAGCTCTTGTCTGAAACCACTATGAGTTTCTGCAGGGGCCCAGGAAAGAAGGGAACTTCAATGCACACCTCTGCAAGATCAGTTTTAAACCTAAACCACCGTGAATGTAGTGTAGATGAGTGATACTGCAGGCAACACTGATGGTGGGAAGTGAAGGAGTAGGGTTGCTCTCTGAGGTGCATGCTAGATGATGTGTATTTCACATCTGTGATGTAAAACTGTGGTGTAAAAACCATTTTGGTTTCTGTTGGTTCCTTGCATAGATTGAGGGAAGTGTCTCAGGGCCTCCTAAAATTAGTCCCCTTCTCTGTCATTCCAGTGGGCTGCCTTCTGGCTTTTTTGGCAAGAAATATTTGGACATGCTGTAATAAGAAATGTGAAGACATTGGTGGTGGGAACATCTATATGTGTCTTAGAAAAGATTATGAATAGAAATAGAGGGATTTGAGCAAGAAAACAGCCCCTCAAAAATAAGCTTGCTCGAAAGTGGTAATGGATTCTGTCATTTCTCTCCACAGTTTTGCATAGGCTGAGCACACACAAAATCTCTCTAGATAATCATTAACATGAAACCCTTATAATACCTTGTATCAGTTTTTCTTTTGATGGTAGTATTAAAGTGCTGTCAGAAAGCTTCTAACATCAGTGAAATGGGATACCTGAGGAAGAACTTTACAGAATGCCTTGCAAGTCCAAAGGGGAAGGTTTTCTGTTCATCTCTGCCCCCTGGGCATTTGTAAGGTCTTGCCTCAATAATAAGCATGTGACCTGCTTGCCTTCCTTCCTTCCTCCACCTCTGTGCATCCATGATTTATCCTATGGTTTGGGTTAATGCTTACAGTAAAATCAGTCTCACCTCTTACATGCTTAAATTTCTGTAGTTGTTATTAAATACAGCTGTATATGCATGGAAGCCAAAGCCATGCCAGCTATTCCTGTCATCTGCAGGTACTTTAGAATTCAGTACCCTTCTGGTACAAGGATGTGTACAGCTCACTGCATTTATAGAGCATGATACAGTTTTGAATTCTTCCTCACGATGATGCTGTCCCAACAGCACATGACACATTTTTCTCTGTCATTCAAAAGGCATGCAGGAGAGCTGGTGATAAAAATTTGTGTTAGTGCTGGCAGGTTATAATGTGACTTCCAAAATAAGGCATACAAGAGAATTCCAGAGAAGGCAGGAGTGCTGTCTGGGTGAATTTTTTTAGCTTTCACCTTTTATAGTTCGGTAGAGCTAGTGAGGTGTAAATCTCTGTTAGTTATTTTCTTTCTTTCTTTCTTTTTTTCTTTTCCCTCTTTTTATTTTTATCTACTTTTTTATTTATTTTTGTTTCACTGAATTCTATTGAAATGCTCTGGTTTTGCTGCAAGTGTTGGAATTTTTTGAGTTTGATTATAAATATGCTACTGTAACTTCTGTCCATAAGAAAGTTTCTATATTTGGGTTGTTTAGGAAGTAAACTGAGTATGTGAGCATGACTACTACAGCATCAACAGATATAAGAATAATGCAAAAATCTTCACAATCTAATTTTACTGGACCAGTTCAGACTTAAAATAAAAAACAAATAAAAATAATCCAAGTACTTAGAAAAAAAATATATTCCCATCACATATTGCATGTAAAAGACTGCATTACATAAGCATGTAAAAGAAAATTCTGGAGTCTCTAAAACTATATTTTGTTCTTTTTCAGGCATTCTTTCTGTAATCTCTAGTTTTATTCCTTCTCATCAGTGACAGCATGTGGATGTGCATGCAGAATGCAGTATTGTCAAATTGCAAAGCCTTGTAGAGTTGAGAGTAATTCTTTCTTGGGAAGTACCAATTTTGAAGAAGGCATTCAATTTTCTTCTCAACCTGCTGGTTCCTGACAATGAAGCAGATAAAATATTTCTTTCCAACACTAATCTCAACATTGACATCTCAAGGGCATTACTGATACATGTGGATAATGAAGTCATTGTGATCAAGTCTTTACTGGAGACATTTCTATATCTGACTCATTTATGCTGACTGATTTTTTTCTTTTTATTTAAAATTTGAATGTCTTCTCATTACAGGCACTTCTTTTTCTTACATTTATTCATTTTTCCTCTAGGACTGTGCTGCATAAATGTCTTTAACACAATGCAATCTTTTTGACAAAATGTGTCATAATCTTCTAATTGATTCCCATAGTAACATAGCCTACTCTCATTCAAAAAATAGGCATGTGTCCTGATCATAAATTGTGTAGAGAGATGACATATTCCAATTTTTAGAGAGACTTTTTTTTCACATGTAAGCTGGGCATGTTCTTAACCTTGTTTACAGTTTCTGCTGACAGTGCTAAAGCTGCTCACTGTTCCCTTATTTTAAAGGAAGATAATAAAATGAACGTGGTGGTGTTTCAAATCAAGGTGAATAAAATGCCACGGTGATGCATAGGATATAACATCACTATGCAGAAGTTAGCAGTTTTCGCTGTTGAAATAATTCCTATTTCAGCATTTCAGGTGGTCAGTAACTGCCACGTCACCTAAATTAAATACATTTTAGCTGCATGAGCTTGCAGACTTTGTTGTACCTATGACACAAACTTTATGTATTAGGTGCTCAAAGCTAAAACAGTAGCTTGAAGTGAGCTTGTGACATACTATTCCTGTTTGCAGAGCCCAAATTAGAGACATTATGGTGAAATATGTCAGTACCCTACCTAAGCCAGTATTGTGAACTCACTGTTCAATTTGCCATTTCTGTTTGTTGCTGTTTTTTCTCCAGTGACTGATTCTCTAGGTAGTTACCTGAATTTCACTGTTATAGATATTTATTTTTAATGTTTATTTAAAATTGGTCCTTTCAGTTTTTCCATTTCAAGTAATAAAAGACAATGAAAATGGTCTTGCAAACTCTCTGAAGAGAGTTGGATAAATCACTTGATACCACCTGGTCACTAAGCCATTACTTAGAATGAGTTCTTTTGTTCCAGACAACTAACTCTCTTAATTAAAATGTAACATTTTGTATGTATTGTGTCTCAACCTCTGGACTAGCAGCTAGTGCCAGATACTGTGCAGTTGTGATAAATTCTACTTTAAAGTCACAGAAATAATTTTCTGAAGTCACAGAAATAAAGTCTGTGTAAGTGGAATTAAAAAGAAAAAAATGGGTTTGAGAAAAACCTTTGTAGCAGAATGGTAGATCATGAGCTGTTCAAGTTTCTCCACACAGCCACCATCACTTATGGTCACAGGACAGCAGCTGAGATAAGTCAGAATTAGTTTTTGATTGTGTTGGAGCTTTGCTTGGTTTTGGTTTTTTTGTTTTGGTTTGGTTTTTTTTCTTGTTGTTGTGTTGTTTTGGATTTTTTTTTTTTTTTAAATAAAGGCTTGTAGCTATATGGAACACTTAACTGTAAAAGCCTACTGACTTCTACTTGAAGAAGTCATTCTATGGTGCAATATGTCAAAGTTAGTTACTTTTATGAAAACATCTTTGCTGCCTTCTCATCAGTACAGTGCCTTCTCCAAGCCACCTGTAGAAGACAAAGATGGGAGCAATAGAAACTTTCTCATCAGAAAAAAAATGTAACAATGCACAGTTAACAATGTAGAAAAATAAAGCACCTGTTCAAATGAGTTGAACTTGATAAGCTGAGAGACATTTTTGTCCCCTGGGAGAAAAAAAAAAAGATAAAACAAATAAACTTGTTAAGAAAATGGTAAACAAGTTTATAAAGAAATAGAAAAGCCAAGCGATGACTTGGGGAATTATTAATTAAATGGCCAAGGCTTGTGAGAGCTCCAAAGGACTTGCAGCTGCTTGGGTTTTTATTCTCAGCAGCATTTGGTCTTGCAGTAGTGGACGTGATTGTAAAACTTCTCTGAAGGGAGTTATTTTGAGCATTGCAGCTGGTTTAAGCAAGGGTGCCTTACTGCAGCCTCTGCAATGTGCCCTGCCCTGGAGCCAAGTTCATCCTCCTTTATTCTGATGTTTTTCAGATGCATTGTGTCTTTTGAGCAGGAGTAAGCTGTGTAGCTGGTGTATAGGATATCTGGCTGAGAATAAGCTTGCACTTGTTCTTCTCCCTTGTCACAAGAATAAGGTGGGCAGATCAGGTGAGAAAAGCAAGTACCACTATGTGGTGAGCAAGCAAGAATTCCATGAGCTAAGTCCCTAATGGCAGCATTTTTCACTTAAGACTGGGTGTGTGTCTGCACCTATGAATCGGGTAGTTAATATTGTCCTGATGTAATTTTGTTTATTGGACTTCTCATGGGAAGTCTCATTAGTGGCTGGAAGGTCTTGGAGCAACGTAGACCTAGAGGTGTGTTTTTAATAATGCTGAAAAGGAAAATATGCCATATTCTTGTTGTTTCTTTGGTTTTGGGGTTTTTTTTCAGTCTTCTTGCATTTCGTTGTTTTCAGAAGCCAAGGAGAGTGCTCAGCTCCCGTTACTGAACTGTCCTCAATGTGTTGCACAATCTATTTGATGCACAGGCTTTTGGGTATTTTATTTGTCTTCCATGTGTTCAGGAAAACCACTAAGGACCAAAGTACTCACTAGATGGAGCATTTAGGGTGACAGACTCAGCTGTGAGTGTAGTCTGTCGTGCACAGGAAGAGAAAACTTGAGACCTCGTTGGAAATTTAAAAATAAACTGCAGAGGCTTTCTGTGACTTCAAGGTTCATGATACCTCTGCTGTTCATCAGGTCTGTGCTTTCAGCTTGGCATTCCTCAGTCTTCTGCATTAACTTGCTTTTTAACTGAGTAGAAGAATTTCTCATCAGGCAAGTACTGTTTCCTGTACTGTTTCCCTCTTAGTTGGCTGAGTCCCCTGTTTGTGTTAATACACCTTGTATTGGTGCTGAGGGGTAGCAGGCCTTGTCAGTGTAGAAGACAGCCAGGTGTCCTTGCGGACAGGCCAAGTCCAAAAGAAACTTATTTGTCCTAAATTCTGGGGGTTTTTTTCCTGTCAGAGCAGTGCTTCCTAACAATTTTGGAGACTTGAATGAGATATTTCTAGTCTGTATTAAAGATATGCTACAAGCAAAATGATTTTTGTGAAAAAAACCAACCCGGTGTTTGGGCTCAAAGCCTCCACAGTTTGTTTTTATTTTCAAACTATTCACAATTAATTTTGTCACCACCTTCATGACCACATAGTTTCTTTCAGCTATACTTCTTCGGAGCTGTAAGTATGAGAAACATCTTCTATTTCCCCCCCAACTAATAATTAAGAGAATGCAGAATTTCCTACTGTTCTTGTTCTTCAGTTACTATTCTCATTGTTACGTTTGTGGCTTAATACTCTATTTGAATTTAAATTTTCAGTCTCTACTTCTTGTTAATTCTTTTTTTCCACAGGATTAATCAGCTTTAAAGACCAAGAATTTTGTTTCCCTGCTAGCACTTGACTGCCATAACTTTTTCTTCTAAATGTCATTCATGTTCTCCAAATTTTAAACAAATATTTCTACTTCTTCTGGTTTTCAATACTTTTTAAAACACATGAATCTCTAGAGCAGTATGTAATCTTCCAGTACACAAAGAGTACTGAAGCAGTGTAGCTCTTGCAAGGAATAGGCAGCCTGCTTCCCCATGCCCTTCTGCCCCCATGCCATGGGTCTTCTGATGCAACTTTGCCCCAATATCTCCATGTGCAATCTGGAGCCCAGTGCAGAGGCACACTTCTCCACACGTCCAGCTCCTGGCAAGCAGGGATTCTCCCCTCACCCCTACATGCCTTGGGTATCTCAGACTGCCTGGGTGTCTCAGGCCTAGGGCCCTGGTCCCACAGGGCTTCCTGTAGCAAACATTGTGCTCTAACTGTGCATAGCCAGTGTGGGTCAGGCACTGAACCTCGGCTGAATTCAACTAGAAAACCAGAGGACTTGTAAGAAATATGCAGATGTACTTAAACAGCTTTGCAAGAAATTTTCCTAGAAGAGGAAGTGAGTTTGATCTAGGTGAGAGCTGAGTCAGTCTTGAGTCATCTGTGGTTGCTATACTCCCTAGAACATCCAGATTAGCTGTATTTACATAGCTTTATGTTTTTGTTTCTTTGAATTATGACAAATTTTAAAGGAAGTTTGTATTCTTTTGGTTGACCTACTTTCTTCATAGTTTATGGTGTAATTAAAACATCAATTTTAATTTCTGGGGAGGTGAGGCTGATGTTGGGCTTCTTTTAATAAATGAATGTTTTGTTATACTTGTAAAAAATAAGCTTTTTATGATTACCTCTGTTGTGTGTATTGGATGAAACAGTTAATACTCATCAGCATACCAAGTGTATGGCTTGATGTGAGGGATTTCACAGAGCAAGCTGAACATGTTGCCACCAGAGGGAAGGCACAGTGTGTGCGTGAGTGGAGGGGACTTGCAGGCTATTACTGCGCAGCATTAATGTGTGCAGGTTCTGTACAAGGCACGAGTGGAATGAGAGGGGGCGAAGGCATGCACCTGCTCTGTGTGTTCGGGCTCTGTGGTGACCAGCCCCCTCCTCCCCAGCTCTTCAAAGTCTTTTGCTGTGTAGCAAGAGTCTCTTGTGACTGGCACATGTTATGCTCAGCAAAACATGACTCTTGTAAATAAGTAAGATTTTCTCAGGAATGTACCCAGTATCAGCTTTTCATCTGAAATGGAACAATATGTAGAATTCTGATTTATTTTTATTTTTATCTTTTTGCTTTGAACTGATCATTAACAGTATATGATTGCCAGTAAGATACTAATGAAACTACCTTCCTTTATTTTAAACTTAGGAAGTATTTATTCTTGGGAGGCAATGTAGCATAGTATGCATATGTTACTTGAGAATATTGGAAATTTTATGCATATTAGTTACTATACTAATAACACTAATGACCTTTTCCTGGTTGTTTTTTCTGTCTGTGAATGCGTAACTATTTGCACACAATGTTTAATATTAAAAATATGACACAACCATTTAACTGTAGGAAGACTGGTAGCGGAGGTTGATGCTGCATGCTTATTCTAGTCATTGGTGCCTAAATATCACACTACATTTAATATAGAATGTCATATACATACTGATGTGAGCATAATGTACTGCTAGTAGCTCAGCAGAATGGGGACTTAGTACTGATGAAATGTCAGTCTTAATTTTTTATTACCTTAGCTGTGGGCATTTTGTGTCAAAACCAGAGCTGACCAAATACTGCAAAATGCTACGCATGAAAACACTTTCATTTATTTAATGTCTTGCAGATGTACAAGTGGTCTTCTAATATAGTCTTTCTGAGATATTACTGGCCATCAAAACTGGATGGGATTTCATCAGATATAACACCTTTAAGCACCGGCTAAAATACAGTCAGAAAATGAGTCAGTAATTAAACTAGTTACATTGGAAAAGGAATTTTAAATTTTGTGCTTAGCAAAGGAAGAAATGAAACTCACCATTCAGGGTCTTTGATCAAACTGTTTAGTGTATCTTAAATACCCATGAAAATCATGATTCCACTGATGAGTTAAACTGTCCATGGGTTGAAATACTTTTTCATGAATTATTGTTTAGAACTTTATAGCTCTTCACAGAGAGTTCATGGCTGAGAAAAGGGGAATGGAGGTAAAGGAAAATTGATTGCAAGAATACTGTGTGTCTTACCTATATCTCCCAATAATAATTGAGGAAGGTGGGTTCCTTTTGGTAGAAATAGAGGGCACAGTTCTCCAGTTGGGTTGCAGTGATCAGGGCAGTGAGAGGGTCACCGTGCTGCCTCACCTGCCTTTGGGTCTGGGTGACTGGAAGCCAAAAAATGCATCTGAGTAGGGGCCACCTGCATGTGGAGTGAGTTGGCAGGGCCAGGCAGGAGGGAGGCTGCTGTGGTGGGTACCTGGTGACTCTCAGCTTCTTGCAATTCTACCTCTAATCCACGCTCTGAACATCTAAACTATCACCTGGCTTGGCTGAAGCTGAGTTTTTATGTTGTTTATAAGCTTGAACAAACTTCTGAGAGGGTGATTTTCTTCAGGGTACTTTTCCACACACCTCCTTTTATTTTTCATGCCTTTTATAAGAGGTTTTTCATTTTTGGCAGACTGTCTTCTCAGGGCACTCTGAAACTGGATTATTTACTACAGGTGGACCCAGATTGCTGGAGTAAAAAGCCAGCAACATACTTCCTTGAAGGATGTAAATTGTGTTTTAAAACTCACTGAAAGAAAAGTGTTGTTGATATGTGTGATATTTGCTATGGGAATGGCAACTAAAACATTAATAATGGCTTTGTTCTGTCTTTTTAGCTATCAATGGCCATTTTTAAACTGTTAAAGCTTCAGGTTGCTGTATATACAAAAGGAAATTGTGATTTCAAATTGTAATTGTGGATGTGGTTATAGAATAATGAATGGAAATAATTAATAGAAAGTTAATTGGGTAACATCAGAGAAGTTTATTCTGGTATATTGGGATTGCATGCTTCAGTTGATACTTAGTGTACTTTTGGGATTTCTGGTTGCACCTCACCTCTGGTTCTGATAGTATATTGTATTACGAAGAATATTAATAACGCTGCAGAACAATTACTTGTTCATTTGCTAACTGATTAAAATTCATGCATAATTTATTGGAACTGGGAGAGACTTTATAAATAAGTCTCCTTGGCCTCAAGAGCTTAAAAACAAAATGTGTATGCTAATATAAGAATGTGCTTTACTTCTTAACATAAAAACTTAATAGACAATGGTATATTAGTTTCATTAATGTGAGGTTTTATTTGTGATAATTGTGTTCTTAATCAAAGTGTGTGCTTCTAAACATAGCCATATGTTTTAGAAGCTTATAACTTGGAGTTGGTAGTGCATCATGCTCATCAAAGATGATGTTTTTTGCTATAATATACACTGACCTTAGCATACATTAGTTTGACATTTAAAATGTAAGCTCCACAGCAAATAAACTGCCCTCATTATGCCCAGCTGCATTTCTGAGCTTTGATACAGGTAGGGATCTAAATTAATTCATATGCACATTTATTGCCAAAACATGGTAAAACATTAATAATTAATTGAGATATTTTCTATAGTTTTGTATATCCTGAAGCAGAAATAGAAACACTTTGGAGCATTCACCTTTTCACTCTGGGAGGAAAAAAATCAGCTCCCATTACAGCCGTTGTGATATGTCTACAGACTCCCTGGTCTGCAAACTGAGTGGCTTGAGAAGCAGCTAACTTAGAAAAAAGTCTGCAAGATATGTACCAAAGTCTGGGAAACTTGGTTGCTTATAAAGCTGGTGAATGTACTATTTGGAGCAAGCTGTGGTACCTGGAAGAGAAGCTTTGCTGCTGGAAATAGAGAAGCAGGCAGAACCAGGTAGTCATTAGCTGAAATTCACCATGCAGGGAAGATGGGATGTCAAAGGAGGTCCACCACTCCCCACCATGTGTTCTGCCATTGACACTGGTGGGATCATCCTCAGGAGGCAGAATACGTGCAATGCATCTATGTCTTAACTTGGTTGTGTGGAATGTGGGGGAAGTGGTGTAAGGGTCCCCTGCTAGGGAAATCTTCTGGTCTGGGGTTAGAAGTTATTTTAATGTACTGGCCGTGAGATCCCCATTACCCGCTCAGAGTTGCTGATTTGTTAGTTCTGCATCGCTGCTGTGTGAAACCCCTGTGTGCACTGAATTTAGCATTGTTGCCTAATTAACTGAAACAAATTAGTTGAAATATGAGCCATCTGGAATGAAAATGAACCCTCCATGTTTATCAGTGAATTCATTTTATTAGAAAAATACTTGTTGCTTATGATTTGTTTCTTAAAATAAATAATGCTGAGGCAATGTTTCTATGTTAATGTTTCTCAGGGTAGGGAGGACAACCTGTTCCTGTTTAGTCTGTCATTACCTTTTTCTCTTTGCAGCTGCATTGAAATATTTAGGCAGGCAGAAGCTGATGAGAAGAGGGGATGACAAAAGGCAGCACACATCCTATTGTTCAAGTTTCAAAATCAGTAGTAACTTACTAAAGAATAAAATATTATATGTTGTTGCCATATGTCTTTATTTTGTCATTCTCCTGGCAGCTTTGCTCAGTTCTGAGTATTCTGAATGCCTGTAATAGGCATCTCTATCCTTTTCCCTAACTGTATCCGGTGGATTTCAGATTAACTGCTGTGATACTCATTTTTAAGAATATTCTGTGTCGGTGTAGTGTATCATCTCTTGCAGCTCTCTCTATCAGGAAAGTACAAATGTGGCTTCAGTCAATAAAAGAAAATCTCAAGTTATTGGTATAGTAAATTACATAAATGAGCACAGTTTTTTCCAGAAAAAAAATCTCAAGCAGCAGCAATACATAAATCAGACAGGATTTTGTGGTCTCTAGCAGAGATTTTTAAAAGAAAAAAATAGCATTGAGCAGATGCCAGTAGTGCACCACTCACTTCCATCAGCTGAAATTCTCCTCAGCTCCTCTTCATTGATGTCAGTTTGAATTTGCTTCTGAGGTTTGGAATCTTTGCTGACCAAATCCTGACATCTTTCTGTGTAGAGAGCCCTTTTCTTAGTGGGTTTTCCAGCTTTCGTTTTACCATTGGCTTATTTTTTGTCTCCCCTGCAGAGCCGCCTCGGCCAATAGCACCCCCGCAGCTGCTGGGCGTTGGGCCTACATACTTGCTCATCCAGCTGAATGCCAACTCCATCATTGGGGACGGCCCCATTATCCTGAAAGAAGTGGAGTACCGGATGACGTCTGGTACTTGGACCGAGACCCACGCAGTCAATGCACCAACGTACAAGCTCTGGCACCTGGACCCTGACACGGAATATGAGATTCGGGTCCTGCTCACCAGACCGGGTGAAGGTGGGACAGGGCAGCCAGGACCACCACTCATCACCAGGACCAAGTGTGCTGGTGAGTGCTACTCTGGAAAAATGAACAAAAACCCCAAAATTATTTACTTTATGGTTTAATTGATTGGCAGGCCTGTTGGCTTCAATTAACTTCCATCAGGACTTAAGGATTCCCTTCACATCCACAGGATCCCCAGGTTTCTGGATCAGTCAGGGTTTGCTGTGTCCTCTTGTTTGCCTGGTCATTGTCTAGGTTGCCAACACTTGGGGAGGGTAGGTTAGGAGGCAGGAAGTCAGAAATCTAAGAAAACATTTTGTTCCTCCTCATGCAAGGAAGGGGACTTGATTTCTGGAAAATACTGACCTCCTTGTTTCTTCACCTTCATATTTTCAAATGCATTTTAAGTAAACTTGCACATAAAGGAAATTGCATGGGAAAAAAGGATGTGTTTAAGAAATAGAGCCGTGCAAAAAAAAAGAGTATTGTACTTCTGCGTAATTTGTCTTTTCCCAAGCTGTTACGCATGGCCTGACAGAATCTCCAAGAACTGAAATATAAACACTAAAATCTCTAGCTATGACTGCTTCCAAGGGAAGTGGTCACAGCACCAAACCTGCCAGAGTTCAAGAAGCATTTGGACAGCGCTCTGAGGCACATGGTGTGACTCTTGGGGCTCTCCTGTGCAGTCCTGGGAGTAGGACTCAATGATTCTTGTGGGTCCCTTGCAACTCAGAATATTCTATGATTCTCTAAATTGTAAAATACAATTGAAAATATTAATGGAGTGTTTTCTCCATTTTTGGCTACTATCACCAAAATCGTGTGCTGCTGAGCCCTGCAGTCTGTTTCCTGTTTCTTAGAGTGCCCCTGCGTGGCCAGCACCAAGGAGATTAAGCACTGCCAACTTATGTTATATGCTGTTCCTTCTAAAGCTACTTAAAGTTATTTTAATCTCAGCTTTCACAAGAAGAAAGATAATACCTGTGTCTCATAGCTGCAGGGCAGAAAAATTATAGATTTGAATCTCAGACTGTGAGGAAAATAAGCATAAACTAAATTGTGGGTTTTTCTCTCCTAGTCTCAGGACTTCTAGGGCCTGATGGGTATTTTAAAGTTGGCACAGTATTAGATTTAGTAAAGTGTGCTGATAACCATCTATTCAAAATCACATTAAAGTAATCAGAAGGACAAGCTGGAGTGTCAGGTTTCCGTGTGTCATGTGTATATGTGCATATGAGAATCAGAAATATGAATAGTTTTTTCACAAGTTGGTGACATCTCTGATGGATTACCACTCATTTTGTTTACTTAAGGAAGAGTATCAGGGTCTGGATCAGAAGCCAGGAGTTTTAGCAAACTAGGTCAGTGGGTATGAAATCCAGAAAATTAGACAATCTTTTTTAAAATTGAGCATGGTATGGTCAGAAGCTGAAGCACAAAGCTGGAATAAGACTAAACTGATGACATCTTCTGGAGTTTGTGATCGTTTTTATAATTTAGTCTGTCTTTCCAGTGAAGTAATAAGATCTATGTGTCTATCTCAGTTAAGGTGTCAGTCTTTGAGATCTAAGCAAGGTTAAGGTATTGGTTCATTGCATGGAATTGGTTTAGACATTCTTCTGAAAATGTAGGACTTGGAAAACAGCTTCTGTTTTAAAGAGGCTGACCGAGACTAACAAATCCAAATGTTCAGGTTGTTTTCCTAGCGCTTGAAAAAATGTAACTTAATTTACCCAGGTTGTGACAGAGTAAAGATTTTTAATGGGAAAGGAAAAGAAAGGAAGTAATTATTTATGTGACATATTTTTAGAAGCCAGTTAGGGGAAACAATGTTATTGTGTGTGTGGCTTTATTTTTAATTCTTTTTAAGCATAACACTCACATGTAAGGCTCCAAAATCTAGTCTGGCTTGAGAAAAAATTTCAACTCAATTTAATCCACTATGAAATTAAGCAGATTAAAAAAATATTTGAGCAGAACGTTCTGAACTTCTGTGACAGCATTATTTTAATAATTATAAAATTTCAAATTGTTTCAGTAAGGCTGATTCTTCCTATTCCATGAAAATGAAGGCAAATGATTTTTACTATTAGCTAGTTTCAGTTAGAAAAAGGTGTGTCAGCAAGGGCTTGTGAAGACTGAAATATTGTGCCCAGCACCAGGGATGAGTCAGGACAGAACCAGCCTGAAGAGCAGGTCCCTTTCCTGCTTTCTCTTCACCTGTCTGGAAAACGAGACAGACCTTCCTTTTCTGCAGTGTTCTCCCAAGGCTTCTGACAGATAACTGAATGTCCAAGTCAATATGACTTTTTCAGTTGTATATACATATATTTTGCTCATAAAATGCAAATTATAAACATAAAAATTAGTCTCTTCCAAAGAGAAGATTTATAAGAAATGTAAAGGTAATAACGGAATATCTCACCCTGCAGTCTCTGCTGCTGCCAGTATTGCACCAGTGAGTGGCAGGTGATTTACTGTGCTATATTAGATGACATCTCTGCAGCAATATCTTCTTTCTGGAGTTTCTTCAATTATTCCTAATTCTCATTTCTGACAAGATCACTTTTTTTTCAGACAGATACTCTCTTTTCTGTCAATGTTCTTTGTCAATTTTGTCTTTCCATAAGTTTTATACATATTAGTTCAAATTCTGAAACAAGTTATAATTGATTATCTGCTCAGTATCAGATGGAATGGTGGGAAATAAATGGATTTTTAACATCAAGTTTGGCTGGTCTCTAAACAGATTAAAAAGTGTGCATTAGAGAATGTTGATCTGATGAGATTGTAAAGATTGGAGTTTACATTCCGAGCGGCAGCAACAGCAAACTCACTGAAAAAATAACGAGAATAAGCTAGTATTCTGCTCTCTGTTTATTTAATGCTTAAGCAAATATCAACATTGTTTTCAAATGAAGTTTAAAATATTTTTTCCCCATAATTCATTCAGTATTTATAATCTCATGCTATTTCTTAATAACATATTATTGATCAGTTGTCCTCTGCTTTGCTGGAGATGTATTCTACTGTTTAGTGATTTGAGTGATGACCGTACTTACCTCATTGTCATACGTGCACTTTTATTATTAGGTATTTAGATCATTTTCTGTCTTCCTCATAGCAAAACTGGTGTCTGGTGACTCATTTACTAAATGTTTCCACTAATGCTAAACAAAATTGTTCTTTAATGAAGGGATAATTCTTCCACTAGTTAAGTCCTCTGACAGCCTGTTTGTCTACCCGGCATTTCCCAGGTAATCTTTCCCGTGCTGAAATGAAGGCATTTTGCTAGATGTGCTGTTTTATCAGTCTCTGATTAAAGATAGTGATGAGCCATCAAATATATGAAACCACTGAGTGTTTTTAAACTGCTGAAGTCTGAAACATCTGAAGCAAAACACTATTTTCTGACATTATCCTCTATAAGAGCCAGGTGTATGCTTTGTTATTTCTTCTTCTAAGCACCACTGATGGTGATATGATCACGGCATTGTGTTCCCAGCTGCTGATGCTGAAGGGTATTGCCTCCCCCTCGGTCCTCACAGGGCACCTGAGCTTTATTTCATTATGACTTCGCCTCTCGCCTGGTGTCATTGCTCAGATTATTCACTTCTCCGGGATTTTGACTCCAAAACAAAAGGCAGAGGGTAACACTTTAACCAGAAGTAATCCTCAAGGCTGTTTTCTGTGGCTTTGGGGTGTGTTGTCCTTCTGAGTGTATCCTCTGAGTAGTGATTGCCTTTCTTTCCTTGAGGGAGTGGAGGGAGAGGGGCAGGGTGTAGAAAATATGTAATAATCTAAAATTGTCCACTTAGTCTGACTTTTCAACTGTAAATTAGAGGTTGTTCTCTTATGTTGGCTGCTGTTTCTGAGTAACAGCTCACAGCTCAGTTTTATGATTAACTGATATTTTAGCGGCAAAGGAGGTCAATAGTTCAGCCTGTCCAGAGTTTAATCTATGTACACAGTGGAATTGCTCGCTCCTGCTTTACTGGAGTCCAGCACAAGGGTGTGATTTTTCAGACAAGCATGAAGAGTTGTAAAACAGTTGGAGAGAAGAGTTCTGTGAGTTTTCTCTCTTTTTTTTTTTTTAATTTGTTTTGATAATGAAATTAACAAGGGCGGGGGGAAAGCTTTATAGCTTTAGCAGAGCTGAGAAAGGAAAAATATTTATCAATGATATTAATATTATTACTATTGTTATTATTGTTACTTCATTGGTCAAAATCATTATCTGTCACAGAGACCTGCTATTGGTAACAGTCAGCCTCAAGGCACGAGAGCAGGAGATGCTGGTTCAGCGATGCAATGCTGGCACATGTTTGTCTGCAATTGAAGGCTTGGGAGCTGGACTGCTTTCTGCTGCCTTTTTCAAGTGCAGAATGTTTGTGTACAGTTTCCACATACATAAATTTTGAAAACAATATACACAGAGTACAAGATATTGCTGAATTCTCCTCTAACAAACAAAAATGGGGAAACATTGATAAACGAAAGCAAGCTCAAAGGCTTTTGATCATTGTCTTGGGATTTATAACAGAGGGACTCCAGTGATGTTGCCATTGAGAAAGTGACCCTGCATGACCATCTGGAGAACTAAAATGTTGTTGTGCTTACATAAAAATTGTAAATGATTTTTCAAATGAGTGGAGTGAGGTGGACATTGCGGTATAGAATCTGCATGTGCTGGTGTGGGATGTGTACAGTGCTACTGCACACAGTGTTTGCTGCCTTTTACACTTGCAGAATGACGGCAGAGGGTTCAGGGTGGGGACCTGGATTTATAGGCTTTACTTTGTGCTGTACATGAGAATTTAGGATGTTGGTATATGAGGCAATGGTTTTATAAAATTGGGTAGAGTCAACATAACAGGAGGCTCCTGAAATATACAGCACTGAATGGATAAGCTGTGCTCTTCATTTGTGTCCCTTGCAGTAGTGCAACTGCAATTGTTTAAAACTTTGAAAACTCACAAAAATACAGATAAATGCGTAATTTTCAACCAATTTGTTTTTAAGGGGACAGAGAAAAATATTTACCTTTACTGGAAAACAGTTGTCTTCATGTTTCAAGTAGAATTTTTACCTTATTTCCCCCAAAGTAGGTATTATTACGGACTCAGACTATAGCTTCAAGGGGAACATGAATACATTTTGAGTGCTTAAATTACACATTTTTATTGCTCATATTTTTGTTGTTTATGGTTTGAACACATTTTAAGAGTAAACTAAAATGAATAACTTGAAACTAAATGAATATGATACTTTAAAAAATTATTTTACATTTGTCATTCCAGAAGAGCCCTCATTACACCAATATTTATAAGTTGCTGTTGTTTTTACAAATGTGTTTGGCGCTTGTGACTGTTTCTGGGCTTTTGGCCAGGTAGTAATTGGAACCATTTAAGATCTCTCTATCAGATTCCAAATGCACCAGAGCCTTGTTCTATATAGGTTTACCAGTTGGTTGTGATATGGGGATGTGGAGGAGGGAGATATTAAAACAATGGAAGAAGTCTGGACTAAGGAGCTTCATCACATTCCCTTTAAGACTGAATACTAGAATTGTTGTTGAGAAGGCATCCTGTAGAAGAGCCATCTGATTTGGGCCATCATATGGCACCAGCAACCATGTTCTGCTTATTGTGCTGCTTGCCACTGCTGAGATACCCATACCACATATAGAATCCTAATGATGCTTATATCCATAAGAAAGGACTGTAGTGCAGCTGACTTACCTAGCAAGAGACCAGGCAGACTGCCCAGCCAAGTTCTTGTCAGATTGTGTAAATTAGGCATGGTATCCTCTTTTTCAAAGGAGCGTGATGCTGATGACTCAGTTGAATTGGCAGTAAACTGCAAGTTCAGACACTGACCTCCCCTAAATTAGTTTTCAACTTTTTTTTTTTTGTTTGCTGTATTCAGCCTTGCTTAGTATCATTTATATGGTACTTGCAGCTGCAAGTTCCCTCTGCACTAACTGGAAACTTTCTTCCTGCACCATTGTGAGTGCCATGTTATACAATAAGGCATGAGTTTCCTGAATTCTCTCATGTTTCATTTTTTGGAAGAGTTTTGTTTGTGGCTAGTTTTTTATAGCATAGTGTCATATTCAGCAGTAAATCACCCTGATGATCTTCACTTAGAATTAGGATAGCCGACCTAAGCAGGTGGGCTCCTCTAGCACGGCCACCCACATTTCATTGTGTGCAGTGGCCTTCTTTCTGAAGTCTCTACCAGTGGATGGGGGGGAAGAGTTACCTACGTAAGACATGGTTGTGGTCATTGGCACTTGACACGCTGGTTAGTCAAGCTTTCGGTGCAAAGACTTTGGTTGGAGTTACTGGCTCTCTTTCTGGTGAAGAACACTAGGTCAGGATAGGCCTTCACTGTGTGGTAGAGACGGGGAGGAAAAGGAGCAGCTGCCAACACCACACAGCCCTCCTCCGTCTCTCAAGAAATTTCTCCATCTCTTGTCTCACCTTGGTTTGTTTGGCAGCTTTTCCCAGAGCAGAGCATGCCACAGCACACTGAGACCGTCATGATTTATCCAAAGTGCATGTAACTAGTCAATAGATCACACATCCGAGAGGAGCACTGTCTGTGGCAAGAAAATATATTGCAGTACATTAATCCACGGTGCCCATTCCAGCTGTAAAAGAATGGATGTGGGCAATAATTCATATTGCAACACTTGAAAGTGCTGTGGGTGCACCCAGGCCAAATAACTCACAGCCTGATTAGAGCTTCTCCAAAACTGGGGGACTGATGTTCATAGATTTTTGTTCTGTGTCTGCTTCTTAAAAACATGACTGCAGGTTGAGATAATCTTTCCCTTTCAGAAGACTGGAGCTCTTTTTTTGAACTGAGACTTCTATTTTTTATTTCAGCAGAAGTAAAAATTTTTTTTAGCATGATTGATTAGTGTGTTTGATGCTTTAGTTTGGTTTCATAATTAAAGTCTCTCAACTGTTCAGGAATGCAATATTAATTTTATAGTGTTTGAGAATTGGTAAGTACGTAAATAAAACAAACTTTTATAAGACTGGCTTTTATTGTATTTTCATTTATCCATCTATTAAAAATTAATCAGGGAAAATTTTGATAAGGTTTTTTAAGTTGCTCTGGTCGTTGCAGCACTAAAATATTTTGGAAGCATACTAATTTTTCAGTTATTTTGTCACTTTTGGCAGAGTAGGCTGGATTAGATATGGAGGGCTGTGAGTAGCGGGAGTGGAAGGGTAGAAGAGGAAAGCAGTACCAGCAGCGTGTGCTGGGGTAGGGGATGTTGATGAGATTTACCAAATGCATTTAATAATTTTTCTCTCTCCCCCATATGTCTCTCTCCAAAGCCATTACAGAGATATCATGTCATTCTTCCCAAAATCCCTGGTTCTTACAGGCATCAATTCTTTGGACTTTCTTCTGCTAGATAAATATTTGTTTTTCATTTAAATCTTGTTTGCTTTTTAATTATTTTAACTTTGTTTCATTTTAATAGTGAACAGAATAATTCTTTTCACCTGATTTGAACCTAGACTGTATGAAGCAGAGCTGAATGAATTTCACTCTCTTCACTTTATTTCTCAGTAAATCCTCCTGCTGGTGCTGAGAGGGGGAAAGGATCACATGATGTTTTTGTATGGAATGATAATGAAATAACCTCTATTTTAACAATGAGTTGAGGAGCATATTAAGCAGCAACCAATATCAAGTTGCATCTCGGGTGATCAGTAGGTCTAGAAACCTAAGAATGACTTGTCGAAGCTCTTAATGTTACTTGGTTTGTTTGCTGTTTTCAAATAAAAATCTGGAGCCATCCGGGAAAGCTCCAGATAACTTGAAAAACAAACATTAAAAATACTGACATGAAGGGTCAGGATCACTCAATTAATTAAAAGCTTGTCATCTTGACTTTTATTCTGAACAGAATAATGGAACAGCCAATACCAAGCTTGATTAATTAAGAATTAAGGAAGTAATATAATTAGAGACAGTCAACAGATTAATAGAATACTCTTGTCAGAATAACTTGATTTTTTAAAAATTGAATTACAGATTTGGTTAATAAAGCTGATATTGTTCTTCTCTAATGCATTTAATTTGATATAAGGCATTTTGATTAAGAAACCAGAATAAAATCAACTCAAATGGAGAAGAACTGGCTTATATATCTAAAACCAGTTTTATGGATTGATTGAATAAACATTTCTGTTTGGGCCCTATCAGGAAGAGTTCCATGTAATTTATAAAGAAAATGTTACTATGATAAAGCTGGCAAATTACAGAATATTATGAAACTGGTAGAAAAAGAAGCCTCTTGAATAAAGACTTGAGTTCTAATTTACAGTGGTTTTAATTGGGTGATTCTAATCTATGTTTCGAGTATAACATTTACAGTATAATAAAAACAAAGTAGGCCATATGTACAGAGTGGGAAAAGAGACCTGAGACTCATGGACCCTCAGGGATGTCACTCAGGCACTGGAACTAGAAGAGGTCCTGTAGTCCTTGACTTGTAAACCAGAGCAAAATTTCTCACTCTTTCCTTAGTATTGGAGAACGTTTTAAAGCTTTTGAAGGTGTATTCTTGAAATTGCATACCACATTAGTTTTCCTCTAACCCAAGTCTTTTATCCCCATCTCTCCAACCCCTCTCCAAGTCTTTATAGCATCCTGTTTTATAAAGGTATGACATTGTGCAAGAGTTTGCTGTCAGGAGGATTAGGAAACCAAAATAAAAAAAATCTAGCAGAAAGTTGAAGTCTGGAAACAAAGTCTCGCTCTTTATGTGTGATGTGACCAGAATTAATACTGAGTTTAGAGATACAGACATGATTTAGGAAGTGATTTCTCATGGGGTTGAAATTTATTTTCCTTGTTTCTCATCTCCACCTCAACTGCATAAGCCTTTTATTCCTTTGTATACTAGTATTTTTCATTTCAGGTTACCTTTGAAAACTATTTCATTTTATGCATTTTGTTTTTCAGGTCATTAATTGCCAAAAGCCGTTTCATGACCCTTGGAAATGACAACATGCTAAATTATCGTTCAGATAATTAAACATTTCAGATACTATAACAGCACCATAAGTACATATTTTGCAGTTTATTACCTTTATTTTAGAGAAATTGTGCTCAATTCACAGGGGGACTGGTGAAAGTATATTTGACAATGTACCTTCTTTTGTCTGCAAAATGAACTCTAACAATTAGGCTGAAATGTCAGAGCATGAGCACCCACTGGGAATATGATGTGCTCTATTCACAGTTCACAACCTGTAGCAGCTTAGATGATTACAAATAAATAAACTGGTTGAATTGTACTCTGTTTCCTTAAAGTAATGGCCTTTGAAGACAGTGCAGAACTGCAATTCAAGAAACCTGCTCTCTGCTTATGGCTTTTGGCATCACCTTTGAAAAATCAATTCACGTTGGTGTCTCATTGTTATTTGGAAAGCAGGGTTGACTATGAATATTTCCCCAACAATTTTTCTCAATTTTTTTTTTTCACATGGTTTTTTTTTTTTTTTTTTCCAGAGCAAGCAGTTTTCTTACCTTTGTTGTGCTGGCTGCAATACGATCTTGGATTTATCTGTCTGAATGCTAAATATTTGGTAATGAGAATCTTATATAATGAAGATCATGTGTAAGGGGTGAAATTTTCATTCATTCAGCGACAGGTTTTATCACTGATGTAGATTTTGTGGTCCTGTAGACAGACCCTCCCCATGAAAATAAAGAAGTACAACTGCTCTGCATTCAGCTCTCAGTGTGACCAAGAGCTCTTTGTCCATGCAGAGTTGACTTTTGGTGTTAACTTGAAGTAATAAGGGGTGGATGGGCACTGTGGGAAGACTGCAGCAAACATACTGTATAGAAATCAGTGGAGATCAATTTATTCCTGAACTTTTTCTGGGGGGGTGTGGGGGTGGGGGGTTAGCCCTTGCCTATTATCTTCTGAATAGCCATAATTAAGGATCATGCAAGTTGAGCATCTTCTTTTCTTTGTGTGTCTGACACTTGACCTTGAAGATTACTTATGTTGCCATTACCAACTTTTCTTTTTCTGATGTTCAGTTTTTGTGTTTGGATTTTCTTTTTCCCTTTTTAATTTTAGCACGACCATATGTCCCCCTTCAGCCCCAGCTATTTCTTCCATTCAGCCTTGAAACAGAATTTAAAAGTTTGAAGCAAATATGGATGCTTCTGTCTAAACAACGGATGAGGGAACGAATAATATGTTGCAGAAATTATTCATATTGCATAATATGCTTGCAGGTTTGCAGTTCATATGGTGATGAGTATAGTATAAGAACCTCTACAGAAAAGAAACAAATTAAAAGGTTTTTAGATGTAGCTTGTCTTGCCTAGCAGTAATTGGAAAAGGTGAGGGATGTGTATTTGAAAGACAAGTTAAGATGGTAGACATTTTTCATTGTCACTTTACTGGTGGGCATATTCAGATCATATACACATACCTTATACAATGAGAAAAAAATACATGTAACAATCGGATTGTGTAGAAATCAATAAACCATGATGTTTATGCCTTACTGTGAATTATTTAGTCCTGAATTTACTAGTTGTCATGTGCATTAAATTAAGGCAGCTCACAAATGTAGGATTTTTTTCTCCTGTGTTAATTTGCTCTGGTCCCACAGTGGGAAAAAAAGTGCTATCACTCTTCAATATTGCTTTCACAAATCAGCTTCCTGTCTCCGTGTTTAAGAAAGAATTTGCAAGTTTAAGGTGGGAATTCTGAGTCTGTACAATAATTTCGGTGATGACTCTAGGTGATTTAAAGATGTGTTAGAAATAGTTATGCTGTGGCTTCCCATGGGTGAGGCTTCAGCTGGGCTGCTGCATCCCATGGGGTGCAGGTTCTGTGGAAGCCATGACGTTTCAGCACACTCTGAAAGTCTGCCTTGTGGTCAGACTTAAACTAGAAAATATCAGATGCTCCTGTTATGCATTTTGTTGTCCTAAAACTAATCTCTTGGACATTTTACGTTATTGTCTCAGTAGACACATGCCAGTGTGTGTTTTATCCATCTTGAGAGCAGCCATCCTGCTCTCAATTCTGTGTAGGGTGCTGGGGTACGATGGGCATGCTTCTTTCTGCCTGTCTAGACCATGACACATGCTACGAAACAGATGTGCAGCCATTGTAGTAAAGAACAAGAAGTGCAAAAAAAAAAAAACCCTGTAGTATTTACAACCTGTTTTTTTCAGTCTTGCATTTCAAAAAATCTGCCTTTAAATTTCCTACTGTTATTCTCACCATCCTTCTTTCTGTGTTTCATGCTGTGCCTCACTCTATCTGATGTGGACATGTGGGGGTTAAATATAGCACTGACAGCTCATGGAAAAACTCTTTTGTCTCTGGTGCCAAAGGTCTGTTTTTTGGACCAGGGTCTACTGAGTTGTTTTCTGCACAGAACAATTGCTGGTATGAAAAAATGGGGTACTGGAGGCACTGCAGCTTCTGTAACAAGTTCCTCTCGGTGAACATGATTGCATTTAAAAAATGCGGAAGTCATTGCGTATACTTTTTTGTTGTTTGAAAATTTAATAATTGAACCCATCTCTTTGAATTTAGCAACATTAGGAGTAGTCTCCTTAAAGATGAATAAGATCATAAAGGAGGACATGGGCCTGAGTACAATAAGATGCCTTGATACTGAGGTCTGAGCATCCTTGCAAACAAGCAGCATTGGGAAGCAGAGCTTTAATATAGTGTCCAGCCTCTAATGTTTTAATTTCTGCGAGTAAAGTGTGACTTTTCATCCTTGGTAAAGCAAGTGTCTAGCTATTTAGCAAGGGACAAAGCATAATGCCATCATTGGAGAGATGTATTGTCAACTTGGACAGGTGATATTTAAGGAGCCTGAAGAGAGAAATGACCTGGCAGTGTAACAAGACATATCACAAGTGACTGTCTCAGAACGAATGAGAACAAGACAGACAATTTCCATTACTTCTCAGTGTTAAGGTACTACCATTATCCCCTAAACAACCACACACTCCAAGCAATAATCATGCACTGTCTTCTTCTGTACTAATATGAAAGTGGAATTCAATCTCTTTGACACATATTGCTTCAGCTTGTCTTGTCAAGTTGTTTCTCTGCTGGAGCTCAGCTGATGTACAGTGAGTGGGCTTTGTATACTGACTGAAATGGGGAAATAGTTATCCAGTTTCCCTTGACGCTGGCTGCAGAGGTTCCGAGGATATGCTAGAAGAGGGAGGCTTTGTTTCTTGTAACCTGTAAGTTACTGCCAGTTAGAAAATCAGTGAAACCACAAGCAGTTCTTCAAACTGGCTCCTCTTTTACAGTCCCTTTCTAGTCTGATCCAAGTACCCTGTTAGCTGTGTACTAATTCCCATAATACCTTGGAGAGAGGCAATCGTTCTTTTCCACTGTCTTCCCAGGAGTGTGCAAATCCAGCATACGCTGGGTTTTATGGCAGGATTTTGTGCTTCTTTTTCTTTGTTTGTTTTTTCTCAGTAGGAATCTGTATTTGCAGTAGCAGATAGAGTCTCTACATCTTTTGTATCAGTCAGGTTCTGCCTGTCAATGACAATGTCCACTGTCGTTATGGTATTCTGCACGTTGGTGAAATATATTTTATGGTAAACTTGTTTTAATTCTGAATGCATAAATACTATGTTGTAACTGGTAGAATTCTTATAAGGAGAAATTAAGTGATTATGTATAAAAATGAGGGAAAGAAAGAACAACCTCTATTAATAGTCAGTACCATCCTGGAATCTGCTGGTTTTTCTTAACCTGTAGTGTAGTGGAAAACTCACTAATTCCATATTTGAAATATTTGAAAATTTAAAACACTTGATCTGAGTCAGATAAAAGAAAATTTTAAATACTCAATATCTTATGCATATTCAGAATAACTTTTCTAATAACCCAGTATCTATTTAGTATGCCTCTGTTTCCGTTTTTCTAATTTTAAAGCAACAAAGTAAGTTTTTTCTTAGCTGACTGCATCAGTACAGAAGAGTGATAAACTTCCCTACCGTATCCTGGATCAGATGGTAGGGTTTTAAACTCATATTCTGACAAACATGAGTAGCTTACAGACCAGGCAAAACTTTCAGGGTGTTCTCTGATGAATGCCTGGTGGACCATGTTCTTCTATGTTCAAACTATGTGCGAGGGCTTGTGCAGCCAGACACCAGTGCTGCAGCACTTACTTGTGCCTACAGCTGTCAGTAAGGTGTATTCTCTGCTACGGCTTTCATGATTTAGTTTGATTATTTAAAAGCTGTATGCGAGGAGTACAGGAAAAATATATACATAGTTGTATTGGGGTTTTTTTAGCCTGTGCCAGCTACATTAGCCATCATTGTATTTTTATGTATGGATTTTTCCATCTTGCCTCAAGGACAATAATAATATAATGCATATGCATAAGGAAATTGAATGAAGGTTGTTACTGATATCTCAAAGGTAGAATTTCTTAACTTTTAAATACTTTTTGTTCTTTTACTTCAATATCGATTTTGTGCATATAATTTGCTATAAACAACTACAGTAGACGTGAAGATCCTTCAAGTTCTTTCACTTGAAAGTTTCTCCTGGCAGTTTGAGAAAAAGAAAATTAATAAAAAATGTGTTTTGACATTTAAAAGAGAATTATTTCCCTTAAAATGCATAAAAGATGCAAACTCTTAAATTGCTTGAGTTTGCACATTTTAGAGCATTACTCTGACGTTTCTTAAACCTGCCTGTGTAGCAGGTTTCTCTGTAGCAAGCTTCACCTTTGTTTCACAAGCTAAATTGCAATAGAAGAAATAGCCTTTTAGCTCTTGAGAAGGTTACAGAATTTTGTTTGTAATCTAATGTCTTTCCCCTTCCATTCAAGATCTTGGATGTAAAGCCAGACTTGACCAAGTTTGTTTCCCTGGGACTTCTTATCTTTTGGGCTTGCACAGTCAGTGTCCATTTCATTGGTCCCAACATTTTTTTGTTGCTGTTTTTGAGGTGTTCGTGGAGCATCTCTAAATCAATTTCTTTCTAGCATTCTGTAACTTCTGAGTCTGTATTTGTGGCACTGCTGTGTGTGTGCAGAGAGTCAACTGATTGCATCCTCTCTAGCTGCTGGCCCTCAGGCCTTTTGGTTTTTCTGAAGGGTTCTTCTACTCCCCTGACAGTTACACAGTGACAGACAAAATCCCAGAAGTGGTGAAGCCATCATTTGCTTACCAAAGCCCCTCCACCCCATCCTCTGCTATAGAGAATCAGCTGAAGTCCTTATGTAAGAGGACAGCATTTCCTATTTTAAAATAAAAAGTAGAGGAGAGCAAGAGAGGTCTTGAAATGCTCTCTGCTATCTTACATTTTCTTAGGAATGAACTAGGTGATAAACTTTACCACCACAATAACTACTGATAGTCTCCTCTCTCAGCTGCCTCTTGGCCATGCTGTTCAGCTCACATTGCCTGGAAGGTGGTGCACTCTGTTTCTTCCTCCATGAGGCTGCTAATCTGCAGAGGCAGTTCCCAGCTTCCCGTGTCCTCCAGGATGCATAAGGTAGGGTCTCCTGTGGGTTTAAGGGACCAGAGGAGATGGAAATAGTGAGACGCCAATTTAGCAGCTTAGATCTAATGTACTGTAAAAGAAGAGAGGAAGAGATTGAGGCACAGCAGGACATGAGGACCAACCTGTCCTGTGCAAATCCCTTCTGCACTTCTGCTGTTGAAAGTCTGGTGTGTACCGTTGTAACTGAGTGGCAGAAGTAGGCAAGGGACCCATCCTTGAAGGCTGGGGTCAGGGAACAGCGTGGGAAAATGAGAGATGGGATATTTCCTCACCTACCTTTTGTAGGGAGGTTATTCAAGGCATAGATGGAAGAACTGACATCAACAGTTACTGAAAGAATCCTGGTGAAATACATGCTTCAAAATCAGTCTGTCTTGCTTGCTTTACAAAGGAAAAAAGAAAATAGAAAGAAAAAGGGAAGGAAAAAAAAAAAGAAAGGCAGACTAATATTCTCTCTTGTGTTCAAGGACAGGAAAAGATCTAGCTTGTTTGGACTGAAGCGCTGAATCGAAAACTTGCAGTCCCTGATTGCTTCCAGAAATCGCTTATGAATGTCCATCACCATTCATAGCTGTTGCTGGCAGTATTTTCTGAAAAAATATTTGAAAGAAATGGAGAAGCCTTTGTTTTGAGATATAAAACTGTGTATATGCACCGAAACACATACATGTGTTGAAATACGTATCAATTTCAAGAAAAATATTCTGATAGCTTTGTAAAAAAAAAAATGTTTCCACATACTGAAACATTTTTCTGTAAATTGTTGTAATGTCTTTAATAACTAGGCAGACAGCTAGAAGTATTTTTCTCTCCCCCAGCGTATTACAAAAAAAAAAAAAAAAAGGCAAAAAAATCCATACCTGTAGTATTTTCTGAATTTGAAAAAATAGACAAAACTGTATGTTCCTGCCAGCTATCATTTGCAAAGAAGCAGCCACTTATTTTAAGTACATTTTTTTTACATTGTCATCATAGTAGTGTTTTAGTCCCAATTAGTCATGTGAGAGAGGTACATAAATGATATCAGCTACCTGGATGTCTGCAGCAACCTTAATTCACCTTAATATTTGGAACTCCCTGCACTCTAAGGATGGATTATGGTGAGAGAAAGCACTACTTAATCTTAACAGTTGTGTCAAGGAATTAAATTAGAGGTAAAGTAAAAATAATGATAAAAAAGCAATATAAATTTTAAATAAATGCAGTTTGAAAGTTGGAAAAAAATTATAAGCATCTGAGAAGTAGAAGCATTTGTTTTTCCAGTTGAAGATGGTGAGGCAAGAAACTTACGGATTTTTTGTTGTTGGTTTTGGGTTGGGTTTTTTTTTAAGATATTGTTAAAACTAGAAAGGACTTTGGAGAAAACATAGAAGAATTGTTAGAGCTGGAAATTGTACTTGCAGCATGAATGTTTGAGTATCCCAGCCACTGATATCGAAGAGGTTGGATTTCCTCATGTGATGTGTAGTAATTCTGTCTGTCACGACTGCTGCTGATCTCTGCTGGGGCTGAGAGGACTGCTCTTTCTTCTCCCTTCAGCCCCCTTGGTGCATAATTTACCTCTTAGGTGTTCTACTTTTCATCCTTCTTGAAATATTGATCACTGATTTTGTTTTTTCATCTGACATTATCAGGACTGGACCAGTCTTAGGATCTGTGGCCAGAAGGTCAAATTGTTTTTAAGGGTGGATTCAAGTATTCCATCAGAGGTATATCTGGCAGCTTGTGAACTCTTCCTGAAAGACCCCTGTTTCTCTCTGGAGGGTAAATGGGTCGAGGCAGCATAGCAGAGTTTTTCAGTTGTTGCTATTGCAAGTAATTTCACTTTTCCAAGTACATGTTTAATGATGTTTCCCTTGTGAGCGGTGTTTAGTCATCTCAAAACCAAGCTCCCACTGAGGCATGGCCAATGAAACCTGACCTTGAAATGATAATGCAAGCCCTGCCAAAAATTAATTGCTGGTAGCATTCTCTCTGCTGTTTCATTTTTAATGAATAAAGAGTTGCTGCAAATTTTGAAGTTTTTGTAGATGGGATGCAAATTTCCCCTTTTAATTTTTATAATTTCAAATTGATAGCTCAGTTGCTCTTGCTGCAGTTTATTGAAGGTATCTTTTAAGAACTATTTTGATTATTAAAGTTCCATTATAGAATATAAAGGAAATACAATGGTTTAATAGAATTTAGAGCTTAAATCATTGGTTTAATATTATACTTGCAAAGCACATAATTTAATTTAACAGTGTTAGAAAAAATTGTGTAAGTCTAATTTATGTTGACAAAAGCAATACAAAAGTATTTTACAATAAGCAAGCCACTAATACAGTGCACAAGAAATCGATTTCATATTACACATTTGTATAATTAAGTAAAGCGCTAACTTCAAGGTATTTCTTACAACAGCCCATAAGACTGCATTCTTACACTCTTGCAGTTACTGTTTAAGTTGAAAAGCTCATTTAATTTAAAAATATTTGCTACCAAGCATGCCAATATAATTGACATCAAAATAAAATTAGCTTTACTTATTTTATTATTAAGTAGAAGTAATTCTGTATAGATTTTGTTTCCTTGTTGCTGTAATTTTAATTACAATATTGTGAATATCCTACATTTGAAATGTTACTCAACTTCAGGTGGTCCAAAGTGAAAGCATGTAAGATAAAACCATCTGCACTTACTCCTCTCAAGTGTTTATGTTACCACTCAGCCTTTTCCTCATACTCAACTGTCCTTTTTCTTTTAATAGTATTTTAATTCACTTAACTAGCTTCAAGATTTAGAAGTAAGTTATGGAAGCATGTCTTTAGGAAGGTCTTTTCTCCAGCTTCCAGTCATTTGTGTCTTTTTTTTTTCCTGGAAGATACAAGTTAAGGTGTTTTGTGATGGATGGATCGGCGGATTTTGGAGGGAAGTTGTATTTTTAATTTTATTCAGAAAATATAAAACATGGCAGAGAATGCAATGGGACTTTCCTAATTTTCTTCCTTTCAACCATTTTCCCTAGCGCTGATGGCAATGAATTGGATGTGCTTTACCACTTCACTTGTTTTTCTCATCAACCCTCCAACCACTGGGTATTCATTTTCCACCTTTCTGTTGTATCAGGATTTCAATTTCCAGTTAAGTGTCAGATACTGGACCTGGAAATTTAAATACATTTATGGATGTGAACTACTGTGAATCTAAGGAAGGTTGTAGTTCTGTCTGGTAAGCATCAGTGTCTGCTTCTATTCCTCTTGTAGTCACTCTTCTCTCTAACACTAATCCCAAACTGCCTTAGTAATACCTCTAATCTTAGGGGTTTGGTTTTTTTGGTTTTACATGGGTTTTGTTTTTCTGGTTTTATATGATTTTTGCCCTCTGATGACATGGCAGATAAAACCAAACTGTTGGAACAAGATGGGAAGTCAACCCTTTCATTTCTTCTTCATGAATTCTTGATGCAAAAGAAACAAGGAAATTACCATATCCAACATAAAACAATGAACAATGATTTACTGTTTCAGTTTATTATGGAATATTGTTGTGCCTGATTTTTAAAGGATGTGTTCAGCACTTTTTGAAACTAAACAGAAGGGGCTTCCCAAGTCACAAGTTCCTGAGCTTTTGGCAGTTTTTTTAAAAATTTTTATTCTTTCCTTAAAGCATTGATAGAATGAAACCATATGCTCACCTTAAAATCTGACACAAGCGTGTTAGACACTTTATGCTCTGCAGGGGCCACAGAATTCTTGGTGTAACCAAAGCTCTAGCTAATTGGGATGACCTCAGTGCATAAGAGTGCTGTCGGGTATGACCCACTGGTATGTATAAATAAAGGTTAAACACATTCTCATTTTATTTGGACTAGCTAGAAAACTCAGTATTTGGAGAATATTGCATTCCTTAGATAGAAAGTTCAGCTGATTCTTTGAGTCTATTACTTAGTATTGAAAAATGTTCAGCAGTTCAGCTTTCAGCATGCAAACCGGAGGTCAGGAAATTGCATACATTCTCAAAACACAGAGTCTGCACCACCAACATTATTCTAGAATGGTATTATCCTATGTTTTCTGTTAGAAAGAGGATACTCTGTAATGGTATGAATTTTATTTCTGTGTCGTTTCCACATAAACACTATGAAAATATTTTTGTCTAAAAAAGCATTGGCTCTGATGCTTATAATTGTAAAATCTTTGCGTCAAGTTGATGAGTTCCAAAAAGCTATTTTTGCCTTTCTAAACAGCTCAGTTCAGGTAGTTGAAGGAAAATCATAAAGACAGGTAGTTTGTTTTTTCTAAATTTCCTATAGCTACAGTGCAATTCCCACAGAAAATAAGAATTGAAACAAGAGTATAGAATAACATTAAAATTTAGTTATCTCAAGAAACTAACAATGCAGATTGATTGAAAGAGAACAGATTGAATTACTATAAATGTCATATAGTGTCTTGGGGTGACTTTATGATGTGTAACCCCTATCATCGCTCTATGCCCAGACATGATTCCTGTACCTTTCTGTGCCTTTAAACTGAGCCCGAGAGAGGGGAGAGAAAGAAAAAAAGGGCCAGAGGAACTTTTCAAAGCAGTCTGTGCTTCAAGGTCACCACTCCTCTGTGTCTCTCTGCTGTGGGGAGAAGAGTAGAGGAAGCACCCTTCCTGCTTTTCAGCCAGCTTTCAGCGCTGCTTCTTTGGAGAGAGACAAAGAGTTAAACCCTTTTTTTCTGGGACTTTGGGTTCTTTTTTTTTTCTTCTCTTCTGGACTTGTTCAGAACACCAGAACTTCAGAACCCCACTGGGGGACCTCCCACCAGCCTGGAGGGTGGGCCCACACCGAGCCAGCTCTGAGGAGGAGAGAGACCACACCTACAGAAGGACTCTAAATTCAGGTTTTCTCTCCACAGTGAGAGATTTCATTATTTAGCATTATTACTCTTTTCCTGTGTGTTTGTTAAATAAATAGTTTATATTTTCTCTTTCACATTCCTCCGAGGAATATTTTTTTCCCGAACCTGGTGGGGGAGGGGCGGCTATAACCTGCCTTCCTTTGAGGAGACGTTCCTTTTGGACGTTTCCCTGAATTTGGCCCAAACTGGCACAATAGCTAATAAATGAATGCAATCATTTGCCATGTAAGAAATCTACCTTTTGAAAGACTAAGTTTGCTCATTCTACTGAAAAGTGAAAACAGCAAAAAAAAAATAACATCATTGATTCGTACTCCTTTTTTTGTCAAAAATGAAAAGAAAAAAATTATATTATCAAGAATCATAAAAAATAAATTAGTTGGAATAATCAACTTGCAAGGTATTACCACCATGTAAGAAGTAATGATAATATTTGATGCCCTAGAATGAGTGGGAAATCAGCAATAAAGTACAGCATGATATTATTGTACCAATGTGTCTGATGTCTGAAAATTTAAATACTATAATATTCTGAGTTTTCTAATCAACAGTATTTTATTTTTATTTTCTCCATTTCCAATCCCAAAGACCCAGGGCGCTTGCAAAGCTTTATGACAGCAGAGAGATCTATGTCACGTAAAATGGTCCCTGAGTTTTGTAATGCAAGAAGTAATGTGGGATTTGTCATATGAGTGCTTGAGAAAGACTAACACAGAAGAACAAGAAAATAAAATTATTCTAGAGGCCTCCAGTGTGGTGAATTTTTTTCCCCCAGAAATCTGAAGGTACACCAAATGTATGGACATAATTAGAATTATCTGTCTTAAGACTTCAGAAAATACCATTGTGTTCCTGTACATGCTTTTATGGCAGAATATTGTTCCGAGTACTGGCAAGTTCCTTCCTTAAAACCAAACCAAGTTTTGCATTACTTAGCTTCCCTCCAATAATTCTACCTAATTTTGTTGATATGTGCTGGCTGCAAACTCTGCTTTACATATAGATGGCTTGAGGCACTACTGTCCTTTGTGTTCTTATTGCGTATCTCCTGGATGTTACCATCTTCCCTTGCCTTCACCAGGGAGAGTGCAAAAGATCACACAAGACCCCTCTGCCTACTGTCATACAAAGCCATGCATATTACCGTGACTCCCCCTTGTTGCCAATTTAATTGGAACTGCTTGACTTTTTCACTTTAGAAAATGTACTGGTGGAGATTTTGGGGGAGAGAAATGCTGGCAGAAAGGCATTAATTATCTGCTGCACTGCTAATGCTTTCAGAGCAGTACCAGGATTTTGATTATCTCTCTGTCCTTTCTTTGGGCATAAATCTGCAAAAGTATATTCTGCCTAGATCATGAAATGTGAATATTTTAAGACGCCTCTGATGAAACTGCCTAGAGAGAATGACATAGGCCAGCTGGCGCAATCACTAAAACTGGAATTGTAAGTCAAGGTACCTGTTTCCAGTTTCATGCTGAATCCCTCAGTAAAGATAGTGATATTGCTATTAATATAAGGCAGTAGACCAAACTCTTTCAAAACAATTAACTACTGTGATGGGATCTTGATGTGTTATGGTGAGGTCTCCTACCTTCAGGTAACTGCTCAGTCTTCCCAAGGGAGCTGGCATCTTGACATGCGCTGCAAAGCCCAGAAAACTGACTGAGTAAAGAAATTACATGTTTGTGTAATGTCTAATCTGATGTGTAGGTTGTAGACATCAGGCACATATCAACCCATCTGATTTAGTCTGCTAAATCAGCTACTGACCCCAAAGTGTTCAAAGTTAATTACTGTCTGTAATTATTTTACTGCTAGTTTAAAAATAATGAATGTACAATGCTTAGAAACAATCAGATATGTAATACTGAGCTTTATTACTTTCATTTTCTAGCATGTAAGGAATTATTTGGCTTTTTCTTGGGTTGAATTATGCTGTACCATAAAGAACTGTAACAGTACTAATTTGCTTGAAATGTGGTTGAATTTATCGCAGGCAGCACAAGCTTGCATGCGGGGTTTTTTTCCTGTCTGATTTCACAAATAGAAAATAAAATAAAAATTAATTTTCCCCTCTGATCTTGCGGTCTCCACCTCCCCAACCAACATGAGTATGTTCAGAAGACACATCAGTAATACAACTTTAAAGCATTTTATTCTTAAAAACACTATACCAAAAATGTGAGACTGTGTGTACACCTTGCCGGGTTTTTTCTTTATTTTATTCAACTCTAAGTGAAACTAAAAAAACATTTTTTGAGTGGGTGTCATATGAAGAAAGAATGTTGAAGAAAGACAGTGTCCTAAGTGTCTATCTGAGCTGCCTGTGACAGCTACTGTTGTTTAACCATCTAACCTACTTCCCCTTCTCATTGTAGATTTTAACCTTATAAGCCCAAAGTCTTTGGAAGTTAATGGCCTGTTATACAAGTCTACTCATGGTGATGGGATATTAAGTTATTAAATGTATTTTGCTGTGTAACTAAACCTCGAATTGTTCTCATAAATAATCGCTTAATTTGTTAGTTTAAATTGAGTGCATCTATTTTTCTGCCTCTGTAGTCCTTGTTATGTTAGGAGCGGTATTAAAATGTGGGTCTGGTAAACATCATAAATCTCTTGCCTACCCTGAGACAGTAAAAGAAGCGCTGCTCATCAGGCTTTCTTCCCTTGAAAATAGAAATTTCAAAATTAACTGATTAAGAAAGACAAATTCAGTGACAGCATGTTCTGTCAAGACCCTTACATGTCCCTGACAAGCGTCGCTTACTTTCATTTTACATTTTGAAATTTTTGAAGAGTTAAATTTGAATTGAAGCTAATGTTACTGACAAGAGGAAAATAGAAGCAATTGCTTTGCACTAAACAAGTTTGAATGGTTGTTAATGTGAATGACTTTCAGGCAGCAAATGTCAGAGAACAGTAGATTACTTTCTTTACCTCGGGCATTTTAAACCATCTTCTGTGGTAGGCCTGACATAATTTTTTTTTCTTTCTCTTGAACACGGGAAGCAAAGTAATTGGAGTCTGGTAATTTCAAGCCCATGGCTGATGAAGATAAATCATAACGAGCTACTGGAATGCACACTGACAGTCCACATAGGGCTACAAGAACGTGAACTCTCCCTAATGCAATATTCAAATTTTGCTTCCTTCTGATTCATATTCTAGAAGGCCCCTGAAATTGTTAATTATGAGGCCAACCTCCATTTGTTATTCTGCAGAAGTTTTATGCCAGAAACCAATTGCTTCCAAACAATTTCACTTGGCCCAAGACTTGGGCACCTGAGCACCACACCTCTTGCTTGCCATGATAGGGCAGGTGCACAGGATCCTCTTGTTTGTCTGTGGGGAGTGAGAGCTCATTGTGTTGCTTTCTAGTGAAGTTGCACTCCATCTGAAATGGAATTGCTCCTCATGGCAAGTGGTCACATATTTGCATCCCAGTATTTGTTTCCATTAAGGTGTGGCTGGCTGACTGCAGAAATTCATCCCATGTGGTGCAGCTGACGAACATCCCTACTGCCTCACCAGGCTTCATCTGGATTCACCTGGTCACTTGGGGTTAATACTTGTCCCAAGGGAAGGAATGTGAAACTGACCCTGGGACAGGAAAGTAGTGATGCAGTTTTAGGTTGGGTTATACTTCCAGGGATTTGCACACATTGTGACGTTGCGCCTTTTCGACCTTTCCTAGCTGACAATCTGCTCCTATCCTTGATCCTGGTGACTAGTCTAGTCAGTCTTCAGTAACAGGACCATCCGCCCATATGTAATGATTCTAGCTCTATCCTTGCCTAGGAAGGAAACGTATATACATCCCAAATATTTTATCATAAAAACTCCTTTCTGTTGTTTCAGCAGACACGTGTGGCAGTGCCACATCACTGGTTGAGGAAAGGCATGGGGAGACCTGTGGGAATGTAATTTTCTCTTTGGCCACTCTTTCTCTTGTCCTTGACTGTAAGCAATGGGGTAGTTTGTATCCCACAGCAAATTACCCAGTAGGCAGATTGACTTATTTCTGTGGTCTCAATTGCACTCGTGGTAATGCCTGATGAAATTGTTGATGCAAATAGTGTATTAACTGGAAGACACAGTGTGGTATTGATCAAAGCTATTTTCTTGTTTTGATGCAATTCATCCAGTAGTTTCTGCCGAGGAGAAATATTGGGAGCATAAATATTTCATTTCAGTGGTTTCAGAATGAAATGGCTCCTCTTCTTTGATTTTGACACAATGTTTTGTTTTCAAATTGAGCTGAGCTGGTTTGTAAAAAGGATAAAAACTACCTGGCAACAATTATATTGAGACATCTAGAGAAAAAGTTTTACTTCAGTTTTACTAAACTAATTTTTCCTTTTTCTATTTTTCCTTCCCATCTTTTTTCTTTTTCTTCTTTTTTCTTATTATTTTTATTTTGAACTGAAAATACCTTACAGCTCTGTATGTAAGCATTCCTTGGGGTCATACAAAGAGTTGTTTCATTTTACATTTCAGTACCTTGTTTTTTTCCCTTGTATTTCACAGCCAGGGAGCAGTTTACTGCCACTGATAATTTTCAGGGGACCTGAAAATACAGAGGAGAATGAGCACTTTTCTCTGGCAGAAGCCTTCTCCTCTCATTCAGGACCCAGTCCTCCATGTTTTTGATTGAAGATGTGACCTGACGCTATCAAAAGCCTTACGATCAAATGCAGATATTGTA
The DNA here is from genome assembly GCA_013398115.1 of Falcunculus frontatus. Taxonomy (NCBI): domain Eukaryota; kingdom Metazoa; phylum Chordata; class Aves; order Passeriformes; genus Falcunculus; species Falcunculus frontatus. The sequence goes on along the minus strand of VZRV01002362.1, from coordinate 805,509 downwards.
TGAAGAAGGGCTTTTTGGGTTTTTTTGAAAGGAAGCAGAGAAATCACCGATTGTGTTTCAAAAATAATCTAACGGAATGCTACGCAAGTCTGTTGGCTTCCACCTCAGATTCAACATTTTGATTGTGCCCGCATAACTTTGCCATGAGCTCTGTGAGGTTTATTCTCCTGGGAAACCTTGCCAGTGCAGAACAGCTCTTCCAGTTAGTTGGTCCCTCTCCAACACCTTTTTCTTGTGGCTGGGAAGTTGAGATTTGGCCTTGAACTCTGGAGCTTGCCTGTGGAGTCACATGATGTTTGCCTCTGCTGTTGCCAGGTGCTCCAAGGCACTGCTTGTACCTATATGAAACTGAATTTTGAGGCTTGTGGTGGGAAAAGAAAGACCCTGAGGCAGCAGGAAGGGGAAATTTTGGGGATTCTATAGCTTAAAAGGTTTTTCAGCACCAGAGGCCCTGTACCCAGAGGAAAGGTGCATACAGACTGAGGCATTCAGCTTATGCATTTAAAATGTTACTCAACCAACTCATTTTCCTCACTGTTTTATGTTTGTAAACCTTACTGCAGTCCCAGACATTGCATGCAGGCCGGCTCAGTGGAGATGCTCCATCAGTGGCTTCTGACCACCAAACCACTCTTTAACTGGTTAAAGTTGGTGCTCCCACAAAGATCTAGTATCACTTTCTCCTTGATAACTAATTGGTAGCTTCATCTGACATCCTCTGAGTATGAATCAATTTCTCTGAAGTTTTACAACTTTAAATTGTTGTGAAGGACTGTTGCCTGTTAGAAAGAAGCCATATTTTTAAGTGCTATTATTTTAACAGATGCTAAAAAAAATCATGTGAACCTAGAACAGTCGGAGCCCATTTTCAGAGCAGTAGTCATCTGAAACGAAATTTGTGCCATAAATCTCAAATCTGCTTTTGCCTAGTCATTGGTTTCTTCAAAAATTGCCACTGCATCAAATTGGAAAAAAAAAAAATTCTGTGTTTTTAAGCAGTATATATCACCTTATTGACTACTTCTTGAAGGGTTCTAAAGGCCTATTAAGAAAGTTCTTTCTCGTATGTTACTTTTAAAGCTTTTTGTCATGTGAAGTTATGAAAGTTTGGGGAAATCTGCTTATTATCTAGGAAGACATACATTAATGCGAATTGTAATGCTAGGCTCATCAGTATGTATTGTTTGGTGCTTAGACAAACACTTTGGTGTTTAGGAGCAATATGACAGTGAGCACAAAAACAAACAAAGGAAGAAGTTAGAAACGGTATTTAACAAACAAACCATCTGTCTCATGTCATTCAGTATGTAATAGATCTACTTTTTTAATGGCTGGTACTGAGCTAAATAATTATAACACACCCCAGTAAGCAATGAGGACACTATATAATTTTAAATAAAAATTCAAGTATAGTAGTGTTTTAAATTGCTTCCTGCTATAATCATAAAACACATAATTATGTTGGAGGCATACATGGAGAAGTATGGTGAGTGAGAACTGTGAAAAATATTTTTTGCTTGCATTGCTTTACAAACTGGGACTTTCTAAAATATATCAATTGTCAGCCTTCAAAAGAAAGCTTTTATCATAAGACCTACTGCTCATGCACACAGAAAAGGAAAATCAGAAGTTGATTAGATTATCATAGTCTTTGTGTTTTTATCCTGTTTTTCCACAGTGCAGAATCTGAATAAGGGGGCTTGTGGATTATTTTTAAATGATTTTTGTGTGGTTTTGTTTGGTTTGGGGGTTTTTGAGTACTCTCGTCTCTTCTACTGTATAAATTTAGCTGGTAATTGAAAATCTTGTGTTTGATCTCTCAATCTATTGCTATGGAAATGAAAGTTATTCCAGAAATTCTTGCTTTGTGCATTTGTTGACTGATTCAGAAGGGAGAAAAGGTGGAAAAAACCCCCCCAAACATCCCTGATAAATGAGGGGGGAAAAAAAGACATTGTCAAAAGTGTTGGTTTAGGATGACTATTTTTAATTCTTAAAAAGTTGATTGCATTTGGATTCTACATTTGATTTTTAGTGCTCCATATAATACCAGTTCTAACTATTTTTAATTATTTTCCTAACATGAGCTGATAGAATTTTAGAGGAATTTCAGCACTAATTGAGGATCCCTTTGTGATTTATAATACATGATTAACTACTTTGCTAGTGCATTTGACTGCTATTCAGCATTTGAGTCAGCAGAAACATTAATGGTTTGCAATGATGTTTGGCTTTTAAGATAACTAGCTAGAACTAGTCATGTTATAAAATGTCATATGTTAGACAGGGCTTCAGTTAAACTTCAGCATTAAATGATGCCTATTTCTCCCCCATCATTTGACTACAATGGAAAATATGAATGAACTAATTCAGTGCTAGGAATAGAAGAATTCAAATCTTAGAAATCCAGCCCAGGTGAAAGCTAATGGAAATGGGGACATTTCCAACACTTTGTTTAACTGCAGTAAAGAATTGCAGGAGAAAATGGTTGTAAAAAAGCCCGGGAATTATGGAGGAAATATGTGTTTCACAAATATGAAGTACACAGCACTCACATCAAAAGTGTTGCATCTCCAAAAGAGAGCTCAGGAGAGAGGTAAAAGCATGGTGAATTTTGGCTATACTTGGCTGCCTAGTTTCTTTTTTTTTTTCCTCATGGAAAGGAATGTCACAGGAGGAAAAAGGGCTTTGAATAGAAACCACAGACCATGGACAGTTTACGCAGGTAAACTATTGAGAGACTTGCAATTAACTCCAGATAAAACAGCAAATGTGTTGAATAAAATAAGAAACTGTGAGTGGACCAAACTTGCCGAGAATAAAGCTCTGATGGTGAGTGCTAGGAAAAAACTAAGGTAGTTAAACTCCAGAGAAAGACAGACAGGCAGGCTCTCAAATAGTTGCTGATCATTTCTTCAGGCCATGTCCACAGTCAGGAATTTCTGGGACAAACTGTATGTTGTGGGAAGCTGCTCTTGGGTTGATACCCTCACGAAATGTATGTTGGAACTAATTTCTAAAGAGATAAATAAATCCTTAGCAGCTACCTTCACTGGGGTATTAGTATTGTGTAGAAGACATCTGGTGATTTTTTGGATGCACATATTCCTGAGCCAGCACCTGTTCCCAAGCTGACTTCATTCAGTAAGCTGTTTCATTCCTAGCCAGTGCCTTTCTTGTGCTGTTTGTGAGTTCTCTTTCCTTCCCTGTTCTTTTTGTCATTGTGTATCCTGCTTGCTATCCAGACAGGGAATTGCTGTGAAGAAAGGGTCATAAGAGAGGAGAGTCTAATTTGCTCTGCCCACAAGAGATGTTCTGTGTAAATAAAGAGAGATAATGGAAAACTACCTTCTGTCCTGAAAAGTTAATGTGAATGACATGTGGGTGGAGGCACAACCAGTATTTGAAGGAGAATTTTGTGACAGTGACTTTTCTTGAGTAGGAAGGCAGGGTTGTCATACAGAATGCTGAGGCTGCCTCAGATTATTTTTTATTCCTTCATTTTAATCTTTTATTTTACTCCTTTATTTCCTTTGGGGTTTTGGTTGTTTTTTTTTTTCCCTTTTCTTTTTATTTTTTTTTTCCTTTACTGTTCATTTCTAAAACTGAGTAGGGCTGGAATACAGCCCTTCTGTAAACTACTGTTACTAAGTCTTGGAAAAGTGCTATTTTGACTGTGCTGTTGCTTCTTCTCTCCAAAACTGAATGTATTGGGTTTCAGAGTTCTACCCTAAATGTCTGCCCTGAGGAATAAGATATGTGTAGGGAACTTGCAAGGTCAGAGGTGATACAGTGTAGAAATCTACTGCTTTTTTAAAGAAATCTCAAGTATGTATTTCCTGCTTCTTTCCTTATTCGGTGAAGATACATAAAGGCTAAATGTAGAAGAAATTGAGCTTCGAGCAAGTTTCTAACATAAAAACACAGACTCGTAATAGAACTTGGCAAGTGGATGTTATCTTTCATCCATAGATCACAATCTACAATGGGTACTTTGGGGATTGTGGCCATGCCTGGCTGGATGGGAAATTTGGAGTCCTTTGCCTTTCCTCTTTCTAAAAAAAGCCCTCATAGGTTTGATTGCTTTTGACCAAAGGATATGCGTATGAAAACTTTTCCTCATTTGGAGGGAAAAAAAGGGCACTTGAAGGTTAGGGACTAAATTAATTGCAATTGGGCGGGGATGGGGTGAGGGGAAGGAAGGAAATTAAATTAACTTGCTGCAAAATATGTATCAGCCAGATGTAGAATACACTTTCTTTTCCTAGTCCTGCCACAAACATTTGGCACACTGTGTATTTTATATACATATGAACAACATATTTGATGTAGAAGCAGCAAGCAGCTGTTCTTCACATAGTTAAGACCAGAGTGCCATTATTAAAATTGTTTTATAGCTAGCAGGCACCCCATATTGTTTGCAGAAGAGCAATTACTGTAACCCATATTTTTGGGGGGGAGGCCAGGGTTGTGTCTTTCCTGTAGCTTAACATTTTTGGTTCTGAGGTTCCCTTGTGGAACTGGGAGTTTTATTAATAAATAATATGTATCATATTTGGAAGGCTGCTGATTTTGAGCTGAGCAAAGGAAAACTTGTGGTGAGTTTCTGGCTTCCAGCCATAATTTTTTGAAAGTGGCTTTATAATTTCTAAATAGGCATGTGCTGTTCCCTTAACTGATTATTCTGAAGTTTTCAGCTTATCTGCTTCCAAAAGATTCCTTAAATGTAGATAATTATTTGAATGGTCTGATAGGTGTCGTCCCCTCCATGAGTAGTTGCCCCTGAAATCCCTGACTTTCAGCAAGAAGAGAGCAACTTGCCCAAGCATCAGCCAGAATCAAAGGCGTGTCAGTTGCTCAGGGCTTTGTCCAAGTGGAATTGGCTTGAGGTCTTCCAGAGCTCCTCCCTCCTCTGAGGGGAAGAGGGACCTGCATATTCAACTGGTTCTTGTAAAGTAGATAAAGTTTTATGAAACCGAGTTGTGTTAGTAGCATATACTGGGACCAGTTATAGCATGGCTAAAGAATTAACAATTTAAAGTTGTCAACACAGTCTATTTTCAATGTTTGTCACTGAATTTCGTTGGAATTCTGCCCCTTGCCAAAGGAGATTGGACTTCAAACCAATTGATACTCGCTTTATATTGTTGCAAGCTGCTGAAGAAATCAGCAGAAGAAAATTTATTTCCTTTACCATACATTGCAGTTGCAACTTCAGTGATTATTTTCTCAATACAGTGATCCAAGCATTTATTGACAAGTCTGCAAAATGTTGATGGCGTTGTGTTTTTCAGGAGACAATATTTCCAGGAACAGAATTTAGGGGCCAGCTAGTGGCTTAAATACCATATTGTCTGGCAACATTATAAAAGTATTCTTTCTTTTTACAGACTTTTCAGCCCATCAGTAAGCAACTGTGTAATATCAGATATGTTGAATGGAATATAAGTGCTGCAGTAAGTCTTGTATATTTAGTCCATAAAGCATACTATTGTGAAATTTTTTTGAGAAATCTTTTATATTTGCAAGCCATTATTTCCCCTACATGGTGGTTGTGAAGGGTTTTTAAGCTTGTAAACCATTCTACAGATGTAGGTAAATATTGCTGGGGGATGGTGACAGTGTGAAGGCTGAAGCAGTAGGAATAGGACAGCTGGGGGGAGGGCAAAACTAGTGCTGCCTTCACACCCTTGTGATATTTGTGCAAATTTCCACCCAGCAGAACTGAAGCCATTTCTCCATTATCCTGGCTGTAAAACTTTGTCCTGAGACTAAAATGAAGTCCTGTATTTCTGCTGTAGAATAGGCAAACTCAGGTGGAGAGCTGTTAAGTCAACAGATAGGTCTTTCTTGTGAGCAAATAAAGAATAGTTTTTCCACCTATGGTTTGTTCTTGTTATGATGGCTGGTGTGTTTTAAGGAGTCCATCACCAAATCTGGAAGTGGTGCTCCTGGAGTGGATATCTCCTGGTGCCTTTTTCAGCCAACTGAAGACTTCAGAGTTGAGCTGAACGATGAACTGTTAGTACATCCTTGTAGAGCAATTATTTACCAAAATGCTCAGTGAAACTGTATACAAAACTATTTTCTTTTCTTGTTTTATTCAGAGGTCCTTTTTCTGAGAGCAGTGTGATCTTACTTACGAGCATGTTTGCAACTGCTGTTGCACTGTTGCCGCTGCTTGATCTTGATTTGCTTAGAAGTTACTTTTCTTAAGGAAGATGCCAGAGCTATGAAAGCTTAAATCTAAATTGCAACACACAGAGTAATAACTTTACAGTTGAATATAAATTGGTTGACTTATAATGAACAATTGCTCCTCACTAGTAACAAATGAAACTCCAAGGCAGAACACTGAGCACACTTTAAGAAGAAATGGTCTTACTGTAGTTTTCATCCTTTAAGTTAGACTTGGAAACACTGGTGTTTTTCCCTGTGTGTGGCATGGTCAGCTGGCCATCTGCTATTAGGAGAATCACAAAATGATTACAGGCTGGGACAGAGGAGTTCTCAACCATAAAAGTGTGCCAGTACATGCTAAGGTTAACTTTTATCACCCGTAACACTTAATAAAAGGATTACAGGGATCTCAACAGAGAAGATTCTGCCTTTTGTATTGTCTTCGGAAGTGGCCTTGATTTATAAATAAGAAGTAATTAAGGATTTATAAGATATGATCGGACACAGTTTCATGCATCTGTACACCAGAGTGAATACATATATTGTGCATGCCGAGTGCAGCAGTAGGAAAGCTGTACAAACTGTGATAAGTAACAAGTAAACTGTGGGGGGTTTTTGCTTTGGGTTTTTTTTTGGTTATTTTTCACTGAAATCTATAGTGTTTTCTGACTGCTCAGAAGCTTATGCCTGGCATGTGTTATTGCTTAATTATATCCTGTTGTGTGATTTGCAATACACGCAATCTGATCCTGGAAACAAATGGTCTTTCAAAATTATAATGTGTTCTTCATCCTTATTAAGTCTTTGGATTTTGTTGGAATGTGAGTATGGGTTGTTTTTACTCTCTTCAATTTCTCCTTGTAAAAATTAAAAAGTTGTTTTTTACTTTTAAATCTTGTGCTATTGATAAATCCTCCCATCAGGTTGTCAGCTATTTCAAACCCTTAAAATCCCTGAACAAATTAAATCACAAATCTTTCTGTGACTGTTCATTTTCTAACAGGCTTCTGTTATCTTTCCATCTATAACTTTATTCAGGGAGATTGCCCTGTAACTCCTTGTTTCTGGCTCCCCCTCTGGCTGAGCAGTCAAACTTTTAGAGGTACAAAAATATGTAACACCTTTCTGTTGAACCTTTTGAGGAGACATTGAAAAACCATGACATTAAGGCAGAATACATAAACAGTTTCTGTTTTAATTAAAAAAAAAAAAAAAAAGAGAAAGCCCAAAAATCCCACAAAAAAATCCCCCAACAAAACCAAAAATAAACCCATACCCCAAACCCTCTTACTTAAGTGCCAATAGTTGTAATGTCTTTAGCAGGATTTTGAATGGGATTTAAAGACCTCTTAGTAATTTATTTGGCTCTCATGGGCTACTTCTAAGGCTACTAACAGTGAGGCTTGAGTGTGGTTTGAACGCTTGCTAATATTAGAGAAACTAGGCTAGCTGATACATTCCACAAGCAATTTTACTTCATGATTCTTAATTATGAACAGTTAGCTTGAGTGGGTGGTGTTTTTGACAACCTTCTGAAGAATATTGCAAAAAAGTCATTGCAAAGCCTCTGTTAGAATGTGATACAGACTACTGGGATATGACATCTCTTTTGTGCTGTTTGTTACTGAATATCTCAGCCGTTGCTAACTGATCCTGTTTTTCACAGTGCGAGCAACTTTGATGTGGTCTTTGTCATATTAAAAAAAAGTACAGAATTTAATACAAAAGCTGTAGGATAGCTGAAAAAAACCCTTAGTGACTCCAAAGCCCAAAGTGTCTGAACTGCTTTTGAAATACTTTTTCATGTTTGTCTGAATTTCTCTAGCGTTGGCTCTAATCATTCTAAAAATTCAGGTGGCATTATCATTATATCCTAACCCTGCAAATAAAAATGTCTATAACTATTCATTTGAGTAGTCCCAGCTGAATTACAGCAATTTGGCTGAACTGTGTTTGCATGCAAGGTTAAGACCAAAGAGGCTGAAGGTGTTTCTAGTCATGTTGAAGGGAGTTTTTTATGGACTGAGAAATGGATTCTGAAAAGATAAACCTCCTTTTAGGATCCTGTCCGGGTTGTCTGAATGACAACCTGGATAAAGAAGAATAAAATATGGACATGCTTAACAAGAGAAAAGGAGAGAGGGTAGATACTAGTCGTCAGCTCCTAATCTGCTTTTCATGCTGCAGCATTAGCTTTTTGTTCTGTTCCTTGGCCACCCCTACGTGCCAAACTGACAAGTTTATTCACAGTTCTGCTTTTCACATGAAATGATGACTGAAGTTACCAAAAATGGTGACTAACCAGTATCATCTTCCACCAGATCTGTATTTTGTGATGCTAGTTTCTTAAAGTACCCTAACAATTGTTACTTTATGACAGTGGGCTGTATTTGAGAGACAGGACAGCCTGCCTCAGAGGGTCAGGAGCAGCCCACTGCTGCAAGGGAGAATTTTCCCTTGCATTTGCTCCTGTGCTACAACTACCAGAGGACAGAACATGTCTGCTGAGGTTTTCATGGGAAAAGGAGATGGGGGGGGGGGGGGGGGGGTGTCTTCTGATCTTGCCAATATTTTCATGGTATTAATTTCATTATATTTTCTTGGTATTTCAATATTATCTTTAAACCCTCTAAGGGATAAAATAAAGTTTTGAAAGCATAAAAGATCAGAAATACGATATTATGCCCAGCTTGTCATAAGTGAACATTAGGGCATGCTTCCTTCCTTTTCCTCTGCCCCAAATTACATGACTTGTTGGTGCATTAAAACGTCTTTTGAGCTGTTCTTCCTAAATTGGTTGAAACAGCCCAGGTAAATTTGAAGTATCAATGTCGGGCTTTGCAGAGACTGTACTGAGTGTGGGGTTGGGACTCTGGTCTGTTCAGCCTGTTCAGAATCCATTCCACAGTGGCCCTTCTCCTTTCCACTGGATATTTGGAAAAGCTGTGCTGAAGGGCTACTGCCAGGGACAAGGTGAAACTATGCCTCCCTGCTTCAGAGTGCCCTTGGCTTTTTCATAGTTTTGGAACCTGCTTCTCAGATCGAGCTGGTTAATAGGCTAATGATTCTGTGAAGTGAGAGTCAGGAGAATGAGCAAACTGCTTCTGTTGTGGCAAGAGGGGAGGAAATGAGGCCCAAAGGAAGGCTGAGCTTCCTGTGCTGGAGTCATGCCTGACTTGGGTTACATGTTATAGTTTAACAGTCCTGTAGATCAGGCTTAAGGTTCAGCAGGCTTGGTAGTTTCCGGTCCAGTAGAGTTCAAAAACAGAATTAATTTTCTTGTTATGGGGGCTGGATGATCTATAAAGGATAGAATTATAGTTTTCCAGATGTAAAACCTAGACTACCTTTTTATTATGTACAGTTGTTACTGAGTATGCCACTTGGGTGAATTCAGATACCACCGGGCATAGAAAAATACTTTATAAAAAGGATTTTAGCATTATATTTTACGTTGACTTTCCTGATTTGCCTCCTTAAAGAGCAAAAAAGAATAAGAAGAGGGAAAGAAATATGGAACTTAATGAATATTTAGGTTATTTAACCTATTTTGTTGGTTGACTGCTGAGAATATTCCCTGTATTAATCAGAGATCTGTAATTTGAGCGTATCTTCCCTCCTGCACTTTGCTGTCTTGGAATACAGTTTATGGTCATGCTTTGGACTTTGTAGTTGCAAACAGGTCCCCAGGGAGGAATCAGGCATAGTCTTTGTTCAGAAGTGTTGATGTTTTTCTTTATGATTGCTGCAACTGCAAAAGATCTGAGACGGGGTAGGCTCTCCTTTTTTCCTCTTATTATCCCTTGCAAAATACAGCCTTTCCACAGCAGAAGCCTATGTCCTCCTATTTTGTTAATTTTATAACATTTGGGGAGCAACTAAATAATTTTGTGAGGTCTAGCATTCTTTCTTTTTCCTTCCTATATTGTAAATTACAGTTTTCTGCATGGCTGTGTATAGGTAACCTCAGCTAGTTATGCATGGCAGCTCAGACCACCACATAGCCCAGCTCTGGCCGAAGCTTCCATGGTCTGTTGCTGTTGGCCAACAGAGATTTCCGATCTCCTCAGTCTCTGAAATACCTATGTCTTGCCTCACTCTCACACCCAGGGCTGGTGATGCTGCTAGTTTTGTGTCTCCTGAGTCTCAGGTTTACATTTTAAGTTATTTTATCGGTATCTTCTGACTTGGATTCTTCAAGGAAATCAGAAACCAAGACTGAGGTTACTTTAGGAAGAATGAGCTGTCATACAGCAGTGCATCCACAGGGAGCTGGTGCGTAGCAGAGCTTATGGCTGTGAGTAGTATTTGGGATATCCTGACCCTATGTAGTATGTGGAGGTAGGAGTCCAGAGCTGTCCTTCAAGAAAAGGGCATGATGGGTTCTCAGAAATCAGGGAGAAATGCTGCCGGCTCGCCAGCGCGACCCCAATTCTCCTCTGCAGAATACAGGAAACTGCAAATCATCTGCTTTGCCAAAGGGCATGGATGGGCTTGCTGAGTGAGCTGCAGAGCTGTATTCACCGTGACTAAAGCTATTAGTTAAGCCAAAATTTTGTACAAAAAAAAAAAAATAGAGCACTGAACTCACCGGGAGAAGAGAGAAAGGGTAAGGCTGGATCCAAGGCACAGTATGTGCCCCTACCGACCACAACATATGTCAGGGTAACTTAACTTCAGGCTCTCTTAGAGATATTGACTCTTAAGTAGAGGGAAGTTCTTAACCTTCATGGTAAAGGTAACTATAACATGCTAAAATGAATGTTTTGCTAAAGCATGATTAAGTAATATACATACTTAAGTGGAATTCAGGGATTTATTTCCAACTTCCTAATCAGGTTCTATCTGCCTGGCACACATGCAAGTCACAGAGTCAAATCTTGCTGAAACGTGTGTAAACCTGGACGAGTTTTAAACTAACCGTCTTAAATTCCTTGTAGGAGTATTACTAAGGGACCAGAGTGCACTGCAAAAGCTGAAAAACCTACCTATGTACTTGAATAAGCTCAGAGAGCCCCCGCCTGCTCTGAGATCGGTGCTGCCTCATCTCTGGTCCTACATAGGTACCTGTGTTGCTGACATAGAAACAGTATATAGCCAAGCAGCATCACATGGTTTACTGTGGCATGGATGTCATCTGAGCTGTCAAATAAAAATGAGTTCTCATCAATGCTTTATGTGAAAACTAATTAGATAACCTGAGACCCTGAAAGAAATATCACAACCGTATTCTTTCATCCACAACTTCAAACTCTGGAAGTGTCTCTTCAATAATACTCACCAGCATTTTGCTTTCCAATACCAAGATTATCTTGGTATTTATTGCTGGTTTTATTTTTTTTTTCATATTTATAATTTGGCCATTGAATCTTGTAATTGGCTGTTCTTAATGTAGTGATTTTAATGTTAGAACAGGAAATTTTAAACACTATCAATACATATCCAATAAATTATATTTAATCTGAAGTTGGAAGTTGATGAGGGGAATGAAAATTGTGAATATATGATAAAACAGATTTAGTTCAGAGCTGAGAGTCTGAAAACCAAATCTTTCAGTGACCTCCTGGTGTGTTTGCTCATTTGTATGCAAGAGTTAAAATTCGGTTTAGATGGAAGGAATGTAGAAGCTATGCCTCAAAAGTTAACAATGGTACTGACCTAAAGTAAATTATTTGCTAATTATAGCAAACCAGGGCGAATGTTTCCACTGTGCCCCTGTGGTGTATGTTTTTTAGGCTGTCCATTTGTATTGGAAAAATGTTCATATTTGAAGCAATTTTGCATTGTGTGTAGAGTTTGTAAACAAGATATGGAACTAGTTTCACTGCTCAAGAAAGAATATTAAAGTATTAATTCTGCAACTTGTCACTGCCCCAGTACACATTTGCAAATGGAGCAGTAAAGAAGCACTCGTTTTCTGAGAGTTTGCCCATATGTAACGAGCCCAAACTAACAAATTAAATGGAACAGAATTACAGCCAATACTAATTTGCGCTCTGGCTCACTTACCATATAATTTTTTCCTGAAATGTATTCCTATTTTCGAAATGGTTTGAGTATCAAAATGCTTTAGAATATTTGCTAATATGTTGTGAATTAACACGGTGAACAACATTCACTAGTGTTTATTCCAAGTAGTTATACACTTTTTTTTCTTTTTAACTCATTTGCTTCCAGTGTTAGTAAATTTAAAAATTATCTCTTCTCTGTTGCAGAAAATCATCCATTTTCCTCTGAAATAGCATAAGGCTCTTCTCTGATAGACCCAGTATGTGTCTGAAGGGAAAAAAAAAAAAATTGGTCCTTGCTGTAAATAAGTTAGAAGAAAAAGTTAGAACAGGAGACTGACAGAAACAAAAGGAAACATGGGGCATTATTCGCTTAGCCACTTCACATTAATGGCTTTGTTTTGCTGTCTTGGTTTTTTGGGGGTTTTTGGTTTGGTTTGGTTTTTTTGGGGTTTCTTTGAGGCATTGTCATCAGGAGAGATTTTAGGTAAGTAATACGGAGGAAAGGAAACTGGCCCAGACCCAGCAGAAGAAAGCACCCAGGAACTTGGGTAACACCTGCTTCACAGCTGTGGCCCCATCAGAGATGGAGGTGTTACACGAAAGACAGTGCATAACAACCTTGAATATGTACATGAGTCGAAATAACTAAGCATTTATTCAAGAAAGAGTGAGATGAAGTCTTTTTGTTAGCTTGAAGGAAACTCCTTTTAAAAATTTCCTTTCTGCTTCTGACCACTCTTTGTTAACCCAACAGTTGAAGAAGAAATCTCCCTACCTTCTGCTTCATGTTCACCTAAAAATATAATGGGTACCATGGAAGTTCACTTTACTGGGATCTCCAGGGCACATTTTTGTAAATGTAACGTTTATATACTCTTCTAGATATTTATATTCATAACTCTGGCTGCATTTTGTGCTTTGTTTTGCTCGCATGGATAACAGTTGTGATGGATTTGTTCACCCTAGATGATATTTATTCCTTTTACTTCATTACACATAATCCACCTGTGCTAGATCTTAAGGTCTGTGTACACTTTATACTCTACTAGAGAGCTTATCAGCTTCTCTGCAGGCAGCTCAATTTGAATTTTAAAACTGAAAATGAATGAATTTGTGCTGCTTCTTCAGCTTCTCACAGTGATACCCTTGCACCCTCCTAGTGGTGTGATAACTGGGGGATATCAAGCTTGCAGGGTGTTGTTGATTTTGGCTGAAGGGTTTATGATTTCATTCTGATCAGAAGTTACTTCTACTATTATTATTTCTGCACTTCTCCACCTCTTTCCCCTTATGAGAATGTCTGAGATTTGTTGGCTGGGATAAAGACATCAGGGAGAACAAGAGCAATTGGTACTTTTTATTTTAGATAGACTCAAAGCTCAGGCCCAAGTGTACAAATAATGTTCATGGAAAAGATTCAACTTCATCATCCTGTAAGACAAATTGTTAGCTCACACATGGATTTCAAGGCAGGTAGATGTTTAAGAAGTTGTTGAATGTCATTGAAATTCTTATTGATACCTGAGTTACTGCACCTTCTTTACGATGCACACCTAAAGTCTTGATAACATCAGATTTTTTAAATTGAGTCTATTTCAATTTATGAATGCATGAATTTCTTTTAACTTGTCAGTGTAGCACAATACACTCAAGCTAATAATCATCAAAACATAGAATCATGGAACGGTTTATTTGGGAAAGGACCTTCAAGATCACCTGCCATGGGCAGGGACACCTTCCACTAGACCAGGTTGCTTGGGACCCCATCCAACCTGGCCTTGAACACTTCCAGGGATGGGACACCCACAGCTTGTCTGGGTGACCTGTGCCAGTGCCTCACCATCCTCATAGGAAAGAATTTCTTCCTGGCATCTAATCTAAACCCACCCTCTTTCAATTTAAAATTGTTATCCCTTGTCCTATCACTATTCTCCACCCAGGCTGTATTTGTGCTTGGAATTGTCCCGATCCAGGTGCAGAACCCTGTATTTGGCCATCTTGAACTTCATGAGGTTTACATAGCCCACCTCTCATGCCTGTGAATCCCTTCCCTCCACTGTGTTGGCTACATCACTCAGGTTGCTGTCGGCAGCAAAATTTTTGAGGGAGTGCTCAATCCCATTGTCCATGTCACCAACAAAGGTGTTAAACGGCACTGGTCCCAACACCAACCCCTGAGGAATGTCACCAGTCGTTGAGATCTACCTGGATATCAAGCCCTTAACTCCAACTCTTTGAGTGCAGCTGTCCAGCCAATTCCTTATCCACCAAGTGGTTCACACATCTGATTTGGAGACAAGGGTGTCATGTGAGACAGTGTCAAGTTGATTGATCCCTAAGGTCCCGTACAACCCAGTCAATTCCGTGGATGTGATTCTGTGATACATCAGGTTGCTCAGAGCTCCATTGAACCTGAACTTCGAGAATTCTACGGCTGGGGCCTCTACAGTTTTTCTGGGCATCTTGTGCCAGTGTCTCACCACGCTTTCAATATCAAAAGAAGTATTTTCAAACTATTGCTCCTCAGGTGGACTAGAGGATGCCCTTCTTCCTACAAAAATTGTGAGTCATGTAAAGCAGGATGATGTCGAAGTAGAAAATTTTCTTTAGCCCCTTCTTTTGATTTCCCTTGTCATAAAATGCACTTTCATCATCTCTCTTTACAAGTCACTTTATAAAGCAATGGGCAGAGAGAAGAAGGGAGAATATATACAGTGAAAATGAAGTGTGTGTGGTTACCATCCTGTTCTTTTATTGGGGAATTGATGAAATACAGGGGTAGAGATAATTGTTTTTTCATTTAAGCAGAAGTGATTTTTATCTTCAAGTATTTTGTCCAGTATGTTTTGACACTGCAAAATTCATGGCTTAGTATTTCCAGTTTCCTCAAACAGCATATCCTTTATTTTGAAATATATTTTTGTTTTTATATTACCTATATTTATTTCTTAACACATCTAAAGCTCTATTAAATACAGATCTGACTATGACCTAAGGTATTTTTCGTGAAGTGTAACTTTACTCTGGTTTTGTTGGAATTAATGGAATTAATGCTACTTGTACTTGCTGGAAAGGCAGAACAAAGGCATTTCTTGACAATTATTAGAAATTCTAACACACTGCTTTGTTTCTTGACCCCAGATTTTACCTATTATAGATGTAGCCTTCGGTTTTCCACCTAAATTTCATATGTTTTCCTTCTTTTTCATTGTAGTGCTCAAATAGTGTCTGTTTTAGTGACTTAAAATGGTTTACAGTTGTAGGTACACTTAGCTATGATACCAGTGATGTTCTTCCATTTTTTGGTATGTCAAGATGAAAGCAGATACTGTTAATGAAATGTTAACTCATTTGATGGTGCCCTTTTAAATTTTACTTCTTGAAAGTTCATGTATATTTCTTGTTGTTCTAACACTGGTCCTAATAATGTGTTCGAAGCTGTGGTTGGATTTATTTCTTTTCCTTCACATTTGAAACCCATACCATTCTATTTGAGGTGCGAGTAACAGCTATCTTGTTCTGGGTTTTTTTTTTCAATGCAGAAAATAAAAAGACAAAAAATCATAGTATAGTGATCAGCTGGATTATATTCCTGTTAATATCTAGAAGAATCTATGTGTATGGCATCTGTTTCATCTTAGCTGGCTAGGGATTTGGAGCAATCTGCAGTAAGTGAAGGAACTTCATTAGCCATTGGTGCACCAGTACTGAGTTAAGTGATGGAATACCTTCTCTTCTGTACAGTGTAATTTTGTTGAGGAGATAAATTGCAGGGTGCATTTTGTCATGTTGTGTTTTCATGTTAGTTGATTGTAATTATTGTTCGTGGGGTTACTGAAGTTAATTTCTATATGGGAGAGACATGTAATTTTCCTAGCTATATAATGCAAAACATGTTCAACTGTCACTAATACATTTAAGTTTCATTAGAGTGAATTGTTTATCCTGATTAGACAGAATTGTAGCATGCCTGAAAGAAAAGTAGAGCTGTTACAGTATTTGCTTATAGTTATGCACTCTGCATTTAAACATGTTTATAAAAGGAAACACTCTCCAAAGTGGGTTAAATAAATTAAGTGGGCAGAATTGTGACTTTCCCAGCTGTCCGCAGTGATGGTGTGACTTCATCGATACTTTCTTTTCCCTTCTATTTTCATTTTGGCTGCTGGCTGCTAGTTGCTTCCCATGCCATATATTACTAGGAAGAAAATGTATTAGGTCTTAATTTCTGAGCCTTGTGACTTGCACTTTCTAATAAATCTGTAGAATCTGAGGAATAAATTGCACAGCTGTTTGTAAAATAAGTTGGTTGTGACACAAACTGCAGGTAAGATGTCTCAGAGGTTTTTTCCTAGACTGAAAAGAAGTCTAAAATACTCGTGGCCTTCAAGAAAAATCAAAAGCGCCTTTTTGGGAATACAATGCTTTTGAGAGTGAACTTAAAATCAGTAAACCCAAGTCAGGTAGGCCAGTGCTAGATGGCAGCTGCAGGCAGATGTGTAGCATTTGCACAGGCACGACATTCAAGAATCCAGATCAGAGGTTATCTACCCCTGACCTGCTGCACAACACTGTGCATATGCTTTGAAAGTGAAGGGCCACTTCACTTTCAGAAAGCGATTTCTGCTTTTCCCAATGCACTCGTGTTTATCCCCTGAAGAGACAACATGTTTTCTCTTAGGAAAGCAAACATGCTTAGATGGCAGGTGTTTGAATAAAAAAGGACTCATTTTTGGAACATATATGGAAATCTGTCCAGCATTAGACTTTTTTAGAAGCCTAGCACTACCTAGATTTTATAGACTGCCTTGTGATGAGTCAGTTTTATATTGAAAGAGATCTTTCTGCCTGGTGAGAAGAAAGCTAATAAAGGAAACACTGCTTCTCTCTCTCTGTTGTCACGTTTTCACTAAAAAGATCTATATTTGTATCATTCTGTTACAAGACCTTTGAAGGCTGCATTTCACCTTCTCAAAGTGTTTTAGAGCTGTATAGTTTGTTGATATTTTCTGTCAAGAGGGATAGCTCCACAGACACTTCAAATGTTGCATGCTACACTTGCCTCTTCAGCAGCAGGGAGAGGGAGGGGTTCAAATATTACCATCTTTCTTATGACCTGTTGCTTAATATCCCTGTATCCTAGCTCTGTGTTATTTTAGTAATAATGTAGTTTGTTGGCTGATTGGTGGAAGTCCAAGGTGAAAAATTAAATAGCCCCTTTAAAAAAAAACCAAAAAAACCTGCCTTTTTTTCTCAAGAATGTTGAGGTAATGAATGGCAAGCTCACTCTGGTCAGAATAATTACAAATACCATTTGTACATATTCGTCATCCCTGTACTCATTATACTTACACTGTGTATATCCACAAGAGGCTTTTCAGGCATTTCACTGCATATTCTTGTTGTGTTGACTCCCAATCTTGGAGTCCACATCTAGACTTGTTCTTCATTAGTCATGAAGCAGTCTGGTGTCAAACATTAACTTCCAGGAAAACCACATTTACAGAGTGTAACCAGTGGGTGAACATTAATATTAACCAGCATTCCTCTCTGTCTTCCCTTACCCATATCCAAAATCATGCAGTCATGATTTTGAAAGCTATGGTTTAAGACCATCACAAAATTCAGTTACTTGCATGCATATTTCATATGCATACACTATGTAGGAGTTTTTAATCACAAAACAGTACCTAAGGGATGACACTGTCAAATTTCCTGTCAATTTTTTTTTTTTTTTTTTTTGCTATCTCTCAGTAACTGGAAGCTCTTCAACTACAGCTTCCATGAGACGGAAATGCTATTGCTGTGATCTATTACAGAGGTCACTGTTGGAAGAAGCTTTCTGGAGAAAACCAGTGAATTTCAATGGAGATGCATAATAAATTCATTTTGTGCATCTAAATGTCTCTCCACCCTGTCCAGGCACAGAAAACAATGCATATCTAATCTGCTAAAGTTCCTATTGATCTCCATCAGGTCAGATTTCCTTTCAAAGCACCACCATTAGTGGTTCATGTTTAGTTACCAAGGAAAGGAGTTACTCCTGTCGTGCACATCTCAGATTTGGAAAACTGCCACACTTACAAACACTTACTTGTCTTTTAGTGCTTGACAGAATGCCAGAATTAGAACTGCTTTTAATTATACAAAGGCTGCTGTAATTGCCTCATCCTTTGCATGGCATATCCATTGTAGAGTCTACTTTCAAGTATCATGGACATTCTCCAAAGAGGAGGATGTCTTACTCATCGTTGTATTTCCTAATTTATCCATGCAGAGTAGCAATCTGTCCTTCCCTCTGAGCGAAGATTTAATGGAGAATGACTGACATGAAAGTTCCCATTTTGCAAGATTTCCTGTCTTCCAAAATATGCCACAAACTTTCTTAGGAATTTAAAGCTATGCTATATCTGTCCTGTGAGAACAGTATATTTTATGATGAATTTCCTCTGCTGTTTCATTATTTTTAGGACTGAATCCCCAAAAATGTAGCTTGAGTGAGTAAGATTCTACTGAGATCCATTTTAGTAAAAAGTATAAATGGGTTTATTTATGCAAGTTTGAAAGAGGCTGATAAATGAAAGTTACTTTAGCATCTATTCTTAAACACTGCCTCAACCCACAGACCTGTGAATAACACAGACTTATGAATCTGTGAGATTATATAAGAGGACAAATATTCATAAATACCTTTTTATTTCTTAAGCGTATATTCTCACACTTCTTAATTTCTTCCATTCCCTTGCTTCTTGCAGTTTATTCTGACACTAAATTAAGAAAGTAACTTGTGGAGTAATCCATTCTGTACTTTCTTAAATGGTGATCTTGGAAAGTATCTTCCCACTGATCAGATTATACTCAGAAAGAGAAGTGTTCTAGGCTATGATGTGAGTTAGTTAGAAATGGATCCTTAGTGGCAATGAAAACCAGACAAAAAAAGTTCCTATCCTAAATATACTCTAGAAACTTATTGTGTAAAATTAAGTTAAAAACTTCACTATGATGAAAAATAAGTACTGAATTGTTGCAAATTCTTACAGTACAGTTGGTGTCATGCTACATATTCAGAATTGGCATGACAATTTTCTGGATGTGGAATTATCCGATGACATTCAGTAAACCCTTACATATAAAACGATATGAAGAAATACTTCATTGGTTGCCTTGAATGGTGGGTTTTTTCCTCCTTTCAGAGTGTGAACTTTATTAATCTATTTGACTAACTTGTCTTATATCAGAAAAACATAAATACTAAAGGGAAGAGAGGTGTGGGCAGAAGAGGTGTAGGAGATTCTAAAAAAAAAATTCAGATTTTCCCTAGTGTTTTAGTCTTCTATTAAAGATAATGAAATTTAATTTATGATTGCTTTTGGTAGTATCTGTGCCCAAAATGCCTATAAGTCTTGTCAGAACTAGATAAAACTCAATTTTATAAATGGAAACGGTTTCCTTAACAAGATTAAGAGTAAAACTATGGAGGAACAGTTCTGTGGGATTTACTGTGTTTACCAAGCTGGCTGCCATTAACCATTAGTTACAAAACTGTTTATTGCTTGCCCTGTTCTCAGTTGCCAGGAGTTTTAGTCGTCTTTTGCATAGGAAAAAAAATCAGCCAGCAGACTTTGGAGATTTCTGGATGCAAGGACTAAGTGCTGTATTTTTCTTTCCATCAAAAATACAGAAGCAATATGATATCCCTAAGCTTTCAAGCAAGGACTTGACTCTTCACAAGGAATTTCTGTCAAGGGAGGAGTGGCTTTTTCTATTCCTCTGAGAATCCCATTGGAGTTGTAAGCCTTCAAAAAAATCACGTCTCAGCAGAGCGTTGTTAAGGTCTCAAAGACTAACCCCCCCACAGATTCTGACTATATTAGAACACAACTGACCAGTACTGTTAGAGATTGAGAACATCTTTACTGTTGTTATTCTGGACCACTAAAAGTAGCTTCCATCTAGACAACAGAACAGAGTAGGACACAAGTGTGTGTTCCTGTGCTCTTCATAGTCTGGTAATTTCCTGGCATCACAGGAAGGGAGTGAAAAAAAAGGAAAGAGAGGTGAACCTGCAAAATGGGAAAAAACCATGGCAGAAAGAATGTGTGAGAGAGAGAACAGAGATGGAAGGTCAGTTCAACAGAGTGCAGGTTGAATAGGAACTGGAAAGCAACAATACTGAGGAGACAAGGATTGAGGCTGGAAATAGCTGGGCAGAAGTCGGGGGGAGCGGGGTTTACTAAGAGAAAAAAAGCTTCTAGATCTGGGGTAGACAGCAAAGGTGGGGCTAGAAAGGAGAAGCTTGTGGGATGACTAGTGCCACAAAGACTGGCATGTCTGCCATAAGAGGAGAGACTGAGAGAGCTGGCAATGTTTAGTCTGGAGAAGAGAAGGTTTAGAGGGAAATTGTCCATATGTACAAATACCTCTAGAAAGCAGAAGAGGCAGTGGGCACAACTTAAATATGTGAAATACATAAGAAGAGACTTTACTGAGAAGGTGGTGGAACATTGGATAAGGTTGCCCAGGGGGACTCTGGAGTTCCCCTCAATGGAAATATTCAGTACCTGACTGTGCCCTCAGCAGTAGTTGCTGTAGTTGCTGACCCCACTTTAGCCAGAGAGGTTGGTTAAGACAATTTCCAGAGGTGCCTTCTGACCTGAGCTGTTGTGTGATTCTGTGAGTAGGACAGACTGGAATGCAAGCACTGTGATGAGAAGCCTAGAGTCAAAACAAAAGAGTCTATATGTGAGAAGTAATACTGGCCAGGGGAGTTAAGCAAGGGGCAAATTACACGTGGGTCACGGATAGCCTACAGGATAGATAAGAGAGGATCAGATTTAGAGAAAGCTGAGAAGCGAGCCTGAAATGTAGTCTGCATCTCACTATTTTTTAAGTGCCAGCATAAAGCTGCAGAACTGACAACAAAGTCCTCCCTGCAAAATGATGTTCCATGTCACTAGGTTGTCAATCCCTTCCTGTTGCCCCATTGCCTAAAAGCTGCAGTTGTCTCCACTGGGGACTTGAAAGCTCAAAAGCTATTGATGATTCTGGTAGACATCTGCATAATAGCACAAAACGTTCTGTGAAGGAAAAGTCATACACAGGTGTCAAAGTCAAGCCTTCATTAGTTAGGAAATGCCAGATTTTGATTGCCAGTGCAGTCTCTTATTTGTTCTTCAGGGTGTGTGCTGAGATAATGTGCAATTGTCTCATTAGCAGGAATCTTTAGCTCATTCAGTGAAGAGAATGATTGTGCTCTGGGGTGTCTCGTAAAGAATCGGGTGTTTTATAAAGGGGTTTCTTGGCAGTAAGACCCTTACTGGATTTCCAGAAAGTTGAAACTCATTGTCAAACAAGGCAAAAGACTTCAGGAAGAGAAAGAAACCCTTTTGACGGAAGAAATTGAGCTCCACTCTCAAAAACCTGGATTCTCATGAAATTTTTGAGTGATTCTAGGTAGGTCTTATTAAACCAATTCTTTCACAAATGGCTATTCATAGAATTTAATCTGGGCCCCTTTACTGGGGTCCTGGGGAACAACCCACAGAACTGCTAATTTTTTTCAGCTACAACTGGATTCAGTGCTAATTTCAGCTTGCAAAATATTTAGGAATAGTAGCACTGTTGTATTTGGGACAGGCAATGATATAAGAAGGTAGCTGTATGGGGGAAAATGATATAATTTATTAGGCCCAGTGGTACACCTGAAAAATAAGCAAGCAAACTTTAGGGCATATGGGCTTGTGGTGAGAATGAATGACTGTTTGCTGAACCATCCCTGGACTGTATGTGCAGCTTGCCAGGCTGGGTAAGAGGCACAGCTCAGCCTGTGTGAGGGGTGAGGGAGGCCTCTGCTAGGGAAAAGGGAGTTTTTGGTTAAGAAAATTATTAATTTTTGCTCTAGTCTGTTAAATACACTCTTGATATTGTCAGTTATGTGCCCATGATGTGGTTAAGTTTTGTGCCTGTGTGACTGGCAAACGTGAAAATAATGCATAGTTATCTGCTTTGGCATAGGGAAATGAATAATAGGCAATAAGAAGTTTAGCATCAAATTCAGCTATTAAGATGTCTAAACAGAGAATACAGTTCAATTCAAAGTTTGATAATTTTGCCTGAATTAATTTATGGTTTTATTGTTTTTAACAATTTGAAATATTCCTATGGTGATTGATAATGAAAACTTGTCTGTTTCCACTTGATCTGCTTGTCTGTACTGTAAGCATATTTAAGTGGATTCTTTGGCTCTACCCATGCCACACTGATTTTTGCCAATTTCTTCCCTGAATCTCCAGTTTTGGACCAGTTTTCTTTTCTTTTCTCCTTTTGGATCATAGTTCAGACCATTGCCTTTTCCTCTTTCTCAGCTGCCTCTGAGCATTCATAGTCCTTGGCAGAGTGCCCAGCAGTGCTTGTCCTCGCCAAATACTATTCACAGGCTTTTAAAGTGACACTTGATTGAGAAAAAGGGAAAACTAGTATCAAAATAAATGGTGAGGTCAATACAGGCATAGCTAGAACAGTAGCTTTTGAGCCTATAGCTCTTTGTGATATATTTGTGATATCTGATGAAATCCACTTAATTTTTCCAATCCTTGCTGGAAAAAGTCACAGCATGTGATTTCAATTTATTTCTTATTTTTCTAGAGCAAGTTGTCTTTACCTAAGGAAACTCTGAGCAATGGGGAGAGACAACTATGGTCTAGGGCTTTGTTTTGCATATTCCTTAAATAATTTTAAAGTTATTTGCTGACCTCTTTATTAATTGCAACATTTGAGTTAACCATCAGTGATTCAAATAAAACATACTTGATTTTCTCCTAACTTCTATAGAGACATTGTTTGCACATCTGAGGAAGTTTCCGAAGATGTCTGAGGTCTGTGTGGTGTATGCAGAAGGACAGTATTTCCATACTTAGGGATCCAAGTGATGAGGCTCTGCCCAGCCCTCTCCGGGAGTTCCCTCCTGCTCCCAGACCCAAGACAGCCCCCAAACCCCATAACACCCCGATGGGACCACTGGTAGCTTTTTGTTGACTGTTTTAAAAGAGAATATCCCCCATCCTGTCTTTTCTAGTCCTTTTCCTGAAGCAGGGTTGGATGTGTGTTTCAACTGACCCTTGGCTCCAGCCCCAGGTGTGCATTTCTGCCTGGAAAGCACAATGGTGAACTGCAGCTGCTTCCCAGGAGAAGCAGGGGCAGCTTGATAAATGCAGGATCTTCACTAGAAATGAAAGACGCACTGCATGCTTTTGCCTGTCCATTTACAGTCCTGATCTAAGCAAACTTCTGGATTTTGTGGCCTGTTTCTGGGTACTAGGGACAATAAAATAGCTCGCTGTGGTTTCTCTTCAGAGGATTCAATAGATATAATTCATCAACCAGCAGATATGCAAAGTAGCTGCAAATTAGAGAGCTAATTTCTCTAAATTCATTTATTTGGATTTCAAATTAAATTGTTAGAAAAAACTCCTTTTATGTTATAAGAACATCTCAATTATTTCCCTATTTCCCTGTTAGGCAGAGATGCAATTTTGTAGGGTAGAGATGACCACAAGGTGTACCGTGCCCAGTGTTTTCCAGGCTTCTGCTGCCAACCAGGTTATATTCCCTGTGCCTGTGCAGCTGCCATCCCACCACCACCATATTGGGCTGGAAACATCGTTACAGCTATTCGAACTTGGTCGCCAGCAGGGCTCAACTGTGAGTTCTGGATTAATGTTCAAGCAGCAGAGGAAGTATTTAGGCAGCTTTAGCGAAGGTCAGCAGTTTTGAGCAATGTGGAATATAACCAGCTGTGAAGGTGAAGAGATAAGATGGGGCTTGCTTTATTGTACCGGGTTATAAATTGGTTTCTATGCGATGACAGCTATCCTCTTCTATGAATTTCTATGCATGCTTCTTACCCACTGTTAGTTTTAAAGATATACTGATACAAAGGGGTTTTATTTCAAAAAATTAATTTTTCTGTAATTAAAGTTCAGGGTTTTATTCTCCATGATAGCAAGAAGTGAGAGTATGTCCAGATGCATGAAAATATTGGCTGTTAAAATAGCCATTTAAATATGCAAATGATAAGAACCTGCCTTAAATTCTGATCATTTTTTTAACCTGGGGGCATTTTTCTTGCAATGCTGGGTTAGCAGCACTTCTTGTTTTGCATTTTGATGGCTCTGTATTAGCAGCAGAAACCCAGAGAGATAATCTTGGAGACACTGAAATTTTCATCAAAAGTTTCAGAGTAGTTTAGGCTGTTGATCTTCAAAATATGCGTGCACAGCACCATTTAATCCCATCCCTGTTATTAAAGTAATTTCCAAGAAAATCATGCTACATGTTCCAGTAAGTTGTTTTATTTTCTTTATCTCACTTTTCCTAGATTCACTGTAGCTGGGCAGAACTGGCTACCAACCAGGTGGCTGCAGCTGCAGGCAGAGTGGGAAGCCGGGTAAAATGTCTGCAAACCCAGTGTGGTTGTGGATGTACTGTCTTCATTCCCACCTCTGGTCCAGCTACCATCCAAGGCTGAGAGTTTGGGTGGATTAACAAGGGGAAACTCTTGTCCTTTCTCCGTCTTAGACTGAGGGAGACAGGTCACGGTCTAATTTTCCTTTCTGCTACCTTGCTCATGCTTTTAGTACTGTTGGGATTCAGAGGGAGGGAGGATGGAGTTAATTTGGGCTGGGGAGCTCATGTTAGTAAGCTCTAGGGGGGCTAAGGGGATTAGCACTGAGGTGGGGGAGAGGTTCTCATCTGAGATCGCCTCCAAACGCCCCCTCCACCACTACAGCAAGATTAATGCAAGTTGTACTTCCTCTTATTCTTGGAGAACAGCAAAAGTCAATTCTGGCTGCAGTTCCGTGATGGTTTAAAGCAACCTTAGCTGAATGTGGGTGCTTTAGGAAGTACTAGTGGAAACAGAGCAAGCTCAGTGCCCAAGCTGTGATGTGGTAGCATGAATTCCTTATCTTTAGATGTTCAGAAGCAGCATTCCTTAACCTGAGGAGCTTTTGGGCAGCTTTCCGAGTAAATCAGGTTGTACTGTCACTCCCTCAACATCCTGACTCACCATCTTCCTCCCCTCTCCCCTTGGTCTTCAATTCAGTCATTCTTGTTGCAGGCAGACAATGCCCCTGCCTCAAGCAGTATTATCCCCCATTGGTCCCTGAGGCTGTTAGCCAGCATGGACAGGCTGGGGAGATGCCTGGCACTAATTGCCTTCTCATCTTGTTGAGCTGCTGCAAAATCTGGTCTTTTTTATAATGGTCTCATTTCCTTGTGGGACACATAAATGGTACCTTAGTTCTGCCTGAGAGCCAGGTTAGCATTTGTGAAAGCTATTAAAAAGTTTGTAGATGTCAAGTAAATGTATATGATTAAATAAGTGATTCAACTAGTATAATTAACAGATGGCAGGAACAATTACATATTCATATTTCAGGCCAACAACATTTGGTAGATATAATTGCCTTACAGGTGTTAACTGCCCTTTATCGTGAAATGAGGTGTCTCTAAACACTGAAGGTACTCGGCAAAGTGACTTGTGCTTATGAACTTACAAGGAGGTTAATGGCTCTCCTTTTGCATGTGATGTTGGAAAGCTAAATTCAGCTCCTAAGTCTGATACCAAACCTAAGAAAGTGGAGGGAAAAAGATGAGCAGGTGCTACGTAATCTGATTTATGAAAAAAGTCACTGAGCAATATAATGGGTTTAAATTCACTTTGATGCCTGAGAAATGCAAAGTCCAAATAGACTTTCAGGGAGGAAGAGACATCTGCTGGAATAACTCCTTGGGTTTTGTTTGACTTTTTTTTTTTTTTCCAAATTACTTTTTCTTCCCCTTATGTAGAAGAGTAAATTGCATGTCATTTGGATTAGATTTTAGTACAGATTGTGATGACTTGTGGCCAGAAGAGCAAAAATGAATAAGTAGGTGGTAAGTTTATGCTCATTTTGTAACTGCTTTTTTTTTAATAGAACCCAAAAGTGATTATTCACTGTAAGTCTTATATAATAAGGTTGCCAAAGATGATAACTTGCATATATAACACACAGGCACTGTAAATTGTAATTTTTGAAGGTTCTTTGTTTTATGCCTTACATTTAACACTTGATTTGAACAAAAAGAGCTAAAAGAATTGATGGAAAATTAAATAATTTTCATTGGTAGATAAATAGAAAAATAACTAAATAATAAAATTTTACCATTTCCATAGGTGCAGGGGATAAGGTATACAATCAAGAGCAAAGGCTGATCCTTAGTTTTCACCTTTCTTGATAATTGGTATCTAGAGCTATCAAAACCTTAGACTTGTTTCAATATTATTATTTCAGAATTGCATTATTTTGATTAAGGCTGTTCAGTAGGTAGCCTAGTTTATTCCTGCTTGGCATCAAAGATTGCTATTTATTAAATAGTTTAGGCAGCTTAAACACTGGTTTCCAAGACCATACTTAATATGTCCATATTGAAAGTCGTACTTACACACAGTGGTGGTTT
The DNA here is from genome assembly GCA_013398115.1 of Falcunculus frontatus. Classification (NCBI taxonomy): domain Eukaryota; kingdom Metazoa; phylum Chordata; class Aves; order Passeriformes; genus Falcunculus; species Falcunculus frontatus. The sequence continues at coordinate 778,819 of VZRV01002362.1, read as the reverse complement.
TGGATTGATGCTGGTCATAGTTTTCAGCTGTGTTTGTCAGGGAACACAGCAATCATCCTCTTCAGACGTATGTTAGGGGAGAGGAAGCAGAAAAGTGTGGGAGAGCAGAAAGAAATTAGTCTAGAGACTTCCCTCTCATATAAACTTAAATAGAATGGAAAACCAATGTTTGTAAGCACTGCTGGCTGACTGCTGAAGCACAGCTTACATATCTTTGAGCTGTATCAAAGCCTACTCTGATGCTTAGAAGAGTTGGGAGGGCCTGGGTGGGGTGTAGCGCTCCAGCAACTGGCTCTGCTGCCTATGCTGGGTGTGGCATGGGTCATGCCAGTCTTGTGTGCTCAAACCCTGAGACCTGAAGCACAAAGAAATACTCCTCATCATTAAAATGTTTATCTCTTTCGTAAGGTTTCCTGTAGTAAAAATGTCACGCAGATTATTCTTGTTATGCAAAATTGCAGCAAATGGCAAAAGGTCAACGGCAGCTGTCAAGATTATCAGAGAGTAATTGTAGCAGTTTCATGGCATATCAAATGTGAAGGATTTTATTTAATAGTAGTTCAATGGAGTGGCTGGGAAGTAAATATCAAATGCAAAACAAATGTTATGTGAAGGGAATGCAAGGAGTTTAATTTTTTTTTCCACTTTGTGAGTTTGTTGCTCTTGCTCACTCAATCATTTTGAGTCCCTCTTTTGCCACAGCAGATGTTTCATCTTCTCCATCTCTGATTATGTATATCTGACAGTTTTGAAGTCTCTGCAAGTATGACTTGATTATATCATAATTTCTTCCTTTTATAACCTTCAATTTTTTTTTCAATCTTTATTCTGATGGAAGAGTATGGAAATGTACCATTTAAGAAAAAGAAGTTCTAGACTGAGATGGTTTTATAAGGTGACATACTTTGAAACTGAATGTCTGTCCAGAGGATAAAGAATTAGATCTTCTTGGAGCAGTTTTGACAAATGCTGCTTGACTTACCAGTTGTGCATTACAGGCAAACAGGATTGTTGAGATTTTGCTATTTTCTTACAGAAGTGTCATATATGTGAAAATAGCATGATGATGTGGTAGCAGTCCCATATGTTTGAGGGAAAGGAAGGAACTGTGTGTTATATACTGCAAAGCTTGAAAGTATAGGGCAATGTTAAATAGAAGGAAAGACGAAAGAAATTCATGTAAAACAAAATGTATTAGGGGCATTCCAAAGTCCAGGAAAAAAACCCCACCCTTTTCCTCTTTTTTAAACTGTTTTCTGTTACAAAAACAAGGGTATGAAATTAAATATTTGGATTGTTGTTTTAATTTATTCACTTATTATCACAAGTGATTAACAAAAAGGGCAGGTGGTTCAGTATGCAGTAGATACAAAGTAGAGCTAACCATTTAAATCTTAGTTTAATCCACTTGAAAAGCTGTGCATTTCAGTGCTAAGTGACAGTTGTTTCCCCTAGTTTTAATATTGAATCAGTTTGCTGAACCCATTTTGAGGGTTAGGAAGCTAATTTTGAGTTCTGTGTATCCTGAACTGCAACACTTTTCACATACGGACTGTAGTTTTCAATTATTAAAAAAAAAAAAAATCAGGTAGGGATTCCTTGCGATTGAAAATAGCATTCACAGTTTTACTCATTTGGGTTTATTGGGCTGGTATGAAAAGATAGAGCTGGCTAGCAAAACATAGTCATCTTAGAAATACTATATCAGGGTTTTAACAGTGATTTACTAATTCTGGCACTATTGCAAGGGAATAATTAATTTTCTGTAAAAATTATTTAATATGGATTGCTATGTCTATGCTGTGCATTGTTGATTTTAGAATGCTTCTAACCTTGCTTGCATTTTTGAAAAAAAATATAATTATTTTTACATTATTTTACAAAGTATTATTTTGTTCTGTGTGTTTGG